>SJYR01000303.1:444231-531779 GCA_006410655.1 Kobus ellipsiprymnus | reverse complement strand
GGCAAAGGTATTCTGCCAATCACGACTTCCTCATTCAGGTACAACACGATCAGTCACCCTGCCCCCACCCAGCCAGAGACCGCTAAACGCCTCTCCTAACCCCACACTGACCACAGGACTCTAGTTATGATTGTCGGAATCAGAAGCATTTCCAGCAAGACAAGTACTGTGAATAAGTCAAACCCCCAATACTTACCACATGAGTGGGTGAGTGAAAGTTGCTCAGCCATATCCGACTCTTTGTGACCCCATGGACTTCTGTCCATGGAATTCTCCAGGACAGAATACGGGAGTGGGTAGCCATTCCCTTCTCCAGGGGATCTTCCCAACCCAGGGATTGAACCCAGGTCTCCCTCACTGCAGGTGGATTCTTTACCGGTTAAGCTACCAGTGCACATAAAAACCATCAGTAGCATTAGTTTGATTAAATTATGTCATAAGGCACATAATTTACAAAAATTAGCCTCACATGTAATAGGCCAGCAATCTCCAACTTTTTTGGCAACAAGGACTAGATTTATGGGAGACGGTATTTCTATGACTCAAAGGGAGGGGGTGACTCAGGCAGTCATTTGAGTGAAGGGGGGCAGTAAATGAAGCCTGGCTCCCTCGCCTCTGGCTCACCTATTCCTGTGCAGCCTGGTTCCTAACAAGCTGAGGACCCAAAGACCAGTCCTGGTCCATAGTCCGGGGGCTTGGGGACCCCTGTACTAGGCGACAGTACTCTAAATTAGGGCACTTAAACAGTTCCTGAAAGCTTTCACTTAAAATCAAGCTTTCAGTATGCACGGAGACTACCTTCTAAATCAGTTACCAAAAGTGAGACTAGGCTGTAAACCAGACGAAAGAGACTCATTCAAACTCGAAGGCAGGGCAGATATTTGGATTCCAACAGAACAGTCAGAAATGAGTCAACACTACTGCTATTCCTGATAAATGGAAGAAAAACCACCCTGAAATCAGACTCAGACTCTTCCAGGAAAATACTCCTCCCTTCTCACACCGACACCTCCTGCCTTCCAACATCTCCATGTGGTTTGATGAGAAGACAGTGGGTTTCAGAGCCCAGATCTGGGTTTCCACCGGGCTCTCTGCTTTGGCTAGCTACTTGAGCCACACCTCACCACCCCAGCTCACCTGTAAAGTGGAAAAGGGAGGAAGACTGTCCTGAGGCTTAAACAAGACAATGCTTGTGCATGTGCATAATCTGAGCCTCACTCATAGGTAGGTAACTACTTGTATTTACAAAGCAGTGGCAGCGCAGTCAATGAATAGCAGGCTTAGTGCTTCGGAGACCATGAGAAAAAAGGAGAAAAAAACACAATTATTATAGATAGCATCACTGACTCAATGGACATGAATATGAGCCAACTCTGGGAGACAGTGGAGGACAGGGAAGCCAGGCAAGCTGCAGTTCATGAGGTCGCAAAGAGTCAGACATGACTTAGCGGCTGAACAACAACACTTATACCACCTAATATTTTACAGAACTTCACAAACTACTTCTACATATATTAAGTAGCTGCTTTAGAATTTGTAACGAAGCAGCTTAATGCAAATGACATTTATTTTGTCAACATTTAGTTTAGGATAATTTTTAGTCACTATATGTAATTTTATTTTATTATTATTATTTTTTAATTATAAGACAATTTTAAAATAATTTTTATTTTTAAGATTTAGCATCCTCATTGACAATCCAGGAACAGTCTGTGCTCTTTGCATACACACACATAAAATGGTTAAAAGTGATTCCCCAATTTTCAATGATAAGGTAGGAAAAATGAACATGTTCACAGCTATAGCTGAATTCTTCTGTCCTTTTTACCAAAAATCTTATTTTGCTACCAATCTACTCACCAAACCATAAGGAAAGACAATTTTTCAAAAAGCCAACAAAACCCAAGAACAGGGATCTAGGTATCAAGCCAAAATCATCCCCTGAAACAGTGCTGATGGCAAAAAAAAAAAAGAGAGAGAGAGGATAGGAAAACAAATTTCCAGAGCACATTAGAGAAGCCCTTTTAAATAGCTGGAATGATGCTGCAAGGTTAACTACTAAACCAGAAGAATCTATTATAAAGCAAAAAATTTTTTTTAATTTATAATAAACATCCCATCGCAAAGTATCACTACAGAGTGATACATGTGTTCACCACCAAGGGCTCAGCAGAGACAATCAAACCAAACATTTCTAGCAAAAGGAAAAGGTCATGGCCTTGGTTGTGGTGACAGACACAGAAGAGAGAACGCGGTCTTCTCACCTCCAGCCCTATCACCACACCGCAGACGTGTGACAGAGCCATGGGCACAGCCCATGGTTGTCATGGGTCATCAGCATTTCTGTTACACTTAAGGTCCCACTGCTTTACTAGAGGCCTGGTTATTTAAAAGAGACAAACAGAACCTTGAAACACAAAAACCAACCAAAAACCAAAGTTTGTACCTTTGGAATATTTTAAATTCAGCTTTGTTCAGTGAACGAAGCACCTGCATTCCGAGGACTCTTCATCCACACAAACGTTGCTCAACCCCCCACCCACTCAGGGTGCCCCTCTCTGACACACACAGACCCCTTAGGACAAGCGAAGGCCTCTCCACGTACTGCTAACTGTGCTCCAGAAGAAACACGTTTCCTAAAATCATACACATAGGCTAGAAAAGTTGACTCTAGGCCATCAGAGAAGGTGCCCAGGAAAATGCTCTATTCTGCTGGATATTTCTATAAACCAGCTCATCTCACGCTTTCATTAGAAGGAAACTCTAGATCTCAGAGACAAGACTGCATATACTGGACATGGACTGTAAACTGGCTCATCTCACACTTACGTTAGAAACTCCAGATCTCAGAGACAAGACTGCGTATATTCAACATGGACTGAAACTGGACCCTACTGAGGATGGTCTGAAACTCTACTTGCTCACAAAGAGATACGCAGGAGGGCCTGGAACCCATGATCACGAGGTGGGGACTGTTTGCTGACATCCAGACTTCAGTCTTCCCACTGGCTGGCCTCCAGACCCTTGCCCCAAACTGCCTAGGGGTGTGTGCAGAAGGGTTCACTGTGACCAGCGCTTGGGGAGTCTGCGAGCCCAGCGGCTCTTGAGGCCACTATCCACTCTGAGGGTCCCTGCCTTTCTCCCTCTGTTCCCCCACCAAAGCGCAGGCTTCCAAGCCCTAGCACCACTCCGCACCTTGCTCGGGCACCTGATTCACCTAAAAACAATCCCTGAGCACTCTGTCCCAGACAGTAACGACAAATAGAACATGTCTTTGTCTATGATGGAGTTGTGGTCTAGGGGATAAGAAGGTTTCTAAGCTCATATCTATTTAAAGATTATCCACAATAGTGGCATGTATGGCAGGCGAGACAACTCTGAGGAAGGAGAGTCCTGGAGTAGGTAGATGTGTATAAGAGACAGGCCTTAAAGACTGGGGAAGAGCTTCTCAGTTGTGACTGTATACAAAATAGAAGAATCAGGCAAGTCCCAGTTTCTTCATCTTCCCAGCTGATTCTTCATTTGTACTTGGGGTCATCTCCCTTAAATTGTTACTGAAAGGCAACATAAGCTGGGGGGCAATAACGACCTGAGTTCTGTCCTTGCTCCATCGTTTTCAAGCTGTGTGATACTGAACAAGCACTCTGAATTTCTTTCCTCTTGTCTGTGAAAAGGGGAGACAATAAAGACCTTGGGGGGTCATCACAGGGTTAACAAGGTAATGTTTAATGCTATGCACAGCCCCTTGAGTGCCTAATAAGGAGAGAGCTGTCACCTCTTAGCTGCGTGTGCCCTCGCCTGCCCTGCCCCGGCCTCTCAGAGCTCTCTGGCTGGTGCTGAGTTTGCCAAGCTCCTGCTGCAGGGCCTGGCGCTCGCTGTCCCACAGTGTCTGCAGGCCTCAAGTCTCACTGTATTCAGTCAACTGCTCAGAGGGACGTCCCCGGAGCCCTACCCTCACTCTCCATCTGCCTGCTTGATTTTAATTCAGCATCTCTGTCCCCTGCACAGAACATCAGCTCCGCACGGGAGCAACCTGGCTCTGTCCACCAGTGCACCCCAGCATCTGGAACAATGCCTAGCACAGAGCAGGCACTCAGCAGCACCTGATGATGGAATTTCTAAGACTGGACTAATAGCCACCTTGCAGGGTTTGCTGGGATGGGACAGGATGGACTATGACAGAAAAGCAGGTCACGACTGCTGGCCACAGTCAGGCTGAGCCTCAGCCACCACCCCGCCATCCTGGAGACAGATCGGCTTGTGGTGTGGGGAACAGGCGTGGCTCTCCACTGAGTCTGCGGGTGGCTGAGGTTAACCACAGCACACCCGCGTGGTTTCCAGGCTACCAGATAAGAAAGAATCTTGAGGTTTGGCAGAAGTCCTGATCATCTAGGTATCACCTTAACAGCTTAAGAGCTAAGTGCAAGGCGCAGCTCTTGGCCAGCCATACTGCTGGGATGGCATGTTCAAGAGTCTTTGCACGCTGTGAGTCCAACTCCATGGAAGGGAGCAAGTCATGAGTGGGGTGACGAAGGAGTAGCAGGAATCTAAGAGGTAAGTCCAGTCACTAAATATTCACGGTACATGGAATGTTCTTTGTGGCCTGTAAATGAAGGTTTGGTGGTTCCGTGAACCACCAAAGTGGTGGCCACATGTGGAACAGCATCACTGACTCTGAAGAATGGAAAGATTTTGACATGTGATAACGAAAAGGCTGTGCTGGCCGGTGGAGCAGTCTGAGCAGAACTACAGGGGGAAGGAAATGAGCAGAGGGGCCAGACACCCGACAGAACTGCGCGAAGACTGTGTGGAGGACGGGGGCAGGCTGGATAGGCAGGCTGTGCCGAGATGTTGGGAAGCCTCGGGGCCAAGCTGAGGAAAGATTCTGCCAAGGGAATTGCCTACCTACATTCAATAAAGAGGAGGAGCACCCCAAGAGCTGCTGTAGAGAAGGGGCTGCAACGTGAACTCCAGTCCAGGGTGCCCGGGGAGGACAGTGACGGTGGATCAGGACGGGGGGGGTTGGGAGAGGTGACACCCACAGTGTCTTAAAGGGCAGCTGTGGAAAAACACTGAGGACACGAGGAAATGGAAGAAATGAGACCCGAAGCTTCTGTGAGGCCTGTCGTGTTTTGTCACCACCTGGAGTCGCAGTGAGCCCAGCAGGGCATGTCAGCTCAGCATCGCACGGAGTGGCTGTGGAGGACGGGGGCGCCCAGGTTGGTGAGGACCACCGGTGCCTCCCGGCCGGCCACCCAGGCCCACTTCCAGTCCAGTGGGGGAGGACTGGAGTGCTCAGGAATGGCTCAGCGCTGGCTGGATAGCTCCTCTTCTGTGGAACACAGCACAAAACACCCTCTGATGCCAGCAACTGACAGAGTCCTCCACCACCGGGCCGCTTGGGCAGGCGGTGGCCTCTCTCTCCAACTAGATCACAACCCCGGAGGGCCTACTCCCCGCCTGCCGAATCTCCTGTGCCACCGCAGACTGGAGATGCCAAGCTACTCAGCCCCTGCACGTCACCCTGGGCTGAGGGGAGGCTGCTGGCGTCCGGCACCGCGCGGCAGCACAAGCTCCGGCACTGACCAGGCCTCTCCCCACATCAGGGAGGGGTTGACTGCTGAGCCGCAGGGCCCCCAACACACCTGCCCCACGAGGTTCCTCACTAGGGCACCTCTGCTCAGCGTGAAAGCATGAATACCAACACAGATATTTCTTGAGAAGGGGGTTGTGGGATGTTTGTGGATGATAAAAAAAAAAATAGGCAATTATATTTGTATGCTGGAACATTAACAAATAATTCAGTCATCAACTAGGCAAATACATCAAACTAAATTATACGTAAAAATTCACTCAAGGTAAATTAAACTAACAAGAATTAGACTTCTTCTAAGTCAGACTGTCAGACAGTAGAGTTCTAGGAAATTATTTTAGAAATGTGACATAGATGAGAACATACTATATATGTGTGCATATGGATATATGTGTATATATACATGTATACATACACATGTATAGCATATGTATTTTAAGATACCAAACCTGGGTCCATAGAAGATGCTTTTTCCCACCTTTCCTCTATTTTCTACATTTTTAAATTGGGGGGAAAGGCACATGTATTCTGAGAAACATATCAGAGAAAGCACACCATGCTCATCACACCAGTAAATAGTTAAGATAATGCTTATGTCAATATCTTAACTATATTTTTTAAAAAGCAATATTCAAACACCATTTTATGTTAACTGTTAACAAAAAAAGCTGTTTAAAAATATTCCACATCTCTTGAACTTCAAAAAATAATACATATACAAAGCATATTATGTTAATTTCTGAACTGCAAGCATAAATTATAATGGCAGCTTCGAAAGCAAACATTTTCACTCTAAATATAATTAACATGGCATTAAAACTGAAACATAACTTGGAATTCTAAGTAATTTGAGCAATCTACTACTGTAAAATTATACAAATTTTGAAGTTATTTTTAAGTTTTAAAAATTAAATAACTTTAATCCTTAACGTTCATAAGCTAGCCTAGAAAGATGTAATCCTCATAAGAATGAGCAGAGGTCAGACACACGGGGCCCCCTCCCACCGCTGTGGGCACCCCCCTGCTGCCCGCGCGGCCTCTTACCTGACACGGAGACCGCATGGGTGCGCACGCCCTGCTTCTCGCTGTTGGCCAGCCTGGAACAGAGGTGCAAAGTGTGAGCGCCCCACTCTCCAGACTACGCTGCTGGCATTCACGCGCACGCCAGCTGCCCAGAATCAGGACGGCTGTGCCCTCTCCCAGGGAGACAGCACAGTCCAGAGGGTGACTTTGTGAAATACCAGATTCTACCACCCGAGGTCCTTAAAGCCTGCTTTAATGTTTTAAAGACCAGAAGTGCAGACCGACGAGGGAAGGAACGCTGAACCGCAACACTACTGAACGTGGTGCACATGGCTTGAATTACTTTAGATGCTGGGCTGCCAAGGGGAGACGCCCGCGACTGAGGAGTGCTCTGGACACAGCACTGGCCCTGCCGCCGTTTAGAGCGTGTCCAAGAGCAGGCAGGACGGTGACACATACCGTCGTTATTTACAGACTGATACAGGTAAGGTTAACACATCTGATTATTTGTTTCATGACATGGCTCAACAATGGTAGTGTTTTACACACACATCCACATAAAATAACATTTTGGCCAAAGGTTTTAATTTTAAGCACATTAAAAAAAAAATACAAGTATAGTTCAATTCAAACTTTTTGAAAAAGCATAAAACAGAGAGGAAAAAGGAACCCTACAGTCTTCAGGTGTCAAAATTATTTTGCTCTTTTCATAAAAGAAGACTTTTTTTTTCTGATACATAAACATTTACTCTAGAAGTACTGAACAGGAATTTTCCTTAGTAAACAGAATTTATATTGGAACTCTTGGAGCTTAATACATCCCTTTTGAGAACTAGAAATAGTCGATGTGCAACTCTACAACCTCTAGGAAGTGTCAGTTGCTCAGTCGTGTCTCCCGCTCTGTCACTGCACGGACAGCAGCCCACCAGACTCCGCTGTCCATGGGGCTCTCCAGGCAAGAATACTGGAGTGGGTAGCCATTCCCCTCTCCAGGGGATCTTCCTGACCCAGGGATTGAACCTGGATCTTCTGCATTGCAGGTGGATTCTTTACCAACCGAGTGACCGGGGAAGTTTATAGCACAAAGCCACACACTTCAGTTCTCTTACTGAATTTGCTACACGTTTGAAGTGGTATGTCTATTATAAAAGTTTAACCAGAGTGTTCTAACAAACCACCAGCTCCTCTTCCACTGCAGCCACCTGACTGATCGTAACTCGCTCTCAACTGCATTTATCAGGATGTCACAGATGCATGTTCCTAGCACACAGGCCACAGTCCTCTGCCTCTGTCCCGCAGACAACATGCCGGGTCGTCCTCTGCTGTAGGCTGGGGCACTTTTCTGAATCAACCTGCTCACAAGCACCTCTCTGATCAGTGGTAACAAAACAATTCTGCTCCTTTCTAGTATCTGTTAGCACTTCTAACCTACTCCCTTACTCCTCACTTTCAAGTCTCTATTTACGATTCCTGTGCATTTAATCCACAAAGTCGTCTCTCAAAGACTTTCTACAACTAAAGATATCATGAGTACAATTCCTTGCCTGATTTTATTAATAATTAATAAACATTAATAATTTGAATAAATTAATATTCATTAATTCATACCATTAATACGTATCTATTAAATGTTGTTGGGTTTGTGAAACAATGCCTAAAAGCTGAGAGAGATGGTCTCACCCACCCCACCACTCGCCTGCCCAGCTACTGTGTACCTACTGGGTCCCAGATACTGTCCTGTATCAGGTCTACACGACCCGTGACCCCGGCCATCAGTGAAGCCCGAGGGTGAGAACAGCAGAGGGGTGACTGTTACTCCAGATAAGTTACGGAAAAACACAGGGCTGCTTCCGGGACTAGGGTGATGGGGGGTTTTCAGATGAGGTGAGGCGGTGGTGAGACCTGAGCAGGGCCCCGCTAAAGGAGGGACATGGACTCCAGGAGCTGAAGGGAGTTCAGTGTGGCTGAAGCTTGAGCGCAGGAGCAGAAGCGAGGCTGGAGAGGCCACACAGCCTCTCCCCAGCCGGCTGAAGGATGTGGGCATTTATCTAAGAGCAGCAGCATCCACACAGGGCTTTGAGAGGAAAGCTCCCTCCCGATGCTGCAGAGAAGACAGGCAGAGGTGTGCAGAGGATGGGAGGCAGGGGTCTGAGGTGCTGTCCTCTGAGGGTAGACCCTGGATGGTGTCGAGGAGGGCTGCCACCATCCCTACTCATCAGGACGGCTCCCTGTCCTGAGACCAATGGTGCAAATCATATGGCCCATGCTGAACTCTTGCCTTCCGTTTGGGAGACTGGAATCTGGGCATATGCCAAGCACAGGGTGCACATGTGACCAGGCCCGCATAAAGACGGGGCACTGAGTCTCTCACGAGCTTCCCTGGGAGACCACTCTCCACGTGTCCTGCCTGCAGCCCTGAGAGAGGCCCCCCAGGGCTGCCCGGCCCCTCTGGACCCCACGCCGTTGTGCTCTCCCTGGGCTGTCATGCATCGCAGCCACAAGAGCCTTTATGTGCTGAGTCCTGGGCATTCCTTCTAGAGAATCCCTGCACGACATGGTCCAGGGGACCCCGACACAGGAGTCTGCTAGTAGAGCCCAGACAGGTGCTAACAGCTAACAACCGGGGAGGGCGGTGGGCAGATGAAGTGCATGGGCCTGACAGTTCAGAAGCAGAAAGGGAGAGACTGGCAGGGACTGGCAGTGGAGGAGAGGGAGCGACAGGTCAGAGGTGCCCAGGCTCTGCTCCCTTAGCCCCCGTGCAGCGCCAGGGGCATCTCCTCAAGTCCCTCCCTCTGAGCTCTCAGCACCCAGCTGACTGTGAGCGTGCTGCCTTTCATCTGCTCCCCAATCTCTAGCACACTGGCTGAGGACAGAGAAGCTCGGGCCTTCTTTACTTTTACAGATTAAAGTATCTACTATGAAATGTGTGACACAAACACATTTTAAAATTAACATTAGTTGCATATCTTTGATTTTCTCACTTGTAAAATAGCCAGAATGGTACTGACTTTCAGGTCTCTATGCAGACTGTCGTCGTCTATATAGTAACCATCTGACAACAGACCTCCTTCCTGTTATCACTACTATTCTTGAGCTTCTTACTGAACTTCAGGGGAAGATTCACTTAACACTTCTGACTAAACCTAAATACTTGTAAAGCAATTATCCTTCAATAAAAAATAAATGAATTAAAACAACAACAAACCTAAATACTTTAGATGATTCACAACTGATTTCTTTCTGGAAACACTTGTTATCTGATCCCCTAATCATACATGTAGAAATTTGATTACTCAGGCAAATGTAAAATACAGCATGGAGACTTTCAGTCTCTAACGCAACGGAGTAACAAGGCACACAGAGCGGTACTTACTTTGGTATCGATGGCAAAGCCCGTTCACCTTCTGCGGAAAAAAATGGAGAGAGAGAGAAATGAGGCTCCTTTGGAAAAGACTGCATGTAGAAACCAGAGAAAGAAGACGAGTCCTATCCCAGAATTTTAGCAATAACCCTTTAAAAGAAGCTGTTATATGCCTGTGATGGGTTATTACAGCTTTATTTTCAGTATTTATGACAAATATGCTGTTTACAGGTGCTGCTGCTGCTGCTGCTGCTAAGTCACTTCAGTCGTGTCCGACTCTGTGTGACCCCATAGACAGCAGCCCACCAGGCTCCCCCGTCCCTGGGATTCTCCAGGCAAGAACACTGGAGTGGGTTGCCATTTCCTTCTCCAATGCATGAAAGTGAAAAGTGAAAGTGAAGTCACTCAGTCGTGTCAGACCCTCAGCGACCCCACGGACTGCAGCCTTCCAGGCTCCTCCATCCATGGGATTTTCCAGGCAGGAGTACTGGAGTGGGGTGCCATTGCCTTCTCCGGTTTACAGGTGCAGACTATAGGAAAGGCACTGCCTCTCAAAACCAGGCTAAGGGATAAATAGAAGGAAGCTGTTCTTCCCAGGAGATGTTAGAGAAGAAAGAACTTTTCATAATCAAAGCCAACATTCTTTACAAAGACTGAACGCCCTGCATAGGTTTGGCTATTCCAAAACCTATACAGGGAACACAGAAATTCAAAGGAAACAAACCCACCGGCTCTGTAGCTGCCAGAGGAACGTGGGTCCCGTGCAGCTGAGGGGCCTGAGGAGGCCCAGGGACGCAGCTGGGGGAGGTGCTGGGGCCCCTACATGGGGGCCGAGCCCCCGCCATGAAGGCTGGGCTCCAGCCGGGGCATCACAGGGGAGCTCAGGAGTTGCTCAGGGGCTAAGGAGACGCGCTCCCACCTGTCCTTAGTGAACCAGGAAGCACGGAGCCCCTGGTTTAACCTCTCTTATCTGGATTAACCTGGTGGTAAAGCCATCCCACCAGTTCCCTGGCTCCCTGGGAAAAGGGTTACTCTTGTCTTGGTAATGTGAAATTATGACCCTAATTTGCACAAGTCTTTCCTCTGAGGAGAATTTAACTGAAAATTGAAAAACTGCCACTGAGTTTTCTCTAAATTAAAGGAAAAGTTAGATAAGGCCCCACAAGAAGGCCAGGGGTCACACAGCAACTCTGGCGGAAGCTGGTTCGGGCACGTGGCTTATGACTCTTAATTAAGAGTTTTCTGCCCCAGTGATACCACCTATAAAAGCACTTTCTAAATTGAAACAATTATGGTGGATCACAGAGCTAACAAAGTACACCTGGGCACATCAGCACTCATCTGTAGAACTTAGATGTCACTTAGAATTGTTACATTCACAAACACATGCATGTTGCTTACCATGAAGCAGTTCATAACCTAGAGAGAACAGATGTGTATGTATGCAACTGTTCTTTAAAGCATGTACCAGGAAAATGGTGCATTAGAGTTGTAGAAACATACTTTACACTTATTTGAAATTTTAAGAAACTAAATTAGAAAGTGTACATGTGCTCCTGTCCACATATTTCTAATTATAATCCATTAAAAACATGTGATTTTAAATATTATTTCAATTAGGCAATGTAACTTCACTTTAGGAATCTATTATAAAATAGTCACAAGTACAAATGCTGTGATTTAGAATAAAGTAAATTATCAGGCTTAATAATTAATTCTATAAAGACCACATAAAATTGATAAAAGTCTCGGACCTACTAGATTTTTACGAGAAGCGATTTCATTTATGCTGTCTTCATATGAATGAAGAATTTAATGTTTCATTTCATGAGATTTGATATCAAAATGTTTCTTCCAACAGGAGGAAAAAGTCAACTAAAAACCAAGCCAAGAAGATGTTAAAGCTTCAAACATTTAATGCCTAATGTCTGAATGTTATTTTTTCATATACCAACAAATTGATGAACAATATTTTGGTAAATTAGGGTGAAATAAAATAATTATTTACCAAAAAAGAAGACAGGTGCTATAGTACATTTAACATTTTTAAAAGAATACTATCTTTATGTGAAGCAACTTTCCTAAAACATTTAAACAATGCTCTTCATTTAAAGCACAAAATGAAAACTCAAGAGCTCATGAATGCAAAAATTTTAAATGAGAGGCGCCTTTAGATATTTCTAAAAGCAACTTCATTACTGTATTTCACATTTAAAAAGCTATCATAACACACACTCCATTTTAGGGGGAAAATAAATAAATAAATAGATTTTATTGGTTTGATCATGGTAGAAAAAAAATTCTGCCAGATTATTCATGTCCTGGAATTCATGCACTTACTGGCCTTTTGGCTGATGGCTTTAGATACTGTTCTGAGAGCATGACATCCTGACACTAACAAAGGTTTAAACAAAGGTCCCAGCGATGCCTCTGCTTCATCCCCCAACCCCACGCCCTCCACCTGCTGTCAGCACAGAGAACTGGACCGCTGGGCTGCAGGACTCTGCAGTGTCTACACCAGGAGTGCGGGGCCTCATCTGCATCCCTCACGTTTCCAATCGTCCTTCCCGCGGCGGGGGTAGGGGAGTGCTGGCAGGGATCTTGCGTCCGCCTGCCCGGAGCAGCAGCCTGATGCGGGCGACTGTGGACCTGGACCCACCTCCCACGCTACAAAGCAGGTGCTGCTCCTCCTTAAGGACGAGAAGTCCCCAAGAGAAGTCCCCAAGCCAAGGCTCATCCAGTGCGGTCACGATCACATGGGATCGAGCAGCAGCTCTGAAGTCTGTGACACTGTGGGTGCCCTGAGCTGCCTCCAACGGGAGGCCATTCCCACCCTGCTTCCCATGGAAACCACAGAAGCAAGTACCACTCTTCTCGCCTTCCTGGACGGAACTGAGGCGCAGGAAGCTAAGTACTTAGCAGATGGCACGAGCTCATGATGTGAACCCATCGGTCAATGTAATTCCAAAGCCTGGTTTTTTCCTGCTTTGTTTCAGAAATCCAAACCCTTGGAAACACTGCGTCTTAACCCTCTGCAAAAGGCTGCAGAGACTCAGCCCCATTCCAAGAATTCAACACATCATGCTTCAGACTGAGTTTGTTCTCTGACTGCTCTAAGCTTTTGAGAGCTTTAACAAAAAATAGGAAAGAGACTTTATTTATATGAGTTATAGGGACTTAAAAAAGAATCCCTTGAACATAATCCCAAAAGTTTATTAAAAAAAACACTAATGGTAACTGAGACAATACTTTAAGGCTGTCGCTCAAATCAAAAGGGTCTGACCACAAACCATGTGTCCTTTAAGCTCTATCCAAACCCAGCTTGTAGGCTGTAGGCTGAGTCGCTGCCCTAGAAAAGCAGGAATACAGATTTGCTCGGCTGAATTATTTGTTTGCTCTCCACGTTCAGAGTGACCTGAAGGAAGGGCTCGGGCTGCGGGCGAGCCTGGCTGCGGCGAGGAGGAGGCTGAAGCAGGGGGCGGCTCACCTTTCTGGGGCCGGATGATGAAGGACTGTGCGGCCCCATGCACCAGGCGGCAGTACCCGTCGATCAGGTCGGCCATGTTCTCGGCGATGGTCAGGGACGGGGCTGTGACCGTCAGGGGCTGGACAGGGGAGAAGAGCCAGAGAGAGCAGTCATTGTTCCTTCCGCTCCTCAGAGGGCCAGCTGTGCCGTGACATCAGATTGAGACGCACTTGAGCCCAGAGAAGAGTGGGAGTGAGACGAGATCTGTCATCAGGTCTCAGTGAGAAGGGAGCGTGGTATTTAAGGATCTTATTCCTAGAATATGTGACAGAAGGCAAAGCCAGAGAAAAAAAGAAAAAGACACTTAAATTGCTAAGAGTCACTTTCTAGAACAAAAAGAGGTGGGGGAAAAAAAAATGTTTCCTACAGAAGGTCTGGCCCCTTAGGCATACTCTAATTAAGAATTTAGAAAATTAGTAAGCTCAATTATGGCTTCTTTTAGAAACTAGACAAGTGTGGACTAGACTTTTATCAACCATCCATCATAATTTTTCTAACCTTAAAGAAAATTAGTGGAATTTCATTATTTTGAGCATGCAGAGCATGCTCTACTGCTCTACCTAAGAGCTTAGAAATCCCTTTTTTCAAGGCAAAACACACAATTATGATACATTTCCTAAAAAGACCTGTCATTAAATGTTATCCAGGAGATAACCAGAGTGGTATTTTTACTTTCGAACACAATTATGTCCTAACTCACATAGTCTTCATAACTTCCTTCTAAAGGAACAACTCAGCTCGCCTGCATCATCCTAAGTATTGTTTGGGGGCAGCAAACAGAAAGGAGGACAGCCTGAAAATTATGGTGCGGACAGGAAATTACTGAGAGATTTTCAGGAAATTTGAAGGTTTCAATATTTCATGGCATCACTGGTTTAATTCTGAGAATCAAATGTACTGCCCAGAGCCTCAGAAATGCCAGGATTCCGAAGCAGGAGGAGCAAGAACGAGATGACAGAAGCCTCGAGAACAAACCTGCCTCAGCGGGGGCGGCAGCAGCGCGGAGTCCAGGGGTGCGAGTGGGGCCAGGGGAGCGCCCCGAATGGGCTTCATGCAGAAGTAACCCTGCGTGTGCCGCTCCCCGCCCTCGCCCTTCACAGTGAACAGCACATACAACACCGTCCAGGAAATAAGACAGCAGCACAGTTTACAGAATTTATACAATTTTAAGAGGGTGATTTTCATGATAATATTCCAGTTTTTCCACAGAAAGACTACATTAGTTTTTACGTGAATTGACGCTTTTGAACTATGGTGCTGGAACAGACTCTTAGGAGTCCCTTGGACAGCAAGGAGATCAGATCAATCAGTGAATTCTAAAGAAAATCAACCCTGAATACTCATTGAAAGAACTGATGCTGAAGCTCCAATACTTTGGCCACCTGATGCAAAGAACTGACTCACTGGAAAAGACCCTGATGCTGGGAAAGATTGAGGCAAAAAAAGAAGAGGGCAGCAGAGGATGAGATGGTTGGATGGCATCACCAACTCAATGGACATGGATTCAAGCAAACTCTGTGAGACAGTGAAGAAGAGAAAAGCCTGGCATGCTGCAGCCCATGGGGTCACAAAGAGCTGGACACAACTTAGCAACTAAACAACAACAATTTGTTATGCAGGGTTTCCTAGAAGGCTCAGCAGTAAAGAATCTGCCTGCCAAGCAGGACACACAAATTTGAGCCCTCGGCAAGATCCCCTTGAGGAGAAAATGACAGCTCACTCCAGTATTCTTGCCTGGAGAATCCCCATGGACAGAGGAGCCTGGCGGGCTACAGTCCATGGGGGTGCAAAGAGTCGGACGTGACTGAGCAACTGAGCACAGACACACACATTTGTTAGGTGATGCTCATTACGTAAGAGAAAGCTGTGATTCTGATGATCCATGAAAACTTCATCTGTATCCTGAAACAATCATTTCAATAAAGGGCTAGTTTAGAAATAATGATTGTTTCAGGATATGGCCACCCACTCCAGTATTCCTGCCTGGAGAATCCCATCGACAGAGGAGCCTGGCGGGCTACGGGCCTAGGGTCACACAGTCGGACAGGACTGAATAGACAGCATGAGCAGAGGCTATCTCCTTTATCCCCCCTTACCTCAGGCGCCCCTGCGATCTTCAGCTGCAGTGTCCCTTTCCTGTCCTTGTCTTCACTGTTTGAATACTGGATGGTCTGCACTTGATTGAAGTCGGCCAGGTGTGTGGGCTTTGGGAAGAAAAGGCAAACACTTGACCACAGATGCCAGACACTTGTGCACTATCACATGTAATCTCCGTGGTCCCCACCCCACCCCGCTGACAGGGTGTCTGGGGAGCCTGACTGTCCACCTCGCCCAGGAGGAGGGGGCCTTTCTTGCTCTGAGGACTTGGCAAGGACCTGCCAGGGCCGCCTGCTCACCTCATGGTCAGGGGTGTGTCTGCCCTCTGTGCTCGTGGCGGCAGAGGGGTGCTCCACCTTCAGGGGCTGGACGAGGGGGCGCCCGTGCCCCGGTGCGAAGACACACAGAAGAGGAGGGAGGGAGCCCCTGACCTGACTCTGCGGGTGACAATCTCAGTCTCAGGGGGCATTCTGCCCTGCTTCTCTCAGAGAGAGGGACCTGTGCCCACTCCCAACACACCATGAGCAAGGAACGTCTCTGACCTGTTCTGGGGTTCTTCTGAGGGTTTTGGTGCTGGGGAGACAGTGGGCATCTGAAGTACCCTTCCACATGGACACACCACCAGAGACTCTGCTCATTTCCCAAGAGGAGTGGGCTTTTCTTCTCATGCAGACACAACGTGCCCATCAGTCCCCACCCTCCAGCATTTCATGACAGCCGTCAGCCTGTAGGGCTGAATCCCACTTGGTTACTCAAGACTCTCGGCCTGCACAGGGCCACCTCCTCTCAGATACCACAAGTGCCAGCCCCTTCCTGCCGAACTGAAGCACACTTACGTTGCAGCCCTTGTCTGTGAGGTAACTGATTCCTTCCTCAGGGCCAATTGCCAGCTCTACTGAAATAATCCAGCTTGACTTGAAGGTGAAACAGGTGACGGCAAAGGCACCAGGAGGAAAAAGAGGTATTTTAGATAAAGAACCACTGAAACATTAAAGGACCAAAGCGGGGGATAGACACACTTCTATTCATCTACGTAATCAAGTAATACAAAACGTGTACAACTCCAGGCTTTCCTGGTGGCACTAGTGGTGGAGAACCTGCCTGCCAGTGCAGGAGACACAAAGAGACTCAGGTTCGATCCCTGGGTCGGGAAGATCCCCTGGAGGTGGGCATGGCAACCCACTCCAGGATTCTTGTCTGGAGAATCCCACAGACAGAGGAGCCTGGTGGGCTACAGTCCAGGCACAAAGCGTCGGACACAACTGAGCGTGCACACACGCATGTACAACTCCATGGTGCAGCATCTGCTGAGCCTGAGCAGAGATAGACAGACTGAGCTCATTCCGGTGAGCCTCAAGCCAACAGGTTCTTTGGGAAGATTATCTGAGTAGGTAAACTAGCCCTGAGACAACAGTTAATCAATGAATCGATGGGCTGGGATTAAAATAAATCTAAATATGAACACAGGCATGCTATTAAAAAAGGATTGTTTTAGTCTCACGTTGACACATTTTCTTTTTGTATTGTTTTCCCACTCTACAGTGGTAAAATATTCTCATGTTAAACCCGTGATCAATTAGATTCCAATCAGAAACTGAAGTATTCATGGAAAAGACAAAGAGATTCCACCGAGTCCCCTACTACAAGTCCCCATACTTACACCAAGGGCACACTTGAAGCATTCTTTATCAAATCTGTACACTGGGGAGAGGATCTCAAAGAACTTCAAAATACTTTCTTCTCTGTTAAGGTTGGCAAACTGTCTAAATGTTTGTTGGATCAATTTTCTTAGTGTTTTGGCCTGTGTGATAAAATCACAAACATCTTTTCAGAGTCAACAGTAAGTGAAGACCACAGCAGTAACCCCTAATACCCAGGAACATCTCTTCCCCAGTACCACGTAATACCACCTGCATTCACCAAACATCATTATTTATCAGAGCTCTGTTTCTTTTTTAAAAAATAATTATAGTAAAATACACACAACATACAATATACCATCTGGTGGCTCAGATGGTTAAAAAAAATGTGCCTGCAATGCAGGAGATCCAAGTTCAATCCCTGGGTTGGGAAGATCTCCTGGAGAAGAAAATGGCAACCCACTCCAGTATTCTTGCCTGGAGAATCCCATGGTCAGAGGAGACTGGTGGGCTACGGTCCATAGGGTTGCAAAGAGTTGGACACTACTAAGTGACTAACACTTCACTTTCAACTGTTTTAAAGTATACGGTTCAGCTCTGGCTCATCAGAACAGGGGGTTCCTGCGGTCGGCAGAGGAGGGGGATGAAAGCCCTCACACACCCCACACTGCCTGGGGAGTCGACATATCCTTTCTGAAGCTATCTGGTAATAGAAATCAAATACCTTAAAACCACAACCTTTGAGAGGTTATTCTTTAGGAATAATGAAAGAACTAGGTGAAGACCCAGCAATGAGGAGGTTCCGTGCAGAAGTGTGCAGAGGACCCCACATCGGGGCACACACACATGCACGTGAAAATAAGACAGCCTAGCGTGGTGGAGATGCCGTCACAGGAGCGCACAAGAGGCGGGCCTCACGCGGGGGGAAACAGACACCACACGTGAGGGAGACAGGGCAGGTCGGCACGTCCGTCCCAAGCGCCGTAGTTACAGGCATGGGGCCAAGGTGCTCCCACCGGTAAAGCAGCTGCGGGAGAGCTGTGTTGGCGGAGGCCTGCACAGGAGGCCGACAGCTGGCTGTAGCCAGGGCCAGGGCTCGGACAGGTGAGCCAGAGGTGGGATCCAAGGCAATCTGAAGAGGCCATAGATGCTAAACCGAGGAGAAACATAGTGAGTTCCAGGGCAGCAAGGACTGAATCTCAGATGTTGCCTAGAACGCGAGTGGTCAGCCGTGGACGCTCTGCAAAGAAAAATCCAGGGAGCGCATTTTGGAGAAGACTCGTCCAAGCTCTGGCCACGAACCCAGGGCCTGCAAAGGGCCGCTCTCACCATGGCTGAGATGGCGTCCAACCACTGTTCTGACTCCAGGCTGTGCAACCAGTCTCTGACTCTCCTCTGGAGGATCACACCACAACACCTGAAACCTGATGGGCCGCCAAGAGAACCTCCCTCCCCCGTGGCTGGGCCAACGAGACTGTGCTGATTGGGTCTGCACCCTGACGTCCCTCGAGGTGCCCAACCTCTCCAGCTCCACCCCTCTTGCCACTTCCGCTGCGGTGTCCCCATATCAGAGACACAAAGGGCTGTGCGCTGCCCCCGGCGAGCAGGGGTGAAGTCACGTGCCCTGCACCAGAGTCCAGTCGATGGCTTGTCCTCTTTTCCAAAACCCTCAGCCACAGGACGTGCACGGGGTCAACTAACAGCACACCTGATCACTGAACCTGTAGGAAAACTTCCCAGTAACTGGACAAAGATGTTTGAAAGTAGTAACTATACAGTGTTAGCAGACAGTCTGAGCTACGACTTTACGAATCTGTCTCATCCAGCTGAATCTGGGGGAAACAAGTCACGTTTACTGAATGCCCATCCTAGTTTTCGCCTTGGCTCACTGTGCACTTTACACGCCACCAGGCTACGGTGCAGGAAGGCACAATGCCAAGCAGCAGCCGCAGGAGCTGCAGAAGCTAGCGCACCCGCTCAGGGCTAACTTCCTGGGACACAGGGCACACCCTGGCTTCCCGCCAGCCAAGAGGGGCACCTGGTCAGGAGTGAGTACCTAAGCTTTCTCAGGGTCTCTGCTTCAATGTGGCCACCCAAGAGGACCAAGAGATCTCACAGACAGCAGCAGTGCTGGGCAAGAACTAGAAAATGCTTGCTGTCTGAGAGGAGCCCCAGGTTCATTTCTAAGAAGGATGCCTTAGAAAGCATCAGTTCTTTCCTTCTTTCTCAGTAGGGAAAAAGTTCTACAAAAACTGACTCCCTAGAATCTCTTGATATTAATAAATATACCTCCCTATTTACAGGGTTTCAATGTCCTCTCTATGTTTGAAACAAGGCATTCATCAATGACAGCCAGTTGGTTTTCAACCAGTCCATAAACAGAGAGAATAAGGCAGTATTACTAGGATGAAGCATCGGAAATTGTTGCTATTCAGCCTTCTGAACAACAGAAAAAATCCCATGTTAGTCAACCTAACATTTATCAGATGCTGCTCTTAGTAGAACAATGGCCTCTGAGGGCCTCCTGGATGAAAAGGTTAATATAATCCTAAAGAAACTATGCCAGAAAAGAAAAATACACTAAGAAACAGGAATCGAGGAGTTACGTTATCACCCCCTCGCCCAGATGCTAACTGTAGATCTGTTAACAAGTGCGTGTCAAGTGTGTTTTTCTAAACTGAGTTGTAACTGACATACAAGGTTGTATTAGCTTCAGGTGTACAACATAACAATTCAGTATCTGCATACATCAATACTGTGAACTGACTGCCACAATGTCTGGTTAACACAGCATCTCACACTGTTACACTTTTTTTTTCTTGTGATGAGCACCTTTAAGACCTACTCTCCCAGAAACTTTTAAGTATACGACACACTGCTAAAAACTACAGTCAGCATGCTTTACATCACATCCTCGGGACTTACTTATAACTGGAAGTCTGCACCTTGTGACCCCTGCACCCATTTCACTCACCCCATGTCCCACCACCTGTTCTCTATATCTATGAGCTTGATGTTTTTTCTTTTTCTTTTCATATAAGTGAAGTTATATAGTATTTGTCTTTCTCCATCTGACTTCACTGAGTACAACGTCCTCAAGGACCATCCATGTTATTGCAAATGGCAAGATTTCCTTCTTTTTACAGCTGAGTCATATTCCAGTGTGTGTGTGTCTCTCTAAAGCATGCCTCCTTTCCAGCTTCCGTGTGCGTGTGTGTGTGTGTGTGTGTGTGTATGTGCGTGTGTGTGTGTGTCTACAGCATGCCTCCTTTCCAGCCTCCTTACGGGGGTCCAGACCAGGGGTGCTGAGATGGCGTCCAACCACTGTTCTGACTCCAGGCTGTGCAACCAGTCTCTGACTCTCCTCTGGAGGATCACACCACAACACCTGAAACCTGATGGGCCGCCAAGAGAACCTCCCTCCCCCGTGGCTGGGCCAACGAGACTGTGCTGATTGGGTCTGCACCCTGACGTCCCTCGAGGTGCCCAACCTCTCCAGCTCCACCCCTCTTGCCACTTCCGCTGCGGTGTCCCCATATCAGAGACACAAAGGGCTGTGCGCTGCCCCCGGCGAGCAGGGGTGAAGTCACGTGCCCTGCACCAGAGTCCAGTCGATGGCTTGTCCTCTTTTCCAAAACCCTCAGCCACAGGACGTGCACGGGGTCAACTAACAGCACACCTGATCACTGAACCTGTAGGAAAACTTCCCAGTAACTGGACAAAGATGTTTGAAAGTAGTAACTATACAGTGTTAGCAGACAGTCTGAGCTACGACTTTACGAATCTGTCTCATCCAGCTGAATCTGGGGGAAACAAGTCACGTTTACTGAATGCCCATCCTAGTTTTCGCCTTGGCTCACTGTGCACTTTACACGCCACCAGGCTACGGTGCAGGAAGGCACAATGCCAAGCAGCAGCCGCAGGAGCTGCAGAAGCTAGCGCACCCGCTCAGGGCTAACTTCCTGGGACACAGGGCACACCCTGGCTTCCCGCCAGCCAAGAGGGGCACCTGGTCAGGAGTGAGTACCTAAGCTTTCTCAGGGTCTCTGCTTCAATGTGGCCACCCAAGAGGACCAAGAGATCTCACAGACAGCAGCAGTGCTGGGCAAGAACTAGAAAATGCTTGCTGTCTGAGAGGAGCCCCAGGTTCATTTCTAAGAAGGATGCCTTAGAAAGCATCAGTTCTTTCCTTCTTTCTCAGTAGGGAAAAAGTTCTACAAAAACTGACTCCCTAGAATCTCTTGATATTAATAAATATACCTCCCTATTTACAGGGTTTCAATGTCCTCTCTATGTTTGAAACAAGGCATCCATCAATGACAGCCAGTTGGTTTTCAACCAGTCCATAAACAGAGAGAATAAGGCAGTATTACTAGGATGAAGCATCGGAAATTGTTGCTATTCAGCCTTCTGAACAACAGAAAAAATCCCATGTTAGTCAACCTAACATTTATCAGATGCTGCTCTTAGTAGAACAATGGCCTCTGAGGGCCTCCTGGATGAAAAGGTTAATATAATCCTAAAGAAACTATGCCAGAAAAGAAAAATACACTAAGAAACAGGAATCGAGGAGTTACGTTATCACCCCCTCGCCCAGATGCTAACTGTAGATCTGTTAACAAGTGCGTGTCAAGTGTGTTTTTCTAAACTGAGTTGTAACTGACATACAAGGTTGTATTAGCTTCAGGTGTACAACATAACAATTCAGTATCTGCATACATCAATACTGTGAACTGACTGCCACAATGTCTGGTTAACACAGCATCTCACACTGTTACACTTTTTTTTTCTTGTGATGAGCACCTTTAAGACCTACTCTCCCAGAAACTTTTAAGTATACGACACACTGCTAAAAACTACAGTCAGCATGCTTTACATCACATCCTCGGGACTTACTTATAACTGGAAGTCTGCACCTTGTGACCCCTGCACCCATTTCACTCACCCCATGTCCCACCACCTGTTCTCTATATCTATGAGCTTGATGTTTTTTCTTTTTCTTTTCATATAAGTGAAGTTATATAGTATTTGTCTTTCTCCATCTGACTTCACTGAGTACAACGTCCTCAAGGACCATCCATGTTATTGCAAATGGCAAGATTTCCTTCTTTTTACAGCTGAGTCATATTCCAGTGTGTGTGTGTCTCTCTAAAGCATGCCTCCTTTCCAGCTTCCGTGTGCGTGTGTGTGTGTGTGTGTGTGTGTATGTGCGTGTGTGTGTGTGTCTACAGCATGCCTCCTTTCCAGCCTCCTTACGGGGGTCCAGACCAGGGGGGCACTCTCAGTGTAGAGGCCAGGACTCAGAGGCTGAGTGAGTGCTGAGCGGGGTACTTCTGTGCTCACCACTGGAACGGGAATGGTGACTAACTTAAGTGCTCCTGGGAGAGGCCCAGGAAATCACTCTATTACTCTGAAGTACAGATACTTAACTGTGGATCTCGTAACATTTCTAATCCTGAAATGAGATTTCTACTGTGAATTATACTCAAATAAGCTGAAATCTGGCTCTTTTATTTGTGACATAATTTTATATTCACAGAAGAGCTGTACAGACAGTGCAGAATCCCCATCGATTGCCCTGCCCCAGGCCCTGAAGTAGACAACTTGCAGGACACTGGCACATCCGTTAGGTTAAGAAACCAGCGCTGCCAGGAGGCCCTCACTGAGATGCTCCCGTCTGCCCACGGATGCCCCCGATGCTCCAGGACCCCACGCCACACGTACTCACATCCCCCAACCTGTCCCCGCAGCTGCCACAGCTCCTTGATACTTCTGAAGAGTAATAATTACAATTTTGTAGACAGTTCCCTCATGTTGCGACTTAGTTTTACTGGTCCGGTGTTTTTAAAATCGTGCCTCTGGCACTGAGATCAAAGAGAGAGAAGTTTTACATATCTTATAAATTATTCTTAATAATCAGGCACATGCACTCCAATCCTATTTGCCATCAATCAATCAATCATAGCTTAAGTTCCATCAAATATAAGGTGAACTTTTGACACTTCAGGGTCAGCATTAACTACAAAGGATCTTCTAGAATCCAGATATGAAGGGGAAAGGCACAGAAAACAAAGTGGCTCTTGGAGAAGCAAGTATTAACTGATCAGGCCATTCTATAGGTTAGTCTGGAAGAAACAAGAAGCTGCGTCACGGGGGCCTCTCACCTCAGCTACACTTACATTGCAGCACCTGAGGCCGGCACGTGGGGTGGCCTATTTTGAGTATGAGGACCCCTTTTAAAAGTAGGATAACTTCTTGAACTCCCAAATGCCAGCAGCCATACCTCTTGGGGTAACTGCTACCTGCACACAACTCTGGGCAGGCTCTGCATGATTCTGAGGCTGCACCAGGACTCACACATGGCCACTGGAGGGCCTACCAATGTAACACAGCCACTTTCACACCCCTTCCTGCTTCCTAAGGCTACATTGGGCAATGCACTATTCTGTCCAGTGACAGGGCAGACGCCCTGAAGCGATGGTGTCTGACATTCGTGAGCACCTCCCCTCCAGTCCAACCAGCAAAGGGCAGACAGGCGCACAGGGCAGGCTTCTGTGCCCACACTAGGGCCTCAAGCTCCAGATCAAACTGAGCCCCACGCGACTCAAGGTGTCAGGTCAGAACCTTCACCAACGCAGGCCAGCTCTACAGCCAGCTTCTGAACCACTGTGCTTGGGCATCAGTGGACAGGATGGTGTCCACATGGCTGCCCCAGTGTGGAACGTGACCTCTGTGACACAAAGTCACAGCAGCAACAGCCACAGTGCCACAGTTTATAAATTAGACAGTGACAGGTGCTTGTGCTATGTGTGTGTAACCCCGGGGTCGGGAAGATTCCCTGGAGGAAGAAATGGCAACCCACTCTAGTATTTGCGCCTGGGAAATCCCATGGACAGAGGAGCCTGGTGGGCTACAGTCCATGGGGTCACAAAGTCAGACACAACAGAGCGACTAACACACACACACATATATGCGCGCGCGCGCGCGCACACACACACACACACACACTCTGATGTGCTAAAAAGCCACACCAATCCTACCTACCCTATTTCCTTTGTTGTGGAAATAAGAAACCAGGTCCAAAACCATGAGGCTAGGAAATGGCAGAGCTCTTCTGAGCTGGACTCTAACTTGACACAAAGCTGTATTCTCACAACGCACTCGACCGCGTTCTAGAAGGGCTGGGGAGTCACACATCACATCCCTGATGTCCCCTCCCAGTGGGAGCTGCAAACAGAGGCGGGAGCTGGCTCTGCAAGAAGTTACTAACAGGAAGGAGCACCGACCAGTCAAGAGAAGACAGACCTTCAGAGTGCATGTCTATGCAAGCAAGCTCGCACACACGCGTGCACACACACACACGTGCGCACACACACACAGAGCAGCGCCGATGGCTGCTTCACATGCTGCTTCTTTACTTCCTGAGTTGAACCTGAGACTGTAAAGACTGAGGTGATGCGTTCACCACTGTGAACACAACGCTCCTGGTTTTATACTTAGCTGAGTGCACACATAATCAAGACACAAAACCACGATTTTCTGGGAAAAAGCTCCACCTTTAAAAGCCTACTTCCCATGAATATGACTAGAGTAACTGTCAGCTTCTTACATTAAGCCTTTTACAGGTAAGAGGGAAGAGCACGTGGCACGGGGGAGGTATCTGCCTAACACGGTCATCTGCTTATGACAAAGACAACGCTAATTACCTTGACTGAATCCAGTAAACTCCTAGGGAAAAACCGCTTCAAACCAACATCTTTCCTGAAATACAGAAAGAAGTGAATTAACAAACAATACCACCAAATCAGTAAATATAATGACATTGTTGCAAGAACATAAAAGAAGTTTAAATTATTTATCATTCCAGACATTATTCGAGAAGGAAATACATATATTAAAGCTCCAAATGACTGGCATAGTCATGGAACAGTTGGGACAAGTAATTTTCTAGATGTGTGCAGAAAACATTGAGACAAGTTGGTTTTTGTAACCCTTAAATATTACAAACCCTCTAAAATATTGCCTCTTTTACAATGTGTAAAAAACTGTTTTTTTTTAACACTCTTTGAAAGTTAGCCTTATAAACCTCAATTCCAGCTGTGTAATGCTATATTTGTATAGAAAGTAGGCTGGCCTGATTAGAAAAAGATTTGAGTTATACCAGGGATGCTTAAATTACCTTAGATTAATCCTAAAATCTGATGATCCTTAAAAATAAACATTAGTCAATGTTTAAAATCTAAGTTTCACACAGAAAGCAAAACAAAAAGAGAAATTAAGTGATTGGCCTAAGGTCAAAAAACTGAATGTGAGGACATGTTGGAAGTCCCAGTGATTTTCTTTAGATCAGACTACAAAATCAACCATTAATAACAAGTGCCTCACGGCATTCTGACCGACAAAACAGGTGGAGAGAATGGCTCCTTCTCACAGGAAAGACTGAGGCTAAAGGAGAAGGGGATGACAGAGGATGAGATGATGGGATGGCATCACAGGCTCAGTGCACATGAATCTGAGCAAACTCCGGGAGACAGTGAAGGACAGGGGAGCCTGGAGTGCTGCGGTCTCATCAGTTCAGTTCAGTTCAGTCGCTCAGTCGTGTCCGACTCTTTGCGGCCCCATGAATCGCAGCACACCAGGCCTCCTGTCCATCACCAACTCGGGGACAAAAAAAGTCTGACATCACTGAGCAACTGAACAACAACAAAGTTTCTACTTATTGATACTTTGGATATAAGTGAGCCAGGCTTTTTGGCCACTAGGTGGCAATCATAGGCTAGTAAGATGAAGCAAAGCCCCTGGACATGAAAGATGATCAGGAGACACAGAAGATATAAAAGGATCATGGAGAAAAGTGAAATACAAGTAAGTATCTTTTACGTTAAAAAAATAAAATGAATCTAAAATATAAAAAAATAAAACAAGGATGACTTCACCCTTAATTATAAGTGAGCAGGTACTACAAACAAA
Source organism: Kobus ellipsiprymnus (assembly GCA_006410655.1). NCBI lineage: Eukaryota > Metazoa > Chordata > Mammalia > Artiodactyla > Bovidae > Kobus > Kobus ellipsiprymnus. The sequence continues at coordinate 505,569 of SJYR01000303.1, read as the reverse complement.
ACCGCAGAAAACAAGTCAGAGTTTATGTGGTTGACCCCACATTCAAACATTTTAACCCCCTATTTCACACTCCTCTAGTTAGAACCTAAACCAGCGAACTCCTTGCTAAGTCCTGGTCTCAGATCTCATATCCTTTTATCATTCTATGATGATGATGATGGTGATGACGATGTTTAGCACATCCTTACAAAATCCTTCAGCTCCCATGACACACTGTTTACTGGTTTTACTGATCAGCAAATTCATGTAACTCTTGGCTTGCCATTCTTCTAATCGCTCTTGCTTATAACTTCCCTTTCTTATCTCTTCAGATATGAACAAGGGGAAGTGTCCACCCAAGTTCTTCCCTCTCTTGCTGCCTCCTACACAAGACAGGAACTTAGCATTCTAAGGATTTGGGAGCTAATCACTATGGGAAGTGGCAAAATAAGCGTATCAAAGATAAACTAACACCCCAGAGTCTAAAGGGCATTACTCCTGAGCATTTTCTTCCCTGTTTCCCTGGTCAGGAACTTGCTTTTTCTGCCCTGGAATTTCGGCTTTGCAGAAGGATGGATCTTAAAGGCTGTGACCTAATGGCTGTCGACCTCAGATGACACCTACGTGTAACATGGGGACGCTAACTCCTGCCGACAGTGGTGCTGAGAGGAAATGAGGAGGTGTTAAGGATCTAGAACCCTACGGGGGCAGTTTCCCCTCCTCTGGAAATACCATGGCTGCCCCTGCTGTCTGGTGAGAGCCTGGTCTACGTGCCTGACCAGCCTGACCAGCCATGGTCTTAAGCAGAGGCAGGTGTGACCTGATGCTGCCGCGAGCAGAATGGGGAGGAAGTGCGGGACACACTTAATGATACCCAATTCTTGAGAGTTTGGGGGTGAGGTGGGTGGGTGGACAGCAGACTCTGGAGGTGCTCTGGATGCAGAGCAGTGCTCAGGTAAAGGTGATAAGGGAAGGCTCATGCATGGAGATGGGGAAGGCCAGGGCCAGCTTCAGGAGGCCCAAGGCTGGAAAAACTTTATTCACACATATTAAGTGAAAGTGAAATTGAAAGTTGCTCAGTCGTATCCAACTCTTTGCATCCCCATGGACTGTATAGTCCGTGGAATTCTCCAGGCCAGAACACTGGAGTGGGTAGCCTTTCCCTTCTCTAGGGGTTCTTCCCAACCCAGGGAGCGAACTGGGGTCTCCTGCATTGCAGGCGGATTCTTTACCAACTGAGCTATGAGGGAAGCCATTAAGCTTATTATAATGAATTCTCATGTCAAGGATAAATTTGTTTCTCCTTTGGCACTACTTCTGAGAAGATTCAGACCATGTCTGTTGCTTTAACTAATTAATACTTCGTGGACATCATTCCTCTCAGATTTAAAGCTCAGGCAAAAAAGCAAACCAAAATCAACTTTAAAATATAACTGTAATGCAAATTATCATACAGTATCCCTATCTTATCCTCACTCCCAAACCCTCAAGAATTGAGTATCATTAAGAATACTACTAAGGTCCCTTAACCTCTAAAATGATAACTTTCAGTCTGTTACAAACGGATAAATGTTAAAATTCTCTAAGTTCAGGAGAAACTGTCATTGCTTCGTAACAAACCTCTCACCCTAGGCTACCAGGTGGCATCTATGGATGATGGATGGGTGGCAAGATTCAAGGGGCCTGGAGCCCTGGTGATGAGGAACACCGACTGCCTGGCACACAACCTTCTATCCTGGTTAAGCCACTGTCAATCAATTCATGCCAAATCTGTGAGCTTTCCCTTCATCACTATATTATCACAGGCAACTGAAGGAAGCACTAGATCACTAATGACAAGAAGGACAATTAAAAAAAGAAATGAAATCAATTTACTGAGAAAATACCGACGGAACATCTGATAAGCAGGAGATACTGCTAAGTGCCAGAAACATCAGGAGCTCCCTACATCAACACAGCTTACTCTAACAGAGAAGAAACAGTTACACAAACAACTATAGCAAGACACCTTTCTTTAAAAAGCAAAACACTTCATGAGGAAACGAGCAGAACTGAAAAGTGATGTGATTTACTTAAAATACTTTCACAGTACAATTCTGTACTGTGGAGAAGAATCATCAGTACGTAAGTCTTCCTTCTACAATGTCACATTAGGAACCATAATTCTAACACTGTATCATTAGGTTATTTTGGTTTCATCTGTCATCGTTAGCAATGGCATTTTTAAGCTGGATAACAAAACATTTTTCTTAACACATCCCATCTGACTCCTGTCTGTGATTTATAAGAGACATAAGTAAAAGAACCATCCGTGTGCATTCCAGAAAGCGCCCTTGCACTGTGAGACCCCAGGAGGCCAAGTTTTGGGGTTGGGGGCTGGGGTTCCCCTCTGCCTACAGAAAAGGCACCATGGTTCTTCCAGAGTGGGAAAGACATAGAAAAAAAACACTGATTAACTCTTTAGTTGATTTAAAGAAAAAGTACAAAAAGTTCTAGATAGTGTTTTTCCCACTCTCCAAAGTTGGGCTGATTTTTTTTTGCATAACTGAAAATAGCTATTTTGAAATGTAGTAAAGGTGAAGGTTCACTATGTTATAGACTACTGAGATTGTCCATAAATTTTCTGGCAGAAACTAAGAAGCTATATGGACTATTTCGGTTTTTCTTCTTATGGGCAAAGAAAAAGAGAACCCAGAATAAACTAATAAAGAACAAGTAACATTCTGCACTCGTGTGTAATTCTTTTCCAAACCGAGAAAAAATATTCACACTTCTAAGTGGCTCTAGGCTACTAGCAAACACAGGAGAAAGGACAGTGCGGACCCACCGGAGGCCTTGGCTACCCATCCCCGGGCAGGACTGCCTCAGGGAGCACAGAGCTCCACCCCCAGCCACACCGCAACCGCAGCCCTGACGGGCCTTTCAACAGCTGCAGCAGAAGACAGAACAGAGGAAAGACCACAGTTAGACTAGACTTGCAAACAGAGAGATGATGCTGTGAAAGGCCTGCACTCAGCATGCCGCTAAATTTGGAAAACTCAGCCGTGGCCACAGGACTGGAAAAGGTCAGTTTTCATTCCAAACCCAAAGAAAGGCAATGCCAAAGAATGCTCAAACTACTGCACAACTGCACTCATCTCATATGCTAGTAATGCTCAAAATTCTCCCAGGCTTCAGCAATACATGAACCATGAACTTCCAGATGTTCAACTTGGATTTAGAAAAGTCAGAGGAACCAGAGATCAAATTGCCAACATCCACTGGATCATTGAAAAAGCAAGAGAGTTCCAGAAAAACATCTGCTTTATTGACTCTGCCAAAGCCTTTGACTCTATGGCTGTGGAATATTCTTCAAGAAACCACCTGACCTGCCTCATGAGAAATGAGTATGAAAGTCAAGAAGGAACAGTTAGAACTGGACAGGGAACAACAGACTGGTTCCAAATCGGGAAAAGAGTATGTCAAGCCTGTATATTGTCACCCTGCTTATTTAACTTATACGCAGAGTACATTATTAGAAATGCTGGACTGGATGAAACACAAGCTGGAATCAAGATTGCTGGGAGAATTATCAATAACCTCAGATATGCAGATGACATCACCCTTATAGCAGAAAGTGAAGGAGAACTAAAAAGCCTCTTGATGAAAGTGAAAGAGGAGAGTGAAAAAGTTGGCTTAAAATTCAACATTCAGAAAACTAAGATCATGGCATCCAGTCCCATCACTTCATGGCAAATAGATGGGGAAACAACAGAAATAGTGACAGACTTTATTTTGGGGGGCTCCAAATTCACTGCAGATGGTGACTGCAGCATGAAATTAAAAGACGCTTGCTCCTTGGAAGAAAAGTTATGACCAACCTAGACAGCATATTAAAAAGCAGAGACATTACTTTGCCAACAAAGGGCCTTCTAGTCAAAGCTGTGGTTTTTCCAGTAGTCATGTATGGATGTGAGAGTTGGACTATAAAGAAATTGAGTGCTGGAGACCCAACAAGTCCATCCTAAAGGAAATCAGTCCTGACTATTCATCGGAAGGACTGATGCTGAAGCTGAAACTCCAATACTTTGGCCACTTGATGCGAAGAACTGACTCATTTGAAAAAATCCTGATGCTAGGAAAGATTGAAGGATGGAGAAGGCAATGACAGAGGATGAAATGGTTGGATGGTATCACTGACTCGATGGACAAAAGTTTGAGCAAGCTCCAGGAGTTGGTGATGGACAGAGAAGCCTGGCATGCTGCAGTCCATGGGGTTCCAAAGAGTTTGACATGATCAAGCAACTGAACTAGGAATAGAGTAAAGCTACCCTCCAAGAACAAGGCAAAATAAAGGAAATGACAAGATGACAAAAGCAGAATTTCACCTCCAAAGACACATTAAAAAAGAAATTCTAAACAATGTACTTTAAGGAAAAGGGCCCTGCTATCAGAAAACAGGCTGAGCTCCAAGACAGTGTTTAGGCAACATAGTGATAAACAAGCAAGCCTGCAGGGCTCCTCCCAACATACCCACAGAGCTGGAGGCGGAAGAGAGCCTACAGGTGGGGATGCGGCGCCAGGGCTGAGCAGGCACCCGGGGAGGTCCAATCCTGCCGCTCACACTCTGGCTCCCACTGGAAGCCCCCACCCCCACCGCCCCCACTGCCACCGGATCCCCCTCAGCAGCCACCTGGGGGCTTCAGGAAGCAGACCGAGACAGTCCAGCCCTCCAAAGTCACTGTCAGATACAGAACACAAAACGGCTGGCATGAAAAGCTTGAAGAAATAAACGGCACAATCCTTATCTGTCCTTATTTAGGCATAACATATGGGACATGTGTATCCAAAAATACACAACCACAAATATTTAGTACACCATGTTAATATATTAGGTTCAGAAGTCAAGTGATGAATTCAAACTAAAACAAGACAGACCGCTCGGGATGCTAATTCACTTGTCACAACTGATACAAAAAAGGCTCCTGTAATTGCAAAAATAACTATCCCATCTATTACCACTAGCTATCATCTCAAATGGTTCTACCTGCTCAAGACTAATTCCCCCAAACATTCACCACTACTTTTATTTTAAATGAGCATGTCTCCCCTGTAAAACCTTGTTTCCAAAATGATGGCAGATTACATTTTCACAGTGTGATACAGCTTGGCTGACCTGCCATGTCAAGTCTTATGGACACCTTTCATTTCACTGCAGTAACATCCTCCAAATAGCACAAGAATTTCAGGAATAATATGGCAGGAAACGGTGCTGGCAAAAAGTTGCACCATTGCTAATGAAAATAAAACTGGAAATAACAAATACCAAAAATTTTTGGTGAATTAATTATCAAGAGACAATCTGTAGAACTTTCAGCCTCCCAATATATAAGCCCCACTTTGTCTTTTATGCATTTTAAACAGTCTAACAGTCTAATGCCCACTAATTTCACTATTGGAAAAATGTTCAGTTATCCTAAATACTCTGATACACAAGCGACAAATAACTTCCATATTTTAACTAAGCAAAAAAAAAAAATAAAACAACCTTAATAAACTTAGAGAATATAAATAATAATAATTCAGTATAAATTAGAAGAGAAACTCCATCCCAATATGGTTAAATCTACAGAGACAGAAAAGTTTATTATTTATGTGTTAACAAGCCAAAGACTATTAGCCTTAAGACATTTATCAACAAATTTAAATGTTCACAAACCCAATTAATGATTAATGTCATCAAGAATTATTTTCTTAATAAAACCTTCTGTTTTCAGATATAAAGATTTTAGACACAGTACTGTTTGGATTTAATTCAGTATAAATTAGAAGAGAAACTCTATCCCAATATGGTTAAATCTACAGAGACAGAAAAGTTTATTATTTATGTGTTAACAAGCCAAAGACTATTAGCCTTAAGACATTTATCAACAAATTTAAATGTTCACAAACCCAATTAATGATTAATGTCATCAAGAATTATTTTCTTAATAAAACCTTCTGTTTTCAGATATAAAGATTTTAGACACAGTACTGTTTGGATTCAACAATAGCTTTTTTTTCTAAAGTTAAAGATAAACTAATAAAATCTAAGTCTGAAAACGACTCAGCTCTGAACACGCATAGGCAGACCTCAACACCACACTTACTCCAGCACTTCGTAGTTAGACTTCTTTTCCAGGGCGTTGCCGCGCATCTCCCAGTACGACCGCCTGAAGCAGAGAAGAGAGACACTCACAGATCTGCATGGAGAGCGTCTGAGATATTAAATGACTGAAAACTACTGTGCAGCTCAGTCACAAACATTCTGACAAACTACCAGTAAACATTAAACTTGGTTCTCCACATTAGTCCTCCTTCATCAGGCAGCAGCAATCAGCTAACACACTGAAGGAAAGGGTCCAAGTTCGCTTTCCAAGAGAAAACTGTAAAGGAGGAAACCAGTGAGAGATGGCTTTTTCCCCCTCTGGGATATATAATATATAATTAAGGTTGAAAACAAATGTTGATGAAGTTGCTGAGAGTTATACTTAATGATCTGTGGGTCTTATAGGAACTGTTATTTCATAACCTTATACAATATAAAAAACAGGGATCTCTTGGGAAAATTATCACTGTTTTGAGTACACATAATCAAGTTTAGGTAATTTAACCAACTCATCTTAAACTGACAGCCTGGGGTAAATTTTAATTAAAATCATTGCTGACAAAGATGGAAATATTCTTTAATTCAAAGTTTAAAATGGTGACACAGAATACATGACAAATGTTACCAGAAATAAATGCATTCTCAGCTTCCCATTCCCCTCAATGGTAGCCATTAGACACAGGTGATGGTTCACGTTCAAGTTTAAAGCAATAACACTGCACGCCTGAGTACTCAGTGTCCGCCTCCGCTAGTGGCTGGCACGGGGATCTCATAGACACTTCCTTCATCACAGAAGGTTCTCCTGGGGAGCTCAGCCTTAGACTTGCTTACACACTTGTGCTCTTATCATTGCATTCTAACTACCATGAAATATCATCTTAAAAGATTCTAGAATTAGCAATTTAACCTAATTCAGAATATTCTTAAATTTTACCTAAATTTTTATTCAGTATTTTATTGATAATCTTTACAAGGAAAAGGAAAATACCTAGAGAAAAATAAAGGAATACATTGCTAAATAAAGACCTCAATGTCTAGTTATCTTCTTACCGTATTTCTAGACAACCCAACTTCAATGCAATGTCCTGGTCCACTTGGTCAGCGATCTCTAACATATAATCGCTCTTCACCTACAATAGAAAGGAATGGGTAAAACAGTGTCGTTTTAAGAGTACGCTGTAGACTTAGTAAATGTGTGCTGGGTGTCATCCCCATACTTCATACGCACTGTGTCCATAATGACATCCGATGAAGGGTGTAAAATGAGCAATATCAGAGAACAGTGAGTCAGTCTTCTTTTATGAAGAACTTTTATCATCCGTGAGCACTTAAACGTCATCCGAATCACAGAACCTCAAGCGGCTCTCTATACCCTCCCATGCTGTTGAAGGTCCCTTTCCATGCAAACTTGTGTTCAAATTTTCTGAACTCAGACTGCAGCCCCAGCAGCATTTCTGGACCTCAACACAGGAGCAAGGAAAACTGACATCGTTTCAATATCCATTTAATCCTGCAACTGACATGCTTCCACCTAGCCATCAACTGTAACTCATGAACCTGCAAAGTGACAACGTGCTTGAAGTGGGACATAAAGAGAAGGCTCTAACAGAATGTTGACAGCTGTCTTCCAAGCAATGACTGTGAGGGACTGAGGTCAGTATCTGAGGGTACTTATCAGTGAAAGTATTTTCAAAGATGAGACACGTAAAATCTCACAGACGAGCATCAAGAGACCAACATCTGCAATTGACTTTGATGGCAGAGAGCACTCATTTTGAACCTCAGTTAAAGGAAATGTTACTTCTCCCCTCAAAAAGAACTCGTTCTTCTCGTTAGTAGGCCTATCTTGCAAAAAACTGCACTCCATTATTAAATTATGAATTTCCCCAGTACAGAACTCAGTGTAAATCAGTCTTGTCTCGTTACACAAGTATTTCAGGATACGCTCCACTTTGCCTCTTGATCCTCAATCCTAAAACATTCACTCTGGCCCTTCCCAGAAAAAAGTGCTGATCTCTGCTCTAGGAAAAATGCCAAAGATCCTCTTCCAACGACTGCTACCCAGCCTGTCAGTTCACATGCTCAAAAGATTTCTACTCCCCAGTTAACTACTCTGTCCACCTCGTACTGACAGTTCATTATAACTCCCCTTGAAAAGACCCCCAACTCCTTAATCTCCCTTACTCCTTCATTTTTACTGCTTGGTAAAAACAGAAAATACTGAAGCCAACCACCCCCTCCCTCTCCACACTTACTGCTGCGCAACTAGAGAAACCCTGCTATGTTTTGCTTTAAATTCATGACGACAGACCTCAAATGGTCACCAGAAACTGCCTGGAAACTCCGTGATGCGTGCCCACGAAGCTTGGCAACACACAGATTTGTATTTTTTCCAGTCAACCTGCCACATCCCTTTCTTACAGAGAAAATGAAAGTCTTCTCTTTAAAGCTCCAGAACCTACAACCTGAGGGGTGCCTGTGCTCACCTACTGGCGCCCTCTCCCAGGACGGGAGCCAGGCCCGCTCAGCCAGCGGCGGCCAGCCACCTGGCTCTGATCTGAACGCCGTTTCCGCTGAAACCTCTGCTCTGTGTTCTGCCTTAGTACCCACACCTGGGTAGTCAAGAAACACTGACTGACTGAAGAGAGAGCCCATGAACGAAAGAATAAAGCCATCAAACTGGCATGTGGATACCTCTGTGTGTGAATGCTATTTTCCACGTAAGAGTTATAAGCATTGATCATTTCTGTTCCTTATACATAGTAGGCATTTAATGATGCCTACTATGATTCAATGGAATGAATCAATGGAAATGAATTACTCAACATCTCACTAAAGTAAAAAGCTGTGATTCTAGAATCACTCTATTTACACTTCAGCTGGCTTCTTCTATAGAGCAAAAAATAAGTCTAAATTTTAAAACTAACTTTTTGCATCATAAAGAGTTTTATTACTGAACACACAAAAAATGAAGAGATAAAAACGGTATCTATGTGAGTTAGAGAATCACCAGTTGTTCTGAGCGACGCGTTCACTGGGATCTCAGTTTTCAGTTTGATGCAACCTGGAAGCAACCACAGCAGAGCATCAACCGCACAGTGAAGAAAACACGGTTACAAAACTGCCTTAAGATTAACTACTAGGACTTTTAAACGGTACTCAAAGGTGGGAAAGTGTGATCCCAAGTTTTATTCATTCATCAAAACCACACTCATATTAGCTGCAAAAAAGAAACAGAGGGAATATTACTTTAACCATCTTTATGGAAAACCCCTTTATGTACAAACATGACTTGAAACATCTGAGAGTTGTTTTTCCTACACCAACGACCTTCTACTCTTGACAGAGCTGCGTGCCCACGGCCTGAGGTCCGTTTGCGTCTGTGTTCTCTGCAAGGCGTGCTGATCCACGTGGAATGAGCTGTCTCAGCAGAGCCTCCCCCTCCCCCAGGCTCCAGAGGGCATGTTCTCTGAACCACTGTGCACATCACGACCTGATGCTGTGCTCGTGAAAATTTATGCAAGATGTAGGGTTTTTAACACTCAGTGCTCATTTCTTTACAAAACATTTCTTGACTAACTTTCACCTCCTACTAACTACCGGCAGAATTCATTGCTTTCTTTTGTGAAATAAGTGCAATTTATTGAAGATTTACATGTGTGTGTATATAGTTGCTTCGAGTAAATATACTCATTGCCATGTCAGACAGATTTATGTATGACTCTCATTTAATCTTCACAGCATCACTGTGAGCAGGACAGTACTATAATCCCCAATTTAGAGCCTTAGAAAGGGCCTAGAAAGACTGACAGTGACAGCAGAGGTACTGTATTATTCAGGGCTAGGTAGTACGCTGTTTCAGATACATTATTTGTAGTCTGTACAATGACTCTTCCTTAAGACAAGCTTCGGTCCTATTTTATATATGAAGACCAGAAAACTTAACTACTTAAAATTAATGTACTCAAGATCACACAAGCAGTAAAGTTAAAACTCAAAACCCATCCACTGACCCTCACTACTCAAGCTGCAGTGTGTACCTACACCTTCTTGGGAACTCTGAGAAAGTGCAGACATTCTCCACCAGAAGGAAGATTAATGACCAGTGAGGACCACAGCGCATCGCCCCGGTAGCCCAGAGTCTAACACAATGGCTTCACACGCACCTCCTACTCCATCTTACCACTCGCTTTCCATCGTGTTCTCCTCTTATACCACGGATTACTACTGTTTACAAACTCCAAATACAGCAAATTTGCAAGTTTTTTCCAAGCAAAGACCTCTGAAAGTTGTTTACTGTATTAAATTGTTTCCATGTTGATGTCAATTTCCTACTTAAAAAATAGGATGTATCTGGACTTCCTTCTGGGGGCAAGTATTATATTTACATTTATGAGCTTTTTCATCTAATCAAGCACAGGTTTTAATATAAAAACTTCTCACATCACTAATAAAAAATTCTAATCCTAAATTACTCCATAATTTATTCCATGTGCCACATCAATGCTTTGGCTTTTGAGATTTTTTTGGTCTTACTTTGGTCTCATGAGACTTTTTGGTCTTATTTTGGTCTCTTCTGAATGCGTTGTCAGCTACATAAATTTATCGCATAGACCTGAAAGTCCTCAGTAGTCTGTGTAAAGAAGATGGGGCTGAGGGCAGAGAAACGTGTATATAACCATTACTGCCCGCTGCACATAACCATTTATATGCTACCCCACCTGAGTGATCCCAGGTCGTCAGCCAACTTGGCTCGACTGTCAAGCACTCCGGCCTGTGTTCTGCCAGTTCGCAGAGTGGAGAGTCTGTGTACAAAAGGAACCCAAAGGCAGTTCTCAACTAAAACAAACTCTTTGATCTTTCTCTTCCATACATAAGCTTTAAAAAAATATAAAGAATTATGCTATCTTATAAGTCAAATGCTTTTTCAACAACTCACTAAGTCATTTCACATAGCATTTATTAATAATAGGTATTTGTTCAAAAGGCAAGCTAAAAATATCAGCAGGGGAGAGTGACTGACCGAATAATCATTTCTGCTTCCTATCTGTAAAGTCTTATATAGAAAAGATAAAAAAATATGGGTTGGATAGTATTGGGTTGGCCAAAAAAGTGCTTCAGTTTTAAACTAAAACTAAAAGACACATTTTCATTCTCACCAAGAACTTCATTGAACAGCATATTCACCTATTTATTTCACAAACTTCTGCCATTTTTCAAGCAACTTCATAATTTCATCTTCCCAAAACTTTTTATCTTTTTGCTCAAAGAACTGTTCCAGGTGCCTTTTACAGTCTTTCAGGGAATTAAAATTTTTTCCAATAAGGGAATTTTGTAAAGGCTGAAATAAATGGAAATCAATGGAAATGCAATGTCTGGTGAATACGGCAGATGAATGAGAACTTCTCAGCCAAGCTCTAACAGTTTTTGCCTGGTCATTAAGAAACATGCAGTCTTATGTTACCCTGATGGAAGATTATGCGTTTTCTGTTGACTAATTCTGGTTGCTTTTTGTCCAATGCTGCTTTCATTTGGTCTAACTAGGAGTAGTACTTGTTGGAATTAATTATTTGGTTTTCTTGAAGAAGCTCATAATAGAAGTCTCCCTTCTAATTCCACCATATATATAAAACATCACCTTCTTTAGATGAAGACTGGCCTTTAGTATGGTTGATGATGTTTCATTGCGCATGCCCCACGATCTTGTCCGTTCCACATTATTGTACAGTGTCTACTTTTCATCACCCATCACAATTTGTTTTAAAAATGGAACACTTTTCATTACATGGAGGGAACTGTACGTGGAAATACGGTCAAGGAGGTTACTTTTGCTTAATTTATGTGGAACCTGAACACCAAGTGATGAACATAACTGACCAGGTACAACTGACTTTAAATGCTTTATTTGGATATTTTGAGTATGCTAGCTAACTCCCATGTGGTATAACATTGATTGCTCTCAAATAATGTCTCGATTTAATCACTATCAACTTCAACTGGTCTACTCGACCGTGGAGCATTGTCCAGCGAGAAACCTCTAGCAAGAAACTTCACAAGCCACTTGTGACACTTTCAATCAGACACAGCACCTTCTCCAGAAGCTGAACAAATTTTTTTCTGCATTTCAGTTGCGTTTTTACCTTTCTTGAAATAATAAAGCATAGCATGCTAAAAAGTGTTGCTTTTTTTCTTCCATATTCAATATTAAAATGGGTACACAAAAATTCACCAACTTGGCTATCTTTTTTTAAATGCATGCTGATATGATAGCCGTCACATAAAAGATAACAAAATTTTTTCGAATGAAGTTAAAGACTACTAAGTGCTACTAGAGCCATCTTACGGAAAAAACCAAATAAGCCTTTCGGCCAACCCAATATAAGCATGACAAAGTTTACCTAATGACAGCAATGAACTTTCTGAATCACCAAAAACATACAACAGCGGAAAAACAGGAAAAAAACGTACGTTATTATATCTACTTAAAGACATTCATCTTTCACTTTCATGCATTGGAGAAGGAAATGGCTACCCACTCTAGTATTCTTGGCCTGGAGAATCCCAGGGACGAGGAGCCTGATGGGCTGCTGTCTACAGGGTCGCACAGAGTTGGACATGACTGAAGCGACTTAGCAGCAGCAAAGATGTACAGAAAATACATCTTCTAATGAGTCAGACTTGGACTTCGATTTAATTTTAACTTCTTTCTGGAACAGGACAGCTGATAATTCCCACACTGAAAATTTCACATTTTAAACTAAAATTTCCCACTTGGAGCTGCCATTTCAAAACGTTTAAACTGACAGAAAGCTTTACACCCAAGAAAGTACAGTTAACAAAATCATTTCTGACAGTTATCTGAATAAAAATGTGTAAAAACTAAAAACTGGAGTAAAAATAACAGAAAGGTTGATCAACAAAAAATAAGTGTGTCTTGGGCCCTCACACCTTTCTGCAGTTTAGGTTCTAAGCCATAAAGTTACCATAAAGCTTCCCACTGCAACTCTTCTTGCCAAATAAGCCACGAGTTCTGTTACATTTAATGCTTTCTAAGAGCCACTAGATGGATACACTCATTTTAAATCTTAACATACTGGTAGGAAGAAACAGTGACAACAGACGCAGGCATCTCAGAAGCTCAAAGTGTCAGTGGGGCCAAATGGGTCCCACATGACTTCAGCATTGTTGATGCAAACCTAGTTAATATAACAACTTCTTGACCGAATGGGGACATGGCCCTTCAAACTAATGGCCACCACGATTTGCAAAAGGTTGCCAGTCAAATACACTTTTAACAAGTTAGAGAGATAAAGAAGAATAAAATGTTATATGGCAAAGGAAAAACTCAAACTCAAGGCAAAACATACTTTTCGTGCTTTATAATAAGTCATTAGCTTTGGCATTAAAAAATTTGTTTAGGAATAAACAATTAAAAAATCAGAGAATCTCTGGTGGGGTTAGGAGTCCACACTAAGATCCCATATGCCACGCCGAGCAGCCAAGAAAACTTATTTTTTTCAGACTCCTGCTCTACAGTGAATAGGGTTATAACAAGATTCTAGTTTATTTTTAGAGTGTGCTGATTAATATCTTTCAGAATGTTCTAAAATGGGTCAAAACACATAGTGGCTCATTTATGACATATCTCACTTGTAGTCACATTTAGGACATCTTTAAATGTAACCATGTGCATCCACAGACCAATCTCCCACCAGGAAAGCAGCACCCTAGGCCCACTGACATGTCGCTTTCCTCATGACTCCACCCAAAATAAGGGGCGTGATGAGCAGGGGCTTAGGCGAGGCTTCAAAACAGGAATAACAAAATTACAGTAGTTTATTGGAAGCTTTCTTTCTCTTTCATGGGATGGAACTGATACGGAGGAAATCTTAACAAAATTATTTTCTTTCTATTCTGTTAAAAGAGCCAAAATAATTAAAAAATAATAATAATAAATAATAAAATAAACCAGACCACCTGACCTGCCTCTTGAGAAACCTGTATGCAGGGCAGGAAGCAACAGGTAGAACTGGACATGGAACAAAAGACTGGTTCCAAATCAGGAAAGGAGTACATCAAGACTGTATATTGTCATCCTGCTTATTTAACTTATATGCAGAGTACATCATGAGAAACGCTGGGCTGGATAAAGCACAAGCTGGAATCAAGATTGCCGGGAGAAATATCAATAACCTCAGAAATGCAGATGACACCACCCTTATGGCAGAAAGTGAAAAAGAACTAAAGAGCCTCTTGATGAAAGTGAAAGAGGAGAGTGAAAAAGTTGACTTAAAACTCAACATTCAGAAAACCAAGATCATGGCATCTGGTCCCATCACTTCATGGTAAACAGATAGGGAAACAATGGAAACAGTAACAGACTTTATTTTTTGGGGCTCCAAAATCACTGCAGATGGTGACTGCAGCCATGAAATTAAGAGACACTTGCTCCTTGGAAGAAAAGTTATGACCAACCTAGACAGCATATTAAAAAGCAGAGATATTAGTTTGCCAACAAAGGGCCATCTAGTCAAGGCTATGGTTTTTCCAGTAGTCATGTATGGATGTGAGAGCTGGACTATAAAGAAAGCAGAGTGCTGAAGAATTGATGCTTTTGAACTGTGGTGTTGGAGAAGACTCTTGAGAGTCCCTTGGACTGCACGGAGATCCAACCAGTCCATCCTAAAGGAGATCAGTCCTGAATATTCACTAGAAGGACTGATGTTGAAGGTGAAACTCCAATACTCTGGCCACCTGATGTGAAGAACTGACGCATTTGAAAAGACTGATGCTGGGAAAGATTAAAGGTGGGAGGAGAAGGGGATGACTGAGGATGAGATGGTTGGATGGCATCATCGACTCAATAGACACGAGTTTGAGGAAACTCTGGGATGGACAGGGAGGCCTGGTGTGCTGCAGTCCATGGGGTCAGAAAGAGTCAGGCATGACTGAGCGAATGAACTGAACTGAAATAAACTGAACTCTTGTAAAACACAATAACAGAACACAATCAGAAGTGTTCACTATTTCCCAGTGTAGACCCTAAAGATTCCCACAAGTGAAGTTCAATAAAATAGCAGGTTCATAAAACACACGCACGAAAACATGCCACTGTGGTAAGAGCCAGCACAGGCCGCGCAACGGTCCCGAGTTCCTGTTTGTTACTGACATGTACCAACAGCACCCTTGCACATATGCACACAGGTGCATCTTATTTCTTTAGAATGAATCCCCCAAAGTTCAATTATTAGTTCCAATCTTATGAAACTGCCAGTATGCAACTTAACTTACAAAACTGTCAATGTCAACGGTGTCACATACAAATCTGAATCTATTTAAAGCTCTTGGTATTCTTGCCAATTCATTAGTTCCGACAAATCATAGCATTTTTCTTTTTTCTTCCCTCTTGGTAATTCTGGGATATCTACCTGGCCCCACATAGCGTCAGTTAAACCTGATACATGAGCCGAGATGAGCAGTAACACCAGCCATCAACACAGGAAAGGGACGTTACTATGACTACACTTCTATTTTCCTTTAAATCATAGGTACTTGGTACTTGGTAGGACATTATAAAAGCATACAGGAAACAAAAGAAATTCTCAGGATCTTCCCAACCCAGGGACTGAACCCAGGTCTCCTGCACTGCAGGCAGATTCTTTACCACCTGAGCCACCTGGGACTAGACTAATTATTAGGATGAAAGTGAAAGTCGCTCAGTCGTGTCCAACTCTTTGTGAGCCCATGGACCATACAGTCCATGGAATTCTCCAGGGCAGAATACTGGAGTGGGTAGCCATTCCCTTCTCCAGGGGATCTTCCCAACCCAGGGATCGAAACCAGGTCTCCCGCATTGCAGGATAGCTACAGGATAGCTCAGTTGGTAAAGAATCCGCCTGCAATGCGGGATACCGTGGTTCAATACCTGAGTCGGGAAGATCTGCTGGAGAAGGCCTAGGCTACCCACTCCAGTATTCTTGGGCTTCCCTGTGGCTCAGGTAGTAAAGAATCCGCCCACAATGCAGAAGACCTGGGTTCAATCCCTGGGTTGGGAAGATCCCCTGGAGAAGGGAAAGGCTACCCACACTCCAGTATTCTGGCCTGGAGAATTCCACGGGCTACATAGTCCATGGGGTCGCAAAGAGTTGGACACGACTGAGAGACTTCACTTCAGGCTGAAGGGAAACTCTAGGAACGGATGAAAGCAGAGGGGGTGGCGGGGCGGGAAGGGGTGCATGTGGAGAACACGGGCAGGACGAGGTGTGTCCCATCCCACAGCAAGCTACGCACACCCAGATCGGGACTCACACGTGATGTGCTGAGTCCTCACAGCTGGGTCCTGTCTACAGGCCGAAATTCCAGGGTGGCAGACCGTAGTGTCTCATTTCATCAACATAAAGACTCTCTTCGGAGGTGTTATATACCCCCTGTGAAGAAACTCATGGAGGCACCTGGCACCATGGAGCTGTGGCGTGTATGACCAGCACAGCACACCTCCAAGAGGCCTCACACCCCTTGGGCTTTACCGTGACCACTCACCTGAGTCACAGAGACTGCACTGAGCACGTCCCATCAGTAAGGGAAAATCTGGGATAGGCCAGCGCGGGTGCTAGCTTTTAATCATATACATAGAAGCAAGGGCTTCTGAAAGGAAAAACTAGGACAACCTAGTAACAGTGTGAAAGGAAAAAAAACGTTGCTGACTTTCAGGTTAGCCTAGAAATTATAAAAAGGAATAACTGAGAGCTATTTAGGCCCGTCTCAGGCATCCTGGAATCAATGTCACTAAAGCAGTCACAGATGTCTTAAGTGGGTGGATTTCTTTTTCAAAGAAATTACACCAGTAATTCAAATCATCTACAAGAGAGAAGAATAGAAGTATGTCGCCTATCTAAACCCATCAACCTCTTCCTTCCTCACTTTCCTGCTCCAGTGTGTTCAGTCTCTGAGTCCATCAAATCCACCCACCAAATCTGCTTACTACCACACCGTTCTACCTCCCAACTTTCTAACTTCTTGCCTACACAGCTAAAGAGCCCCCAACTTGCTCGCAGCCTTTTTAAGATCCAATCCACCCCGAGTACTGCCACCTCATTAGGGTGGGCTTATTTTTTCAAAAAAAATTCCGATCAAGACATTCCTTACTTAAATTCTTTAAATACTCTCAACAATCTGCAGGAGAGAACCTAAAACCTGCTCCTTACACGGTGTGGTCCCGGCTCTCTCACCCATTTCCTTTCAAACCACTTTAGCACAGATTTCAATGTACTGTGTTTTATAAAGTTCATCTCTTCCTCAGCTACAAAGTTCCTTAGATGACATTTCGACACCTCCCCTGGGTCAGCACCCCTCCAAGGTATGTCACATCACTTGTGCTTATAGGACCGAACACAAAGAACTGTTTACAGGAAGCCCATTAGATGGAGAATTCAGAATTTATGCCACATGTATTTACTGTCTAACTAAAACCTTACAGAGAATCTAGAATCTATGCCACATGCATGTATTATCTACCCTTATGGGTAGTAAGAAAGCTACTTTTAGTTTAAAAAGTCACTTCTGGTTTTACACAAACTGCTACTGAAATTATATGGGAACAGTTGGCTTTGGATAAACATCTGACAAGTTTGTTGATATTCAGGCATGATAAGTATACTTGAATTAAAGACAGAGCAAAGGTTGTATCACTTAGGACTTACTGTTTCTACTTAAAATAAGTCTTAAGATTTGCCCAAGCATACAAAAATTCACAAAGTAACAAAAACTCCTAATTTCTTACGAGGTGTAAGAATCTCACTGCCATACAGTGACAAATTCATATTCTCCCAAATGTTAGGCTTAATCTAGTTCTAAAATAAAACCATGAAATAAACAGGATGCAAAGAAACAAAGGAAAAAAATGTAATAAAGCACTCTTCTATACCTGTTGATAGAAGAAATTCAAAGTTGGCTTGTCTTCAGTAAACTGGTTTAGAAATCCTTTTGGCAAATAACGAATTCTCAATTCATATCTAAAAAATAATTAACAAAGGAAAACAATTAGAAATAAGTCATTTCTTCTTCACAGTCCAAACAATATTGAGTATGGCACTGCCAATTACCGAAATATTATTCTAAAAATAAGTTTAAATATAATCTGCAAATGTTTCCTTTTGCTGCAAAAAATAAAAAAATAAAATGTGCATGTGAGTGCGCAACAGCCCGAGGTTCCTGCAGGAGACAGAACCTGATGAGATACCCAGAGGGCGCCCAGAAGGCCCTCCAGCCCCACCGCCCAAGGGCAGCATCACGTTCTGCACTGGGAAGGCAGCTCTGCCTGCCCGGAGTCACACAGGATGTGTCTGGCTCCTTTCAGGAGGCTACTCTGTCTCTTCGGTCCTGCACTGTGCAACACACCCCAGTGACTCATCCACGTTACCCTGAAGGCTGTTGAGTGGTTTCCACCTCGGGGCTGTGAGGAATAATGCTATGAACAGTTTTTATAGTCCTCTAAAAAGCAATTTTTCTCAGGAAGCCAAACCTCAGGAATGACCAAAACAAATTTCACCAGAGCACTCTCTCTGTACCTCATTCTGTACGTATCTGTGTGTCCACCCGTATGCACTCTCGCAAGCACGTGCGCATCTCTGCTGGGGGTACATCACTGGATCACAACACGAACACACACTGTCCAGAGCAGACATGACCGAAAACAAGCTACGGGGCTGCAGCAGCGCACACTCCACTTCCACGCGCGGGAGCCGCACGGGCGCTCTAGTGCCACACTCCTCACCTCTACTTTCATGTCCAACCTTTTCTTGTTAGTCACCCTAATGTTCACTGCAGGAGTGCACACTCGCTTTAATCAGTACTTCCTTGATGAATAACAAGAATGGGCATGTCTCTGGCAGCTGGCCATTTTATCTTCTTTAGTGAAGTGTCTGTTAGACCTTCTGTCCTTTGTTTCTACTGAGCTGTCTGTCCCACCCCACCCCACTGATTGGTAGGTATTCTTTACAAATTTTGGATGTGAGGCCTTTGTTAGACTTAGTGAAGATATATCTTCTCCCACTCTACGGCTTGCCTTTCACTATTTTAACAATAATTTTAAAACCTATTTTTTAAATCTTCTAATTTTAATGGCATCTTTTGTTTTTATGCAGTCCTATTTATCTTTTTCTTTTCAGTAAATTCTTTTAGTGTTTTGTTTATAAAATATTTGCTTACACAAAAGTCATAGAGATTTTTTTTCTAAAAATTTCATAAATTGATCTTTTAAAATTGTATTAAGCTCATGAGGAAAAGAACGCAAAGGAGTCAATACAATTCTTTTGGTTCAGTTAAGGGTAGTTCAATGCAAGGTACACATACACAAGTTTTGCTGAGATTTTCAAGGGTCTATCTTATTAAAATATACAACTGTCAAATAATAAAGTTCCACTGTACTTTGAATCTCAGAAGGAGTTCAATAACTTTCTGCAGACATTCTCATTGGACAACTGTTGATAGAAGCAAAATAATTTCATTTTGAGTTTAGGACTTAGCATGCACCATACAGGCACCATTTCTCTTAATCGACATAATGATCAGAGAACAAGAGCATAATTATTCATATTCAGCAGAGTAGGAGAATGACACTCAGCAAGAATAAGCAGTAGGCAGCCAGTTTCCAGGCTGGAAGCTCTAGGATCAACAGGCTGCAGGAGGCTTTGGTATTAACATTGCCCCATTTTAATGATTAAAAAAAAAAAAAAAAAAAAAAACTGGCAGTCTGTTTTGGCCTGCTAAACATTTGGCAGCCTGGCTACACGTCCAGGCTCTTAACATCATCCCGACGATGATGATGATGATATCAAAGAATGTTCAGGGACTACTCGGGATGTCACAGAAGTCGTGACAAGCATTTTAACCAGATGACCTCTTTTCATCAGCAACAACCCCCAGGAGAAGCAGAAAGAAAACTCTGCATCAAGACCACCTGCGCCTGGGTTCTGGCTCCACCCCTTGTTCGCTGTCTGCCATCACTTCTCTGCGCCTCAATTTCCTCACCCGACTCTTTGCGACCCCATGGACTATACACAGCCCATGGAATTCTCCAGGCCACTGGAGTGGGGAGCCATTCCCTTCTCTGGTGGATCTGCCCGACCCGCGGATCGAACCGGGGTCTCCTGCATTGCAGGTGGATGGATTCTTTATCAACTGAACCGTCAGAGAAGCCCTCATCAGGACGCTGGGAGAAGTGAAAGGGCTGTCACTGCACACATCACAGCCGTCTCGATGGCTGATCCACCGTATTAGCCATTATTCAACAAATATTTCGGCACCAGTCATCTACAGACGCAATTCCAGAGTGGAAGACACTGGTGAATAAAACAGGCAGGAAGTACCAGCCTTCAGAAAATTTCTATTTTTGTGGTGGCAGCCAGACAGCAGATACATTAAGTATCTCTGAGGTGGTAATGTGATAAAGACAAAAGCAAGGTAAGGGGAGTAACAGATGACGAAGCAACATTCTGTAAAGGGAGCCAGGGAAGCAGGCCGACTCAGGACACCTGAACACAGATCTAAAGGAAGATAGGAAGGAAGCAGGGCAGAAACAGCAGGAAAACAAGTACATGCCCTGCAGCCAGAGGCCACCTGGAGGAATGCAGCCGCAGCCCCTGTGAGTAAAAGTGCTTCAGGGAGGTGGGGAAGAGAGGTGGGCAGGCCACACAAGACCCCGCTCGTCACAATCCGGGGCTCGTCCTGGTGGGAAAGGGGGCCCGGGGCACTGTGGCCAGAGCAGTAACAGCACAGTCCTGGTGCCCAGCCAGGCGGGCTGTGAAGAGCAGACAACAGGGCCACAAGGAGGTCAGGAAGGGACTGGTAATAGTGACCAGGTGCCCAGTTCACCCCATCTTCCTAGATGGGGGATACCAGACTTTGAGGACATCCGGTAATAGCCGAGGTCCCACAGCTGTTAACAGGCAGCCCTGGGATTCCACTTCAGCAGAAACACACCTGAAGGCCCAGAGGCAGCATGAACCTAAGAGAAGACACCTATGCTTAGAACAGAGAGGAGTGTACGTGGGTTGGGTCTTGCTTGTGGGGTTGGGCAAGGTCTCTAGATTGTGACGGGGTTTCCTGTTCCCTGCTTCAATCCACTACAATCTAGCATTTCCTCCCTCACAGCCCTACTGGAACTCCGCTCAAGTCTCTGAGTTCAATTCCAGTCCAGTCACCTCGCCCCAATCCTTAAACCCCATGCCTGGCGCCCACAGCGTCCTGGCCCAGCCGCGCCAGCATCCCCTCTCCCTTCTCCTCCAGGAAACTCTCCATTTTCCTCATAGTGAAACTTCCACTACTATTCTAAGAGCCTGGCTATGTCCTGATAAACATTTCCATGTCTCTGCTCTAGGCCACTCCATGATTTCTGAACAGCAGCTAACTACAACACGCCCCAGGTAAGATCATCCTTTTGTTTCTGCTTCTAAGTAATTGTTATTGTTCAGTCACTTAAGTCGTGTCAGATTCTTTGCGACCCCATGAACTGCAGCACGCCAGGCTTCCCTGTCCTTCACTATCTCCCGTAGTTTGCTCAAATTCAAGTTCATTGAGTCAGAGATGCCATCCAACCATCTCATCCTCTGTTGCCTAAATTAATATATTACCACTGATGCCACTAACGCCTAACTTCCTCAGTCTTATCTCCAACTGTAAGCACCAAGATACCCACAAGTTCACCAAGACACCCATTAGTTCACTAATGAACTAATGATGGGGAGGAGTAGGAAATGTTTTTGAAAGTTGAGTTGGATGAATATTCAGATAACCCTGATACTGAGAAGGCTTAGCTAGTCAGACTGTGTGTAGTGAAATAAACAAAAGTACAATTTCAGGAAACTACGCAGATGACCCTTGCAAACAGTGGGATGTGGGCAGCTCTTCTTACACAGACTTCCCATTTTAAAAGCCTAGAAGGGAGGACAGAAATAGAAATTCACCATTTGGCAGAATTTACACTAATAAATACTGCAAAGAAGAATCATCAATGATGTTGAGTAGGCAAAAATACAATGAGAGAGAAACTGCAGAGTCTCTGTATTTTCTCAGAAGATATCACTTAATTACAAAGAGGGGGGAAAACAACCTTCTAGCAGAGAAATCTGGCCACCACCTTAAATCAAATGATCCAAGTTAAAGTGAAGTCGCTCAGTCGTGTCCAACTCTTTGTGACCCCATGGACTGTAGCCTACCAGGCTCCTCCTTCCATGGGATTCTCTAGGCAAGAGTACTGGAGTGGGTTGCCATTTCTTTCTCCAGGGGATCTTCCTGACCCAGGGATTGAACCCGCGTCTCCCGCATTCCAGGCAGGCGCTTTAACCTCTGAGCCACCAGGGAGGCCCAGTAAAATGAATCTTATCATCATCAAAGACTCACTGATAAAATGCTAAGTGAACACAATAGCTTGACTGTGGTGCTCTTCCCCAAATGCTTAAACTCAATATAATCATGGGGGGGAAAAAACCACCAAACAAACCCAAGCTGAAGAACACAGCACAACCACCAGCCAGTGCATTTCAAAAGGGCCAAGGTCGAGACAGACAGAGACAGCCTGAGGACCTGCCGCAGATCAGAGGGTCCAAGGCAACAGGACACAGAGGGGCACAATGCTCTGGTGGGGATCCCAGGCTGGAAGACGGACACCCTGAACCCTGATGACATCTGGGGATCAGTTAGCACTACGGCAGGAATGTTAAGGTCCCAGTTTCAATAACTGAACTGTACTTAACTAAGGTTTTAACATTTAGGGGAGGAGGGCTGAAGGGTACACAGGATTTCTGTGTTCTGTTTTTGCAACTTTTTGCTAACACGTTGAGAATAAAAATAAATTCTCACAAACTTAAGACTGACTGTCCTATAGCTGTGTTAACAAAATACCCACCAGAGCCAGTTTTAAACCAGCCTGGTCAACGAACATCAGCTTTTTGTAGCCACAGACCAGCCAGAAATCTGTTCATTTTTGTGCTGTGTCTGGTGCAGATGTATCCAGTAAACATTTAATTAATCAGCAAATTTGGAAGTCCATCCTGTTTTTTAAAAGGTGTCACTTCCAAACTTGTCAGAATGTTCTTCTATTTACTGTCTTACTGATTTAAATATTCTAAAGAATTCTTGTTGATTTCAGTATCATAATGAAAAACTAGCCTTTCAAATTAAGGTATATGTACAGATAATGTCATTTCAAGATAAAACAGAAAACTATCAAAATACAATCTAAAACTTCCTCAGCTATCATTAGTCATTTTCTTTTGTCATCTATGAAAAAAAGATACCTTTCCTCTAAATAAAGGACTTTTTTCCTCCTGCAAAAGGTCTGAAAAAAGAATCATGTCTCTGCAGATCGAGGAGCTGTTCATCGGCTGTGAACAGGAGAATGTGAACCACATCTGATAACAAAGAAAAGGACTTTCTTTTTCACTCGCTCTGCAGAAGCCCCACAGTTCTCTCACAAAGACCTACAGAGCCTCCTCTCAGGCCTGGCTCTCAAAGCCCTGAATCCCACACCAAAAGGACCAGGCTGTTTATATCTGATTAACCTGCTCAGAATTCAGACCACTCGGTGTAAGTGCTTTCAGAACACCAAAATTTAGCTAGCTAGAATTTAATTATCTAGGTACAAAACTTTAAAGTTTAAATCTGCTTGGGGTAAAGCTCTCAAAACTGTGGCACTTTTGCCTACATGACAAACTAGGAAGGGCATTGTTTTCAAACTTCTGTGGCTGACTCCAGAGCCTAGCAAACACCACCTACTCAACGGGGATCTCCCAGGACCCCGGGCACAAGTGAGCAGACTGGGAAGGAAGCAGGGTGCGTGCAGCGCAGGGGCTGTGGGCTCTGCCACAGACCTGAGGCTCCGCACAGGCTCCTCATGAGGCTGGAGGCTAGGCGCGGTTCCTGCAGAAGCCCTGGACTGACGATCTCCTCCTGACCCTGTATCTACATGTCCCATATTGTCTCACCCACCTCATGTGTTCCCAACAATATTCTTTTATGTTTATTTTGCTTTTTACTTGTATACGATGCTGTATGTCATCCTCTGGGACTTACTTTTTGTTTTTAACTGAGGTAAAATTCACATAAAAAGCAACCATTTCAGAGAATTCCCTGGCGGCCCAGTGGTTAGGACTTGGGCCTTTCACTGCCAGGGTCCAGGTTCAATCCCTGGTTGGGGAACTAAGCTCTCACAAGCCACATGGCATCCCTAACTCCCCCCAAAGCAACCATTTTAAAGTGTGCAATTCAACAGTATTTAGTTGCATCCACAGCATTGCCCCGGGACTGCCTTTTATCACACACTGTCACCTGGCTAAATTTCATCCAGAGTTGCAGGTCCCGATGCTTTCCTCATTCTGACTCGTGCAACATTCCACTGTGAATATTCTGTCACTGGCTATTCCGTGAACGTCCTCGGGTCTCCAGCCTAGTATAGAAACGCAAGTCTCTCAAGGACAGAACCTGAAGTGCAACAGCAGGACCGAGGCCATGTCATGCGGAGGCTAAGCTGCAGGCAAGATCTTGAATTGGACTTAGCGCAGCCACGCACAGTCCTGAGCACGCAGCTGTGGTGCCTGATGCTACTCTGCACCTGCTTTCAGGCAACGGTTACTGGCCCCGCTCAGCCATCGGTCAGTGCTTCTGTGGACCCCTGCCCAGGTGACTAACCGTTAGTCAGGGACTGTTAGCGGTCCTGCTCAGCCTTTGGTTGGTACTACATGGCCCCTGCCCAGGCGACCAACGGTCAGTGAGCGACCTCAAGAGGTCCCGCTCAGCCATCGGTCAGTGCTGCAGCGGGCCCCTGCCCAGGTGACCATCCATCAGTGAGTGACCTCAAGGGGTCCCGCTCAGCCAACGGTCAGTGCTTCAGTGGACCCCTTCCCAGGCAACCAACGGTCAGTGAATGACTTAGTGGTCCCACTCAGCCACTGGTCAGCACCAGATGGTGAGCTAGGGGGCCCCGGGGGCAGGCCACAGGCTGTGTCCTGCAGGGTTCCAGAGTCCTCGTCAAGGACACCCACTGGCCGGGCCCAGGCCTTGAGGTGGCAGCAACCCTCTCCCCGATCCCTGCCTCCGCAACAGTCTGCAGGACCTGCCCCTCCCTGCCTGTTTGGGTGGCCTGAGGAGCCTGAGGGCCCTTTGGGTCCTGGGCACCTGGCTCCCTCAGTGATGACAGCTGGGCAGGGTGTGGGGGCCTGGCCCTGAGGGAGCCACCAGCTGGGCTCACCTCCTCTTAGCCAGAACTGGACCCCGGAGAGGGAAGGCTGTGCCTGGGGATCTGGCCCTTTCTTGTCAGAACAGAGAATAACATTCGTTTGGTGAGGACTCACAGGAGCATCGTTACCTCGCCATGACCTGACCTTAGGAACAAAGGCTCTGACCCCTAGCAGTTTCCAACAGCTAGCCCCGCCCCTCCCTCACCTTTCCTAGAAAACAGCTTTGCTGAAAGCTCTCGTAGAGCTTGGGGTTTTAAAGGCTCGAGCCACCCATCTCCTTGCATCACCCTCAATACGCCTTCCTCTGCTGCAAACTCTTTGACGTTTCAGTTTGTTTGGCTTCACAGTGCACTGAGCACCGAGACTGGCGTTTCAGTATCATCATCAGATCCTTAACCTTTCCCACTATTAATACTGTTGGACAACTTATTAATACTTTTTGTCAACCAAACAGTGTAGATGGAATCTACTGGTCCAGATTCATACCTCCCTGAGCACTAAGGAAGCTGACGGTGTCTTCCTGTGATGACAGGTCAAACCTGTCTACCCTTATATGAAAATACCTTCATGTTTCTTGCCCATTTGTTGAGGAATTTACGATCCTTATATTTATCAGCAGAACTCCTGACACCATCTTCTGTCAATTACACAAGTTGCAACTTGTTTCTGCATTTTTCCTTTTGGCCACACCTCATAACTTGTGGGATCTTAGTTCCGCAACCAGGGATTGAACCCAGACCATCAGCAGTAAAAGCAGCTAAACCACTGGAACACTGAGGAATTGTCCTTTCTTCACTTTCTAAAAATACATCTTTTGATATACAGAATGCTTTCATCTCATAAAGGGCAAATTTGCTATTCTCATCTTTTAAGAATGAACATTTTTGGGGTATTAAGAAAATCTTCCTGCTCTAAGGCCAAAGACACATTCACTATATGTCCCATTAAAGACACATTCACTATATGTTTTCAGTAAACTTTTTTTTAAAAACTTGATCCACCACCTCAGGTGGACTTCTGTGTATTGCTCAAGGCAGGATCTAATTCTGTTGTTCCTCTTCCTATGAGGACATGTATGAAACCAGCCCTTCCCTTCCCCGATGACATGGCGTGACAACTCTGTAGGGCCACCCTGCCTGAGACAGTTACTACCAAATGTGTGCTGTACGTGCTTACAGAGGCATTTGAAGAACTGAAGACTCAATTAAACAAGCTTAGCTCTCAGGTTTACTTGACAATATGAATAAATGCTATAGCAGATAGTGTGAAAAATAAAAATCTAAGCTCAAAAACCTCACAGGAGTAGAAACTAACGTCGTTATTCTGATGAGTCCTGGCACTTTCGTTTCAGTGTTCACATCCTGCTTAGAACTAAGCCAGAGCTGCAGCTGCCCTCACGGACTGAGGGAGGAGATCTCCACGTTCTGTACCTGTAAGTCACACACCGAACACAGGCAGGGAGAAGAAAGAGCTGGTGCGTGAAGCCATTTTCCACTCTGCCACCCACTGAAGCTGTGTGACCGTGGGCAGGTTATCAAGCCTCTCACACAATGTCTGACACCCAGAAAGCAGCAAGCTAACATGAGAAGACTGTTACTAAGTAGTACTATTCGGTTCCTAGTTGATAATTTCATTATCACTGATTCACTTCCACTTAAACTGTATTTTACCGGTTGCCTACTTTATCCCAGGCATGACCAGAACCCAGCAGTAGAGCAGTGAATATGATGGAGGCCCTAAGGGAGAAAGACTGTCCCAGGCAGGCAGGGGGCTCTGCAGACAGAAAGGCTGGAGAAGGCCCGGGGAGGAGGTGACAGCGGAGCACCTGCCCTAACGAGGGGAGGGCCAAGCCACGCCAGCAGCAGCAGAGCAGCACATGCAGCAGCTGAGCATCGAGTTCAAAGGCACTAGGCACAATCCGCTCGGCGTGTTTAAGAGCCAGTGTGGCCAAGGCTGAGCAAGTGGAAAGCTGGAAAAGACAAAGGCAAAGAGAGAAATGAGACAAGAGCGATTCTGTTCAACAAGAAGGCAGGCAACAGAGAAGAGACCATCAAATGAGACCCCAACCTGAGTACCGATGAAAACTGAAATTTCAGAGACCACAGCTGCTCAAGTGAAGGCAGGGGAGCAGGAGGTGGAGAAAAGACCAAGAGGCAACCACAAACTTGGGAGCGAGCTCCGGGTGAGTCGGGGCTGGGGGTAGCGCCTGGAAATTTCTGAGTGGGAATGGTTTACACATTTCTTTGGATGTTCACATTTTAAAAGATTTGTTCGCAAATTCTGAGCTCAACCTTGTAACGTATCTCAGTATAGCTGCTTCTCGCTCCTCCAAGTACTACTCTCCTGGTCCATCATCTTCTGTGACTTTTTCCTGGGTTACTGTAGTAACCTGTCCATTGGTTTCCTGAGTTTATCCAAGTAAAGTGTGAATTTAACACCAAAGGCAAGTCTAGGGAGGCTAGGAAGAGGTCAGTGGAGCAGCCCCAAATATCAACGTCAGCAGAAGACTGATGGTCAATGAAGCAGGAGGAAAACCTTCACCAGAAGAGTCTGGTATCCAGAAGGCTGAGTGAAGAAAGCATGCTTGGTATCCACAGGGGCTTTGGTCCCAGAACCCCACAGACACCGAGATCCCGAAATGCTCATGTAAAATGGTACAGTCTGTGCACAAAAGCTGCACAACGTTGCACAAACTCTCATACACTTGAGAGCATCAGGATTATTTACAATGCAATGTACAATGTAAATGCTATGTAACCAGTTACTGGCACAGCAAGTTCAAGTTTTGCTTTTTGGAACTCTCTGGAATCCACCCTCACACCCAGAATTTTGGATCTGTAGTTGGTTGAAGCCTGGTTCCCTGGCTGCGGAACCAGGGAACCCACAGACACTGAGGGGCGGCTGTACTTAGACAGGACTATGTGACTGGCTGTAGCCAGGAGGTTCTGCAGAGGGCAGACTGGACGGTGAAGGGGCAGAGCCCATTAAAGCCAGGCAGTCAGGAGGCTGGGCCTTTTCCTTTGAACCATAAATTACTTAGAAACATGTTTTTAAGTTGCTTAATATACAGTTATGTATTTCTACATTAGAGAAAACAGTTAAATATAAACTACTGTTTACTAACTATTGTTTGTGTTCTTCCCTTTAATTATTAGAAAGGTAAGTCTTATTCCTTTAAGACTAGTTCTGCTTTACATATTTTGAGGACTTTATAAGTTTAAGAGCTACCATCTATTTCTATACTTATTAAATTATTGGTGAAATGAGCATTTTACTGTTACGTGGTTGCCCTCTACATCCATAATAAAGCTTCTCTGCCTGAAAATTTATTTCACAGGGTGTTAACAGCACAATACTGATCTTTTTTCCTGGTTATTATTTGCCTGGTATATTTATACTCAAGTTTTATGTGAGTTTTTCAAATTGAAAGTCAGGACTCATTAGAAGGCAGGAAAATTCTTTTCACTATTCATTTATTAATTCATTTTACTATCGTAGAACAAAACAGAACACTGCTGAGAAAATCGTTAGACCTCAGCATAAATAATAACGCTGAGTATAGTCTGGTGAAACGTGTAGGTCTGGGACATATAAACAGCTCTGAGACACACATACAGGCATACATGTGTGCTAGATCTCACGGTAAAACACATGGTTTCCTCCTAGTCAAAGAAAAATGTTTGAACATCACAGTCTTGGATACATCCTGTGAACAGCAGATAGCTTGATTTTATGGTTTAATCCACTCTAGTAGCCTCTGACAATCATCCACTGTTAGCGTCTGTGCATCTCACTTGTGATTTCTATTCATCTTGCTTCCCCACGCTGCTTCTGTTTCTTTCCCTCTTTTTGATCCCTACGTTTCTCTAGTATCTACTTGCCCAATGACCGTTTAAGCTGTACTTCTAATGTTGGAGCTGTTACCCTCATACTTAGCTGACAAAGCTTTATTCTATCACCCCTGTTCCAACCTGCACCCAGTACCGAGCTCTACTTTTTTTAGTGTAAAAAATCTGTTATCATTAGTTTTCCTTCGTGAAGCCAGTGCTCACTGATATCTGTTCTTGAGGTAATTTAACCATGCAAACAAATACAGACTGCCAGTTACATTTCCTCACGACTTTGAACATATTATGCCACCATTTTCTTGGCATTGATGATGCTGTGAGAAGTTCAATTTTTCTCTGCTTGTTTTTAACATCCTTTCATTTTCTTTTATACAACACTATTTTGCTATAATCTGCCAAAGTATGCATTTAGATTTACCCAATTTGAGATTTTTCTGTTAATCCTACATTTAAGGACTCATGTCACTCACTGATTCTAGAAAGTTCTCAGCTATTTTCCCTTCAGATTATTTCCTCTTCCTCATTCTTTTTATTTTCTTCTTCAGAGTTCCTGTTAGAAAAGGGTTGACCTTCTCATTCTTCACGTTACATAAATCTGCTTTCATAATTTCCATCTGTTCATCTCTGTGCTATGTTTTGGGCAAGTTTTCTCAGATCCATCTTCCTGTTTACTAATTGTTCAGCTATGTCTAATCTGCTGCTTTATCTATCCAATGACTTCCAGAACTTCTGTTTTGTTCTTTTTCAAGTATGCTTGATTATTTTAACAGCCTCCTATGCCCACTAATGTTAGAACAGTTTGTATTAATCCTCACGCTCCTGAAGATATCACACATGTATCACCGGTATCTCTGATCACATTTTCTTCTTTCATCACCTCTACTGACAACCCATGCACCTTCACTCATCTTGTAAGCCTAGCTACACTCTCAGTTTTGAAGATCACATTATTTCCATTGAGATGGGCATGTTGATTTTAAAAACCCATACTGTGAAGTCAGATAGCTAAATCCAAATGGAAACTATACCACAAACTATGTGAATGCAACTTAAATCCATTTTGTTGTGCCTCTGTCTTCATCTACAAAGTAAGGATAACAAGTCTTCACCTCCTTGGGTTTGGGTGAATGAAATACAGAGTTTATGAATTATAAACAGCACACAGCTGGCACAGTGCCTGGCTCCTAACAGCCACTCGACAGTGACAACACATCAATGTCATCATCCTCACCACCCCTCATTCGAGAAGTGTCAGTCAAATCTTCCTTATGAAGATCCAGGCTCCAGTAAATAAAACAGTGCCTACATCCTTTTACTAAGGTTAAATAAGTTGGCTTAAAAGAATGAAAACAAAGCTTAGATACCCCAGGATCTGCATTCAACAATTTACTGAGGACTAAGACTATTGCTATAACGAAGGCTGCCTCTGACATGTTTCATAAATTCAGAACGTTAACAGAATTGTTTTAATTAAAAATACCTAGAGATATGTTCAGGTAACTTTTAGCTATTCTTAGCTTTTAAACACTTGCTTAATTAACTGACCAAATAGATGGAGGTCAAATCTTTTTCAGCCATTGTTGAAAAGTAACCAAACTATATTCTTACAGACTATTTTGTTAAGTCAGTTCCAGCTACTTGACAAATTTGAAAATTATATTTCTCTGATAAGCTGTAATTGGGATAGTATTTTTATTCAACTAAAGATTTACTCACCTAAACATGTTTTTCTTTTTAAATGTCTAATCTTATCTATTTAGATCCTTGAAGTGAAAGTAACTGACATTTGAATGCCCTCTTTACGCTACAATCATCTTTATTTCTGCAGCATTACCTATAAAAACAGGGGCTCCTGTGGAAGAGCTCCCTTATACTTCTCGCAAACATTAAGTGTTTTAGGTGTACAATTTCCTACAAACACCATGGTTTAATGAAAAGTGAAAAATAATTATTAGAAGAGAATCAGAGAAAGGACAACTATAAGGACTTCTTTTATTTCACCTTGAGTGATTTTAGTTTCATTAAACTCAGCATGACTTCACTGAGATCACTTCCCAGCATCAGTGTGGTATGTGAACATCACACAGACACCGACTCTTTTAGGTGAGCTGCGATCACTGGGCATGACAGAGTGAGTTCTGTAGCACGTTAATACGGTAATCAGGTGTGGTCACTTCCAGGCACGAAAGGATGCCAGCCACACAGGAAGTCACAGCACTAGGACTCGGGAAGGGCTCAGAGCAGAGGCTGGACAGAGCAGCACTGGCAAGAGAAGGGTGAGGGGCCAAGACCGCCACAGAAGAACGAAAGCAGTGAGACGGCTCAGGCAAGCCCGCGCCAGGGGTGCCCGGAGACGGGCTACACCGAAGTGCAGAAGAGGGCGCTGGTCAACAAGAACCAGCCACCTCTATGTGTGCGGGAGTCCCAGTGACCATCAGTGAGAAAAGTAAACATAGAAAATCATCCTTTCATGTGTGTTTCTAATATGCAAAACAAATCACGTCCGAGTCACCCCAAAGTAGGTTTGTAATCTTACTTCCACTCCTCTGGTGGGTGGGCAAGTTCATACTTCTCCCTCACATTGGAGACACCCATATCCAAATGGAGCCAGTGAACCTCCTCTGACCGCAGGTGACTCAGGCGAAATCCATAGCAGGCCACGTGCTTTACTTTGTGACTGTCCACTATCTTCTGAATGATGCCCTAAAACATACCCCCCACAGAAATGACTGTTATAAACAAAAACTGCATGCTAGAAATTAATGCAATGTTCATTTCTTTCAGTTAATCATCAGAAATCTTTGGTAAAAAGAGTATCAATTTAAATAAATCACTTAATTTTACTTAGGAATCTTTTTTCACAAATAGTATTTTTATGAACAAAGAAAAGTGTTTTTAAAACCACAAGAAGAGGCACTGCCCCTTTCTTGATTGATTTCTGCAGCTTCACCACTGCATCACCCCAACTCATCCACCCACATGGGCCACCCCTTGGGGGGCTTCCTAAGAATGAGACCTGGGGAGGGTTATACTTTCCAAACCAACAGTATTGCTGAGAACAAGCTGCAACCTTAGTATCATTAAAAAAAAAAAACACACAGATTTAGGAATACATAATTAAAGTCATGTTTCTGATAATATTGATGATATATAAAAAGCTACCTCAAGGTGGGCCTAACCATCTGCTCTCTACTGGTTAATATACAGCAATCCACAAGAGCCCCCAACCTAATGCTTCCAACATGTGTGTCCATGAGTTCAGAGGAGATGAGGGCAACCTCTGAAGGAGGGCATCAGAGAAGGCTCCCTAGAGACGGTGGTATTTATCCCAAGCTGTGGCAAGGTGCTCTCAGAGGTGTGGTAGTCGTGTGTACACGTCTGTAAGTGGGCAGCACACGTGGGAAGACCCACTTCGGAATACGAAGGAAACCACAGGCCATCCTTCCATGAGGGCGTGTGAATCATAGTCCACTGCACTCTTCTCAATCTTTTAGGCCATTAATAACTTTTCTTAAATGATGCAGATATTAACAAGAAAATGTCTATTAAGAAAAATCAGTACTGTCTACTAGAGAAAGCACTGGTTTCTAACAATTAGCAATTAACTGAAGTTGTCATGTAACTTACAATGTAAAAGTTCTGCACACACTAGTATTTCTTTTCTGTGACACAATGCTGTTGATGAACAATTAAGGGTGTTCCCAACCCTACCCCAAAGAAGAGATAAATAACAACGTGTCCTGTATACAAAACTGTCAGGGACCCAGGGAGTCCACACCATGGGCAGGGTGTGTGCTGTGCTCCCACACCTGCCGACCGCCCTCATGGACTCCTCAGTCCCCAGCACAAGGCTGTGTATGCAGCCCAGGAGTGGCAGGGGGAAGACAAGAGAAAGGACCCGGCTGGAAGAGCCATCTGCAGCTTCAGAAGATGATGAACTCTCAATGGATCGATAGCCTACAGAACTCAGGCAGGGGGACTGAAAGTGAAAATCCCATCCCACTCCTTGCGATTCCATGGACCATATGTTCCAAGGAATTCTCCAGGCCAGAATACTGGAGTGGGTAGCCTATCCCTTCTCCAGGGGATCTTCCCGACCCAGGAATTAAACTGGGGGCTCCAGCATCACCGGCGGATTCTTTACCAGCTGAGCCACCAGGGAAGGGGGACTGGGATGAGCATAAAGCATCCCTCTGGCTTCTGGATACAGGGCCACTGTGGATTCAGTGCAGGCTGAGCACTACCAGAGGGCATCCTGCGGGGCGTTGGGGGAACTGGGAGGACAGAACCCAGATCCAGTCCCAAGCTCGCCTACAAACCTGTGCTCTGGGGTGTGAGCTCTGCCTACAGCAAGGGACATCTTTTTCTGCTAATTCTCTGAAAGGCGACTTGTGCAGCCTCTCCTTGCCAACATCCAAACCCCTGGATGCAAAGGACAGGAGCTGGCGCCTCTTTCAAGCTCCCACAAAAGCGCCGTTGTCTCCTGCTGCTGCTCTGCCAGCTCACGACCAAGAGCACACAGACTCTGGTCACCCGGCCACCCCCCCTCGACCCCACATCCCCCAGCGGCAAGAGCTCCAGAGCAGCCCTGCTTCTGCGAGGGCTCCGCACCACGCCTGCGCCTCTCGTCCTACTGCTGTGCTCCCAGTTGGGCAATCCCTCCACGCCCAGATGCAGCGGGGTAAGGCAGGTGCAAACCAATCCTTACACTCGTGCTTGCCGTCGACACCCCAGGAGGAACCCCACCTTCTCTGGGTGTCTGCCCTGGTGACCTCTCGCACAGGTTACCCTCATGTCTCTGACTCGTGGGCACATACTGGAGCCCACCTGCAGAGAAGCAGTGTAAACTACAGGGATTTGGTCCCAAAAATGTGGTGCTGACTAGGGGGGAAAGTAGGTTCCTAGTCTTGAGGTCTTAATGGGACAGACAGTATTTCTGTCAGTTCACTTGATCACACTGCCAGAAGACACCAGAATAATTTTAAGTCTGGGTGTGTAACCGGAGTCCCCAGACTATAGGATCTGGTACCTAAACCTGATCCTACAGTTAGCAATTTCACTCTCCAAAAAAAAAAAAAAAAAGCAATAAATACAGACATTTCCTTTTATCTCACTTTTCACTTTCCATTATGCTTCCATATTGATTTCAGTTCTACTTCTCATTCTCCAGGACTCTCAGAAATGTCACTTCTCATTCCATAGCGACAGCAGCCAAGACCATGAGTATAGGAGGTACTTAAATATTTGATGCTGAATGCACATAGGTACACAGTAACAAGTAGTTCTGAGAACCAACTATTCGGTCTGGAGAACTGAACTACTTGAGAATGGAATACTCAAACACCACCACATCCACAGAACACACGCACACGTCAGTGCATGTGTGTATGGTTTCTGGGATACGTGTCTTTAGAAAAGGAACTGTCTCTAGAGCACTGGCAGGATGAGGGCTTTTAATATGCCACTCATGGGATCCAAATTAAATTTCTCATCCCGGCTTTAAAGGCTCAGGATAAACTAGTCCTACAGTACACAAAACAATCCCTAGCTACTCTGTAACCTCTGCTGCCTCATTTATATCACAGCCCAGGCCTTGGAAACACATAAGTTTTCCTGACTGAATTCTCACGTTAGATATTCACAGGAAAGGGTTCTTCTCAAATTTGAAAACAAAAGAAGCCAGTGTCTGCATGGTGCTCACATCTCATCACGAACACAGCAATTCAGCCATTTTACCGCTGGGGGAGGGTTATTTTCTTTTTTAGCTTCCCTGTTTTGGGGCAAAATGGGGATGGAAGTGCAGGTAATCCTGTCACAAGCACCCTTCCAGCTGTCGTCACACATGTACAAGCGCTGCTTAGAAACAGATGTGCAGGGTCAAGAGCTACTGACAGTGTGACATTTTGATAAGTACAGCCCAACTGCACACCAACAAAACTATACCAACTACAACTGACAACATTACAGACTGTCCTTCATCTTACGCCAACACTGGATCTTAAAATGTTTATCAATTCATCTGTCAACGGACATCTAGGTTGCTTCCATGTTCTAGCTTTTATAAATAGTGCTACAATGAATAATGGGATACATGTGTCTTTTTCCATTTTGGTTTCCTCAGGGTATATGCCTAGGAGTGGGATTGCTGGGTCATATGGTGGTTTTATTCCTAGTTTTTTAAGGAATCTCCATACCGTCTTCCATAGTGGCTGTACTAATTTACATTCCCACCAACAGTGCAAGAGCGTTCCCTTTTCTCCACACTCTCTCCAGTATTT
The DNA here is from genome assembly GCA_006410655.1 of Kobus ellipsiprymnus. Lineage (NCBI taxonomy): Eukaryota > Metazoa > Chordata > Mammalia > Artiodactyla > Bovidae > Kobus > Kobus ellipsiprymnus. The sequence continues at coordinate 470,105 of SJYR01000303.1, read as the reverse complement.
ATTGCTTGTAGACTTTTTGATGAGGGCCATTCTGAGTGGTGTGAGGTGATATCTCAGTGTAGTTTTGCTTTGCCTTTCTCTAATAATGAGTGATGTTGAGCATCTTTTCATGTGTTCATTAGTCATCCGTAGGTCTTCTTTGGAGAAATGTCTGTTTAGGTCTTTTTCCCACTTTTTGATTGGGTTGTTTGTTTTCTAGCATTGAGTTATATATGCATTTTGAAAATTAATCCTTTGTCAGTTGTTTCATTTGCTATTACTTTCTCCCATTCTGAGTGTTGTCTTTTCACCTTGCTTATAGTTTTCTTTGCTGGGCAAAAGCTTTTAAGTTTAGTCAGGTCCCACTTGTTTACTTTTGTTTTTATTTCTGTTACTCTACAAAGTGGGTCATATAAAAAGGAATGCATTTGAGTCAGTTCTGATGAGGTAGATGAACCTAGAACCTATTATACAGAGTGAAGTGAGTCAGAAAGATAAGTATCATTTTCTAACGTACATATACAGAATCTAGAAAAATGGTACTGAAGAATTTATTTATAGGGAGATATAGCAATGGAGATACAGACATAGAGAATAGACTTATGGACATGGAGAGAGAGGAGGAGAGAGTGAGATGTATGGAAAGAGTAACATGGAAACTTACATTATCATATGTAAAATCGACAGCCAAGGGGAATTTGCTGTATGGCTTGGGAAACTCAAACAGGGGCTCTGTATCAACCTAGAGGGGTGGGATGGGGAGGGAGATAGGAGGGAGGTTCAGAAGGGAGGGGATATATGTATACTGATGGCTGATTCATGTCGAGGTTTGACAGAAAACAGGAAAATTCTGTAAAGCAATTATCCTTCGATAAAAAAAGAAAAAGAAAAAAGAAATTCAGGAAGGCAAGGGTGTAGTGTGAAGATGAGAAAAGAAACAGATTCTGCCAGAGAAGCAAGAGGAAAGAGAAATGCCCAGGTACACATTTTAGAAAAATCACTCTGGCTCTAGAGAGGAGAAATAGCTAAAAAATAAAAGTTAAGGACACCTAATAAAAATAACTGCAGTATTTTAAGGTGAAAAAGAAGTGGTTTGAATAAGGGGACTAGACACAAAAATGGATAGAAATAAATATACTTTAAAAATATTTTGTAGGTAGAATAACCAAGATTTGGTGACCTTGAGAAGATATCCAATACAAGGATAAAAAAAAAGGAGATTGATGCATTCTGCCTCAGATAGCTAAGTAGATGTTTATGCCATTCAGTGAAATACAAACTCACATGAAAGCAGTTTAGAAACAGGATGGCAAAATGACAAGTACATTTCGATGGATTTTGGATTCAGCTTTTTAGAATATCTAAGTAGAAATGCCCAGTAAGCACTTGGTTATATGGGTCTGGAGTTCAGGACAGTATGTTAATCGATTAATCACAGGGTAAGATCAGTATACTCTTATTAAATAGGCCAAATCAGGGCATTTCTAGTCACTCACTCACTTAATAAGTATTCATTGATAGCTACTTGGTCTGAACATTCTTGCAGAATTGAGGTTCTGAGGAAGGTAGACACAGTATCCATCCTTATGAGGCTTGGAAATTGGAGACAGAAGGTAGGAACCAATGGCAGTGGTACCTGAAGCTCTAACCGTTTTAGTAAGTGGACTGAATTTGGTAGTGCACAATCAGCAAACAGCATTATTATTTAACCACCATTTCCTTCAAACATATTCTGTAAAATTTCCCTTCTTTTATTTTTTTTCTTTTACAACAGTGAACATCTTTTCTAGGTCCTGTGGCTTTTAATCATTTCCATTTATATAAGGAATTATACTCCTTTATATCATATATGGAGACTTTTTCTGTAATTCTGTAAGTGTATTGTATTATGAATCTAACCTAAACAGTGTTTGCTTCTTATTACAAATGACACTGAGAGAGAGAAAAGAGAACACTGAAAAACTTAGGAAAAAAAAAAGTTTATCAATTTGATGGACCAAGATGGGGGGGGGGGTTGTTGTTAAAAGTTTAATTTCCATGGTTACTAACTAGTGAGATGAAGCTGTCATTCTGTTTTTTTCTGGAAGTTCCTGTTATGATTTGCTTGGTTCAACGTGGCCACTTATCTTTTAGACAGTGCTCTGAAAGGAAGTGACCTTTTCCTTCCTTGGGTGGAGAGCACTCGTGCAGCTCTGTCCTTCACATCCATTTACTCACAATGTGTGCCCCTGCCCTATTCATTCAGTGATCACCTAGACAGGTAGGTGATCTGGTCTGGTGCCAGCGATACAATCATGGCAGGACGTGAGCCTGACCCTTGAAAGTCAAGAGCTGAGCAGGAGAAGGACGTGACAATGAACAAGGCAGCAAGAGAATCTGTCTGTGAAGAAGGTGAGGCAGGGGACAAGAGAAAAGGGATATCTGATGCATTCAACTATCTCCTCAAGGATCACTGGCAGCACTTCACTGTTTATTAGAGGAGATATCTGAGGCCATGAGCATAATTCTCAACACTGTCCATCTCATCATTTCTATGAACAGCCAAGTACACTCATCAGGACAACGTGTCTTTCATTATGTCCAGGGGTCACTGTTCTCAGTGCGCTCTCCTTCAGATGCTCTTCACATTCAGGAAACCAACAGGTTCCTACCATCTTCTCTAAGCACACTGTACAGGTCGGGACCTATCATCACTCAGTTACCAAAACAAGATGCAGAAATCCAGCCCTGCTCTGGGGAAGGCAGCGCATCTCCTGCCCTTGGTCCAGCAGCAGACGCGGGGCCCTCCTAACAGTCCTCAGGACAAAGCAGGCACTTCTGTTTTCATGATCTACAGTCACCCTCAGTTCCTCGTTGCTGCCATAACAAATGGCCACAAACTCAGGGACTTAACTAACACAAGTGTGTGACTGTCCAGCTGTGCAGACCACAAGTCTGAAGTGCCTGTCACTGAACTAAGACAAGGCATCAGCAAGGATGTGCTGTGCTCTGGAAGGTCCGGGAAAGGTGACAAGGAGCCAATCCCGTAGGTCCCTGGGGGCCCCTGAAGAACGGGGAGCTCCTGGGGCTTTTGAGCAGACTGCTGACGAGAAGACCGGCACGTGAGAGAAAGAGACAGGAAGCAGGACGTAGAAGGGGGTAGTGCCAGGACAGAAGGCCACAAGGCACAGTGGGAGAGGAGCAGGCGGGGCTCCTGCAGGGCTGGCGTGCTCACTCCAGAGAGGAAGGTGTAGAAGGCTCCTAATGCAGGAGTGATGCACTCTGGCTCTCGTGTCAACAGGACGGCTCAGGCGGCCGCGCTGTGAACAGACGGGGCAGGGACAACAGGGAAGGCGAGCATCAGTCAGGAGACCCAGGGCTCCGAGAAAGGTGTGCAGGAGAGGCCCTGGGAGGTGTGGGTTCCAGGTACGTATAAAGGCAACATGGACAGGACAAGCTAACATACTGGACGCTAGGTGTGAGCAAAAGCACACTGCAAGAAAGACGCTGCAAGGGGCCTACTTACCTAAAAGAAGGGGAAACCCTTCATCTGAAGCACTGGATGGCTCTTCTGGAGGAACAAAAGTGAAGACAGAGAAGAGAGGCAGAGATACAGTGTGGGAGCGTCACGTCTTCAACTGAAGATGAGACCAGCCAGAATGGGGTGCCGTGTGGACTAAGCAGAGCGCGGGATGGAACCACAGCCACGGCTGTAAGGACTTACAAAGACCCAAGAGGCCAGAAGGGGCTGGCAGGTGGGGCCTGGGCCAGCCTCTGGCATTCACTACAGGACTTCCTTCCAGGTCCACATCTCTTCGCGCTCCAATATGTCATTTACTTGAGTTTCCAAAGGCAGCCTACAGAATGAACTTTCCACATCCTTATTGCTCTTACAGACACCTTCATCCCACATGTTGGTGGCTGACAATGTATCTGGTTTAGACTTCAGAGACACAAGGTGTTTCCCCCAGGGCCTCTGAAGACCCTGTTTCAGTGTTACCCTGCATCTGGCATCGCTGATAACAGTCTGATGCAAACACCGCCCTTCTTCCTAAGCAGGAGACTTCTCCAGTAGAATCTGGATCTTCTCCATACACTAACCTGGGCTCTTCTGCACTGACCCCAAACTTACCTCCAGAGCTGCCTGGAACATGGCGCTGACACTAGCCTATGGTCAAGAGAAGTGATGCTTGTGGCCATGGGGCTACTGACTACAGGCAGGACACAGGAGCCTGTACCCCTGTTGAGGAATCATGACTGGATTGACGACTTGCACCTGATGTTGGTGGCATGTGGCCACAGGGCGAGGCTGGTTATGGAGACGGAGCGTGCCCGTGTGCCCATCTCACAGATCCCACCTCCTCACACCCAGGCACTGCACACATGGCTGGTGACGGCCAGGAGTGTCAAGGCCACGAGGCCCAGGCCTGCGATGTCCAGAGCCCTTCAATGAGCACGGTTCTCCTACTGCGGCTGCTCTATACGCTCCAGCTATTCACAGCGGAGGCCTGTGAATCGTGTCAGCAACCACTATGCTATTAGTGTGTAATTAGCACACACATGTAACAGGAGTAAAATTTGTTAATTAAATGAATGAAAATCTCTGTGATGAATTATAACAAGAATTCTGAGTTTTCCTGGTAAAAAGGAATCTGCACAGGTTGAGCCAAGCAGCCTCTCAGAAAACTACTTTCTACAGAGCACAGCTGTCCAGCAGGGACATAAAGCAGGCCATGTACACCGTTTAAAAATTTCTAATGGCCGCATTAAAAAACTGTAAAAAGGTACAAGTGAATTTAATTTTAATGATAACTTCCTTTAACCTAGTACGCCAAGAACAAAACTAACAGATTATTGATGAGATATTTTACATTCCCTTTTCGTACTAAATCTCTGAAATCTAGGGTTTATTTTTACTTTGTTGTTGTTGTTCAGTTGCTAAGTTGTGTCCAACTCTCTGTCACCCCATGGACTGCAGCACACCAGGCTCCCCTGTCCTTCACTATCTCCCGGAGTTTGCACAAACTCATGTCCATTGAGTCAGTGATGCTATCTAACCATCTCATCCTCTGCCGCCCCCTTCTCCTCCTGCCTTCAATCTTTCCCAGTATCAAGGTCTTTTTCTACTGAGTCAGCTCTTCGCATCAGGTGGCCAAAGTACTGCAGTTTCAGTTTCAGTCCTTGACTTAGAAAACATCAAGTCAGACTAGCTACACTCAAGTATTCAGTAGTGGCATACAGCGATATCGGGCAGTGCAGCAACAGGGTCTGAGACTCAATCTAATTACTAAGCAACTCTAGATAACGATAAGCTATCTCCTTTCAGAAAATGGTTGGCCTTTAGATCCATCTTAATTTACATGAAAATCCTGCATTTTCAGATGTTACAGCACTAGATGAAAGTGGGTTATGAGTAATTCCCACCTGCCATCACATTGATCCAGTGTCATGTGGATTTCATGCTATTCCCGGGGAGGGCTGGGGTCAATCCATGCCAATCGAGGTTTCTTTGCCTCATGCTAAAAATCAATCACCAACTGCTAAGACTTGCTAAATTCTAAACAGTGAGAAATTACTGTGAAGTACAACAACTTGCTCTTTGGCCTCATAGATTTGCTAATATTGATCTTCATAGAAGTCTGAGAAATATGTTCTCATAACTTATGTGTTTCTATCTGATTTAAATTTTTCTTCACAATACAAATGTTTTGATGCTGGTAAGGTTCTGCTGCTGCTGCTAAGGTTCTAACACTGGCTAAAGGCCGACACGTGCCCAGTGATCCCTGGTTCTTTCCACGGTATAAATCCTCTCATGTGTAGCACATTTATTAAAACCATGTCATATCTGTCACGGAGCCTTCCCAAAGTGAAACTCCTGATATAAGGAACTCTTAACATCTCCTAAATGTCTTGGGAAATTCATAACCTTTGAAAGGCTCCCCTCCTGCACAAATACTCTGAACTCTATTAAGGCTGATGCAATGGTTTAAAGAATTTCCTCTCTTGTATCTGAAATTTATACAACTGCAAAATGCCCTAACAGCCTTCCCATAAATGTTACATTTACAAGGTTTCCTCTCCAGAGTTGCATTTATAAGATTAAATATGAAACAGAGCTATAGATAAACTAGAAAAAGTCAGCAAGTGTCATAAAAAGTTTGTGAAAAGAGACTATTTCAAGTACAGCACATGGACAGATACTAAAGCATATTTCAATCCTAAGTGAATGACTCTCCTTTGAATAATCCATTTGAATAGTCAGTATTACAGTACCACAGAGGTAACAATATTACATATAATTTATATGTAATATATAGCCTTAAGTCTAAGTTCTACCACTTCCTTTGTTGTGCTTAAAAATAGTTAAGGCATGTAAGTTAACGAGTAGTAAATTAATCTCATTATAATAAAAGGGAGGGAGTGTATCTGATGGTCTTCCTCACTGGACGCTTGTCCTCCTTAAAGATGAGTATGGACTAAGCAGAGGAGCAGCAGGGAGGAGGGTCTTCCTCAACACTGGATCAAATAAACATCCTGACAGCTTACATTCCGAACTCGGTTTTCTGAGATTCTGGTGCTCACCCCTACCTCTCAGCCCCCTCTGCCTACACAGTGCTGCCCCCACAGCTCTTCACCACCCACTCTCACCAGCACCCGGAGGAAGCCCCGTCCAGCGACTCCCACGTGCCCGTGCAGTGACGCCCCGCGGGCCCGGCCACTGGGGCCCAGGGAAGTGCCGTCCGCACTGCGCTGAAGTTAAGGCCCCTGGGACCCCACCCACAACAGACTGGAGGCTATCCAGGCAGGATATTTCACATCCCCAGAACCTCGTCAGGTGTGTGTATACAGGAGACATTGTTTATTTAAGAATCTGTCCTGTCTGGAATCGTGCAAAAAGGTTCAAAATTACACTTTCTAGAAAACAATTTATTTCCACAGAATTTTAATTGTTTTGTTTCCTACGTATTTCAAGAATTTTTTTCTAAAAAACTGGAAAGAAAAACAAGTCAATGGCATTATATATGATGCAGTTATTTTTCTAAGAAATTTTACATAAATTAAAACTCTAGTCAGTCACATATTAACTCGGTAAGCACTACAGAGAAAAGCTAGCATTGCTGATATATTGGAATAACAATTATTACCCTGCCTTTTTGGTGTGTGCCATTAACATTTAACCTAAACACACACTGAGGGTGCATCCCAGGAAAACATACTCACCCTGACGTCGGTTGCATCTCCATGCCTGATAATACTGGCCCAAGTGGTTGGCTCACTGTTGCTTTCAAAATAATGAAAGACCTTTAATACTCGCTCCATGGCCCCAGGAGAACGCTCCACACCAGTTCCCAGGTGAGTCTTGGTACTTGAACTCGGCGTGTGATTCAAGTTTGGGTCAAGGTAAGCAGCGGCCATTCTTTTGCTAGATGCTAGGTATCTGTCATATTCTGGAAAAAAAAATAAGTTTTATCAGTGTACAATATTTGAAATGCACTGGTTAAAACGCATTGTACTGATACACTAACGTAACAACACTGTTCTTTGTTCTCTCCCTATGATGTGTTGTATGTAGGTGAGCCTGAGGAGACCTGAGACCTGAACCCGGATAATCACTGTTTTCCACCACCAGCCACCCCCAACACCTCCACCCAGAGCAGCACCTGATTCACAGCAGCATAATAAATATTTGTTAAACAAATTACTACAAGTCTGGGAACCCTATTTCACCTCTGTTCAAAACTTGCTGTTATCTATAAACAGTGTAACACCACCACCACCCCCTTTAAATCACAGACTCTAAATTTGTGAGTAATATCTCATAGGAAAACAAAATGTGTTAATTTTACTGCCTAGTTTCAAAATCTTTTATTTTAGTGATTTCTTTTGCTCCCCAAATTAGACAGTAAGGACGAATAAATATATTATCAATTGCTTCCTGAAAAGAAACATTCCATCTTTGGAGTTGTCACTATAGTTGACCCTTTAATAAGGCTAGTTTGAACTGCCCAGGTCCACTTCCATGCAGATCTTTTTCAATGGTAAATAAACACTACAGACCTACACAATCCCTGGTTGGATGAATCCCCAGAAGTGGAACTGCAGGTACAGAGGAGCCCACACATAGGGGGCTGAGCACAAGTTACACGTGGACCTTCCCTGCACGAGGGATGGCACCCTTACTCTACGCTGCTCCTGGGTCAGCAAGATGCGTGATAGGTAGCGTGTCAGGGAGGTGCTAAACAAGAAACAATGCACAATCCAGATACCCCTGTGGCCAAAACTCAACGGCAAAATCCTTCATAAACCTCTAAAAAGTAGGTCTAAACTTTTTTAGAGGATAAACCATTGTGATGTCACCATAATAGAAGCTGCTTTCCATGACAGAATGTGGTTCTGCTTTATCAATTTGAGTTTTGACTTGCTTGTCAAAATTCCATTTGTGCTATGAACTCTCACATTGGCCAACACCTCCACCTTATCAAGCCTTCCTTGACCTTTCTGGACAATTCCATGTGCAAGTCTGTTAACCACCACCCACCCTTAGTGGTGGTGTTCCTATCTGTCTTTCTGCAGGACTGAGGATTCAGAGAGCCTGGCATGTGGGCTGGTCAGTCTGTGGGATGGCGTCCACTACGGAAAGAGAAGTCCTAAGTGCTGCTCTCTGCTATACTGACTCCTCTGCTTCCAAACAATTAAGAGAATTCTCTGCTGTTTGTGTGGTTCTCTACTTGGTTTTGGCCCATGGCTGAAGACATACAACTGGGGCTGCCAACTCTCTGTCTGCCTTCGCCCTCCTTCACCAGAGAGGTGGGCTCCAACTGGAGTTTGTAGCTGCAGCCCTCTGCAATCTGTGGCTGGCTGCATTTTTTAGACCTTTTCAAGATTAACCAGTTACAGGCACCTGGCTACTTATACACACTATAGAAGATCTTTTTCAAAAAACTATCAAAGAGGAAATGAAAAGGTTTTTAAAGTTAGCTTACTTGTGTAATTTAGACCCCTGTTCTTCAAACCATCAGTGGTAAATGACCAGCTTTGTTTTCATTTCCAACCTGTCACGAACCAATACTTTGTAAAATACAATGGGGAGAAATTTCTAGAAAAATGAAATTTAAAAATAGAAGACATACAAAAGCCAAGTACAAAACTTCTACCATTAGAGTCAACGAACATAAAACTACCATCAAGTTGCTATGGTTCCAGACGCCTGTGCCAGATTCTGCCCTTACTTGGTCCTACACTGTGGGCAGTCCCAGCAGAGCCCCAGTCTGTGGGCCACCGCCAGTTAAGTCCCCGCTCAGGCACCAGGCTGCCTGCGGCAGCAAGAGGCCAGCGCCCACTGGACTAGTAAACGGGAAAGCGAACGGACTGTCAGTGGCAGCTGCCGACCTTCCAGCTTCAGGACTCCCTTTCACTCACACGCTAACTTCTTTCTTGGGAGAAGCAACGCAATCCCAAGGCAGGGAGGTATAAGGACACAGGAGCTGACAAGCCTTGGCACTGACCCTGAGGCTCACTGCACAATCCAATATTAATGCTCCGTAAGACAGCATAAGAAAAGGAAGAAAAGTACGAGGACCACAAGAATCTTACTCCAGAGCTGCCTTGCTTATACTCACTCTATTAAGATCCTACCAAGAGAGTAATCTCGGTAAGCTTGTGATGAGCTGGCCCTTTAATAAAACTGGAGATGCTTGCCAACTATGAGAAGCAAAGAACGCAAACTGCTACAGCTAAATTTTTTTTTTAATTAATGACATCAACTAGTTTGAAGAGATTTAAGAATTTGATAATAACCCTAAAGTAAATCCTTAAACAACCTAGACAAGTGTGAAAGTTTTCTCCTTAATTTTGTTCTTTCACCCATGATTTGGGTTTATTTTCTCATAAAATGACTAACCTGAGTATCCTAAATGTCCCACAGTGATTTTACTAGACAGAGAGGCTAACATTATTTAAATGTTTGATACTGTAACATGGAAGGATGTATATGAAACTCCAATACTTTGGCCACCTAATGTGAAGAACTGACTCACTGGAAAAGACCCTGATGCTGGGAAAGACTGAAGGCAGGCGGAGAAGGGGACGACAGAGGAGGAGAGGGTTGGATGGCGTCACTGACTCGACGGACATGAGTCTGAGCAGGTGCCAGGAGTTGGTGGCGGGCAGGGAGGCCTGGCGTGCTGCAGTGTGTGGGGTCACCAAGAGTCGGACACGACCGAGTGACTGGACCGATCGGAACTTGGTGTTATAATGTCAGGGCGTCACAGTTTATATTTTCAACCTTGCCCCTTTCCCAGTGCTCCTCTTCCAATGTGACTCTGACACCTCTTTCAAGAGGCATAGTCTACGTTCCTTCCCCTCAAACTTGAACTGGCTCAAGACTAGGCTAAGACACACCCTAAGCTAGGTCATTAAAGGCAACACCAAAAAAAAAAAAAAAGGAAAGAAGGAACCGAGGTTCCTATGGTGCCCTTGGGATGCTCACTCACGAATTCCACCACCACACTAGACAGAAGTTCCCGCAACCCAAGATCAGAGCTCCAAGAACCACAGCTCCAGCTGAGCTTCCCACTGATAGCCGGCATCACCTCTGGAAAACTGAGACAGAGCCACCCTGAAAGACCCCTGGGCTCCCAGCTGTGCTGCCGCAAACACCACCACACAGAAGAGATGAGCCGGCCCTGCTGAGCCCTGCCCAGACTGCAGACCTGAACAGAACAAAAAAACTCGTGTTCTCTGAAGCCATTACATGTCAGATGTCTTGTTTTCAGCAACAGACAAGTGATACAGTGTATGTTCAGCTAACGAATGCAGCAGTGCTTCTTCCTTCATCTGGAAGTGTAGGACATAGAATGACAACCAGAAGCTGTGTGGACAATGCTGGCCTCCTTCTTTGCACTGTTAAAGATACAGAGTGGGCATCTTTTCAGTGCCTGGACAAATGCCACATGCCTTCCCAAGTTTGGGTCACTTTCCTTCTACACTTTATTCTACTTAATTTCTAAGATCCCTAATTAGTTAGAGACCTTAAAAGTAAATGAATATTGGAGACTTAAAAAAAAAAAATCCTAAGGAAATCAAGAATGGCAAAATATAACATATATCTTCTTTATAAAACCCAAATTAATAGTGTGCTGATAAGATAAATGTATTTCAGATTGAAAATTAAGAGTATTCAAAGTATGATAACCTATTTGTTTATATTTTAACTGTGACCTTTCATGGTGACAGAAATCAGCTCAGGTTTCCTTTCCGGGGGCACCAGCTGCAAGGGGCCAGAAGGGAGGCTGCTGGGAGTTGATAACCTTCCAACACGGATTCGGAAGGGGGCAGAAAACCTGGGCCAGGCTATGTAGGATTTATGTACTTTACTGTATGGATGCTGTAACTTCAATTACACATCTTTATTTACAAACATGAGAACAAAAAAGGTTTGTCAGAAGACTCTTATCCGACAATTGACCAAAAGAAAGATGCAGTGCCAAAGCACACTAGTTAAAATTAATTGCCCAAGCCACAGTTACAAATCCAGCACAGAAGCAATTCACACGGACACATTTTATAAACGCCGACTGTTCTCAATATCTGCATTTCTGCCTCTGCCACTCTCTTACTGGCACATGCATGTGCTATTTTGAAAAACAAGTAAAACGTGTGATGTTTGCAAATATGAAAGTACTCATTTACCATCTTTTATGAAAGGAGTTTTTAACTGCATTTATGATATATGGCCATACATATGCACATGTATGCATACTCAAGACAGATGTCTTTAAGACTCTATTGAAAAATATGGGACATTATCGCCAAAAAATGCAAAGACACTAATAAGCACAAATTTTTACATGTGGCTGCAAAATTCATTTTTCCTTAAAACTGACATATGAAACCTAGCTCTAAGATTAACAGTCTAGCCAGTACCAACATTCACTACAAATAATTAAAATTGCCACTTACTGAGTGGCTCTACATACAAGGCATAAACACACACTGTCCCATTTAATTTCATTTTCACCACAACTGTTAGAGGTGCACAGTCCTAGCTCCATTAGCAGGTGTAAAGTCTAAAATAAAAGTCACCATACTCCACAAAGCTACTCAGTGGCTGCGTTGTGACCGTCTGAGACTGAAGCTCTGAAGACTCTTTCAGGTCAGGTACACCGCAGGGGCCCATCGTCCTGCCTGACGACATTCTCTGCCCCTAAAACCCTAAAGCTCAGTGACACAGCCCACTGTTCTCAGCACACGCGGCTCTTCACCGCTGCATCCCAGCAACACTGGCAAGCGCCGAGTGTACACGATGGATCACGAGTGATAGGAAGAATGCTATGTAAAGCAGGTCCCCGGCCTGCACAGGGACTGTCGGGGAGAAAGCCTGTGAGCTGCACGTCCTGTCGCAGGCACACGTCTGCCACAACTTCTCTGGTGCTGACTGGCCATGGTGCCGTCACACAACAGGAAAAGGGCCATCTCCCCAGCGATGCTGGTGGCATTCAATAAGCAGCTACTGGGATGCAAAGAACAGACGGCAGTGTGGCTGGCTGGAACGCCGGACAGAACGGGTGCCTGGGTGAACCTAGGCCACACGACACAACCCCCTGCAGGTCTCCTGGGAACACCACCGCTGACCCTGTCTCCCTGGAGCCAGGTGATTCCCAATTACTACTGAACACATTAAACACAACAGACTTTCTCAAACACTTCTTTGTCACTAACTAAATCTCCCAGATGAAAGAAACATGGTTAAAGTATTTTTATGTATTATTTTACAATTAAAATACTTAACGATATAAACTAAAGTAGAATTCATCAAAGCAGATGATCAAAATCAACGTAGAAAACCTACATTAAATTATTCCTTCAGCGCTTCTAAGTTCACATCTAATACACCACATACAGCATCAAAAAGCTTCACCTGTTTAGAAGAAATTCCCTCAAGGAGTCCTTCACACAGTAGGACTGCCACAACCCGATCGCCCCTCTCACACAGTTGACTTGTCTCTTTCACACAGCAGCCCTACGTGGTGGCGCCCATCAGTCACCTCACTTACTCATGTGGTCACTAAGGCACCGAGGTTAGGCAACTGCCCCAAGTCACACAGCTGCGAGTGTGCATGCTCACTTCCACACCAGATCCCGGCTGGTCCAGGGGCGAGCCACAGAGCCTCAGCACAGCACATGGGGGTGTGCAAGCCCCTGCACAAATGGACCCCATGCCAACCCCTAGGCAAGTTCAGTCAGCTAGGTTACCTGCATCAAAACCACTGAACTGCCTTATAACTTTATTTAGTGTGTCATGTACTTCCCACCTACTAGCTCTGCCTTCCCCGGCCTGCGTGTAATGCACTCTTTCAGGAGCCCCTGATGAGAGGCCCTCCTGAGAAAAGCCACCACAGACAAGTGCCCTGAGCACACGGTACTGGGGAGAAGCCAGGGGAAGGGAAGGCCCAGCTCAGACGCGGGACGTAGTCAGGGTTCCTGCACAAGGTGAGGTCCAAGCTGGGGTCCTGAGAGCAGTGTCAAAGCCTAAACCTGACACAAGACAAGGCAGCTGGTGCAGGGAGAGCGCCCCAGGGACCAACACGAGGCCAGCGTGGCTTCAAATTCAATCAGCAGGGGAGCAGGACAAGGCCCGGTGGCAGAGGCAGGTTCAGAGCCTGGCCGGTGCCTGGGCAGGCCTTTAAGTCTGTTTGGACCAATCTGAAGGCTTCTGTTATAACCCAGACAGGACTGACTATGGCCTGAGACCAAAGATTTGAAAGCTATAAAAATATCCAAGAGGACAGGATTGATCAAACTGCATTTGTAAGACTGAAGGAGACAGCAGCCATTTTTCTGGCTTGGCCAGCTAAGTGGGAAAGTGATAGGATTCCACTGAGATAAGGAACACAAGAGGGGCAGACCTGTTGGTGGAGGGGGCTGGGCAGGAAGGAAAAGATCAATTCCGCTTGGTATTTGTTACTGGGAACAACTCGGGTCCAAATGCCTGAGCTCAAGCCAGATGAAGGAGGCACTTCATGCCTCCGGTTACAGGAGGGAAGCGGGGAGCCGGGACTTCTGGACATTTCCTCTGGAAGCGGGATGAGGGGCGGGCCACCACAGCTGCTCACAGGCTGGGCAAAGGGGGCCTGACACACACGCCTCTTGTGTGGGTTCTCTTGATGCGGGTTCTCTGAAGCCTTCTACAACACAAACAGGATTTCCAAGCTGCACTCCTAAGGAAAAGGAGGAAACCTGCCTGGGAAAACACTCCCACTGGTGCATTCTCTCCTGGGGGGGCGGGGGGGGGGCGCAAATCAAAACAGCATGAGGCGAGCACTCCCCATCTAGAGCTGACCTGCTGTTCACACATGAAGAGCGACTGTCCTAACACGCAGAGATTGATCTCGACTGTCTTGATTTGAAACATGCTGTTGTAAAGGACACTCATGAGACAGGGGCCAGGGCTCAGAGGTTTACTTCAAGAATTATTCATGCCACATTTATGCTAGGACTGTTCTATGCACTTAAAAATGAAATCATTTAATCCTCATAATAACCTTCTTTTCCCCACTTTCTGGATGTGGGAAGAGAGAAGCAAATTTGCCCAAGCCCACAGGCCTGGTGAACAGGGCTCAGCCAGGCAGGGGAGCTGCAGAGGCCAAGCGTTTGCTCAGCAAGGCCTGCCCGCCCAGGGTGTGCTGAGTCTGCACCTTCACTTGACAACTCGGTCACTAGCAGGCCGCAGCGCTGCCTGGCGACACAGCAACACTCAGCCCTCCGTCATGGCCACCCCCACGGTGTCTCTGCCGAGAGCCAGGCACAGGGGGCTGCTGCTGCTGCCTGCTCTCTCACAGCCAGCTGCCCCGGCCACTTGTTCCTGCCAGGCCCCTGTGGGCAAACGCAGGGGACACACCTCCCTGAGAGTAACGGGTTCTGCACAAACATTTACTCAGCCAGCTTCTAGTATGGATTAAAAAAGCTGTAACCCTAACCTCAAGAGTGTTCAGCCTAGTTAGGAGAGCTGCGCGTGCGCGCACACACACACATACACGCACACTGTCTCACATGCGTGGCTAATGACAACTGTAACAAGTACAATTTAAAAATCTACTGTAAACACTATTTTTAAAAATCAGTATCACTAACCATAAAGCCACTATAAAGAACGCAGTTATTTACTTTTCAAAAACTCTGCACCACCCTTCTCAAGGCTTCTGGCCATACAGACCTCAGTCACCTGCCCAGGAGGCTCCTGACCTCCTGAGTGAGGAGGCGAGAGCAGGACAGACCGGTTCCCTCCTAGGTGTGCATTTCACCACAGGGGGCAGGGGAGCAAGTGCTGGTGAGGAGAGCAAAAGGGAAAGGGGGGAGTGGCAGGAGGGTCCCATTTCACACAGGGTGGTCGAGGCGGTACACTCATGCCTTACTGTCCAAACCAGGAGAACTGGCAGGGCTGGGGGCGGTGAGTGTTAAACGGATAAACCGGGGCACACGCTTTCCCCATCTTGCTGAGAAGGCCGTATCTAAGCAAAAACCCCATGTCCTGCTAGAGGTCTAGAGCCACTTGTGGAGAAAACCCCGAGAAGAATGAGCGGCCCCTTCCCCAGACACAATGAGCATGAGTGAAGGGTCTGAATCCCCACTGGACCAGCCCTGTGGGTGAGGGAACCAGCACTGACAGGACTCTAAACAGGAGTGAAGAGGGTTCACGGCAGTGCTCCGGTCACATCAGTATCCTGGACACGGAACGCACCCCTGCTCCTCACCGTCCCCTCCCTCCCTGCAGCAGCAGAGACCTGTTACTGTCATGTTCCTGGTTTCCAGACACACCTGCTCCCTGCGGGGGACACAAACAACTGCACCAACATTTACACACTGAAGTCCCTGCGAAGTGAGGAAAGGGACCAGCACCAGGGAGACAGGTAGGGAATCGGAGCCGGGTGGCTGGGGCTTCCTTCAAAGAGGGAACTGTGACCAGAGAGGTGTCCTGGGAGGGGGACTCGCATCCACACCTGAGGAGGAGTTCAAGGAACTGGCGGATGGCGCCCAAGGCAGGAAGACGGCGAGGTGCAGAGGCAGAGGACATGTGCCTCCCATGGGGTCGGGTAAGGGGAGGACTGTGCCCGGGGAGGGTGCGACAAGGCCCGAGGCCCAGCTGTGGAGCCCCAGTCTTCAGAGGTGGGCAGAGAATTAGCAAGGAGAGCCCTCAGAGAAACGGGGTGCAGGGCAAGGCTTCCCTTCTCACCCCCTCCAGTGGCCTTGAGCAACTCAAACTACTATCAGTGGAGAAGCCCAGGCTCTCCAGAACACGCCCACATCATTCTCAGTGCCTCTGCATGCAGATCCCTACAGCACGGAGGACCCTCCCCACCCTCTCGGCCAGAATCAAAGATGCCCCAGACTCTACCAATTCAGGTTTCTTTTTCACTCAGCAAACAACTGCTGGGTGCTGTTAATACGTCCCACTATGGAGGATCGAAAAATAATGAGACCCAAGCCTGGCTGCAAGAACCAGGTAACAGGAGACAAGCAACTAGGCAGAGCTGTGTGAGTCACCGGCCACACCGGTGAGGGTAGGGCCCAGCCCGGGGCCGGCGAGAAACCGAGGGCCACACACGGAGCCGAGGCCTGAAGGCTTCACGGGTGAAGAAGCAAAGTTCCAGCAGCAGCAGCAATACCGCAAGAGGCCGACGAGGCCAGCCCAGCAGGGGCCTCTCAGGAGCTAAGTGCGCACAGAGCTGAGAGGCTGGGGCCTGCAGGAGCTGGGGAGGGGAACGAGGGTGGAGGAGAGGCGGGCAGGGCCTCATGCAGGCGCACAGTGGACAGGACCCACTGAGGTCAGTGTGCCCTGGGGGCGACATGGAGGCACTGCTCCCTGTGCTGGGCACTCAGAAACTCAGGTGTCCTCTGGAAAGCATCTGATTTCTTTGACTGTAAACATGCAGATATCTAGATAGTTACACTGTAACTATAAAATGGTTTATACACTTATATAAAAATATACTTTTAACCTGTTTCCCCCACAAGTCCATTAGCTCCTCAAGCTGTCAGACCACATGGCTGTGATCCCACAGGCATGGCAGAGGACCAGGAGGTAATTCCCAGCGCAGCCATCAGACCCTGGGAGCCGACCTGGACCCATCTGTTGAGAGAACTAGAATGCAGCACATGTGCTGCTACAAGAGGAAACGCAGAGACAGTTCACTGCTTTTGTTGAGCAACTTTTAAGGCAAGTGGATTAGCTAACTCTACATAGAATTTGCTCATTCATTAGGTAACATTTATTTATGCCAATTACTTGTCAAGCAGAAACTTGACACAACCCCTGATTTTGTTAAGTTTACCATCCAGCAAAGAAGAGATCAAACAAGTGTAATACACTATGATCAATAACAGCAGACACAAGACAGAAGCAAAGACTCAGGAGGGAACATCAGAGAGAAGCTGGTTTAGCGGAGACCTAAGGGTAGGCTGGAGCTGGCTGGGCAGAGGAGGGAGCGAAGAGCCAACGGCAGGTGCAGGAGGCCTGAGAGGAAAGACTCTGGGTGTCCTGGGCGCTGAACAGTCAACAGGAACAGAAGGCCAACGGCCCAGAGCTAGAGACGAGGGCAGAGCCAGACAAGGCGCCCTGCAGGCCAGGTGAAGGGGCTGCAGCTTCACCTCATTCTAGAGAGAAGCCACCAGGCAGTTTTAATAATAACACCAGATTTATGTTTCTACAAAATCCCTCCAGCAGGTATGTGAAGGATGAACATGCGAGGACACAGGAAGACAAACAGGAAGCAACTTCCAGAGCCCAGAATGGGAGAAGGTGAGGAACCGTCAGGATAAAAAGATGGATTCCTTATACATGGAGGAAAACATCAGAGAGGCACCCTGGGTCTGGTTGCATGATGAACTGAGTGGATGGAGCTTTGACACGTTTATTAGACAGAGGATTTGGGGAGGAACTGATTTTAGTGGCAACAAATAAGAAGTTCCTCTGTGGCTGGTATCAGATGCTTATGAAAAACATGTAGATATCAAGAGACAGCTGACCCCTGGACTCTGAGACACAGAAGAGAAGAGGGGTTATACCCAGAGATGGACAGATGGATGGATGATGTTTAAAATACTGATACCGAAAAAACGTGATTTTAACCACAGGATCCAGAATTACACAAAGGAACTATTAATAGTATACTCAATTTCAATCTACCACTGAAAGGGGGTGGGGGTAGCAGCAGGAGGGAATCAACAGCACATTTGTTTCTGACACCTCTCAATCCTTCCTAGTCTTTCAAAAGAACAAAACAAACAATGCACACATTGATATAATCAAAGAACTTTCCAAGGAGGACTTTCTGCACTTAGTAGCCTTGCAGCCAATTACACAGCACTGTAAACATTTACACTTACTTCAACAGTCTGAATTTAAACTGTCTTCAAGCCCAGGAAATTATGACATAGTTGAACACAATTTATAATGACGTCTTCTTAAATATGTTAAAACATGTTAAAATACACTCTTCCTCGGGTGCAGTCTAAGGCAGGTTCCCTAACATTAAGTTCATACATTAAGTTCATCCCTAACATAAGTTCAGTACGATAATGTTATTATAGAAAAGACTCCAGACTCTTTTAAGGATAAAGGTTTCAGTTCAAAGTACACAAATATGGGTCCTATTACTTTTAGCCTGTTCTAGTTAGGATTTTACACATCTTCTTACATCTGGCCATGGCTGTTCTATGAAGTTAATGTTAATGTGACTGATGAAAGCCAGTGTGAGCTTTAGGACATCCAACTGCAGACCGAGCTTTGGATACACAGTCTCTGGGTTTGAGGTCTGTCTCTATCTAAAAGTAGTGATTTTACACTTGAAAATAACCAATTCAGCCAATTCCTAGATAAGAACACTGCTGTCTGTATCACTCAGCAAAAAATAATCAGGATGAACACCTAAGGGTGAGAGAGTAAGCAGAGAAGGCAGAGGGGCCTGTCCTGAGACCGTGCTTTCGCACTGACACCCGTGGGGCCCTGGACTCCCAGGAGTGGACAGGGTACCACCCCCCACCCACCCCACCCCCCACGCTGTTAGAACCTGCTCTGCAGTGGTCCACCTGAGAAGACACCTGTTCCAGCCCTACAGGCAGACAGACCCAACCTCAACACCCTCTCTACCTTTTCCCTCTTGTGTATAGGTAAGCTCTTTTCTCACGCCCAAAGCCCACCTCTATCAGAATGATATTCCAATAAAAATGCCTCTATTTATTTACTCTGCAGTCAGCAAACATAACGGAAAAATAACTGCCTGCAATCGATTGCTCTGGGACAAGCAAAAACACTATAATCTCTTCCAAAGTTCATACTTCTAATAAGATATTTAGATTTTTTTTCAATAATAAAATATTCACTACTAAAGTAAAGCAGCCTACCCATTTTGGTCTTATTCATATGTGAATTATATGCATTCTTAACTTCTAAACGTGTTCCTCAAACACGTGTTACAATGAAATGCTACATTTTGTTTTTATTTTTATATAACTGAAGCCTCTAACCACATTACAGGGGAAAGTTATTTATTCACAGCCCTGCCGATCCTTAGAGACAAGCCCACCTTGCAATAACAAGGAGTTTCCAAATAAATATACCATCTTTACAGTGAGTAAAGGAAACCAATTTCTGAAATAGGAAAATCTATATTATTCCTTTTCCTATAGTCCTGTTTAAACTAAAAATTAATCTCTTTATCCTTTAAAAACTTCCACATGGCAGAATGAATGAGGACATCTTGATTAAAACTCAAAACATGAAACTTTAAGAGACACAGGACAGGCTATAGAAAAAAAAATTTTACTCACTTAAATGCATTTTCATAAAAACAATTTTATTCACTATTTGAAATGCTCTCTAAATGGTTTTATGCAATAGTTGCAAACCCATACCAAATATTTTCCATCTTTCCTTAAATTTAACTGTAAATCTATTTGAAATAAGTCCTGACAAACTCTTATCCATCTTTTTAGTGCAAAAGCATGTATCTCAATGAAACTTAAACTGAACAGATTTTTAAGTATTTATACCTTTAGCCCAACACACTGGAAACGGACTACAGCCGCTCTTCTCCATAGACAGCGCCTGGGGTTCCAGGGCCCCTTGGCCCACCACTTCCAACAACATAAGCTCAGTCCTAGAAAGACCACGCCAGGAGTCCGCGCACCAAGTCCCCGGTCATCACTCCCACCGGACTTGCTTCGATCCACATTCAAGACTAAGCTTCCCCTCTGCGCTCCTTTTTTCAGAGCTTGAGGCAAAATTTGGGAGGTGTTCCTTCTGTAATATTTTAAAACAACAGCAAAAAAGAAAATGGCCCCAGGGATCCCACCGACATGGCTGTGCAGAGTGAGGAAGTGGCTCCCAAGCCAGACTGTACAACTTGTCTCTTATACACATCTAGATGTGTATAAGAGACAGACCCCACCCCCCACGCTGTTAGAACCTGCTCTGCAGTGGTCCACCTGAGAAGACACCTGTTCCAGCCCTACAGGCAGACAGACCCAACCTCAACACCCTCTCTACCTTTTCCCTCTTGTGTATAGGTAAGCTCTTTTCTCACGCCCAAAGCCCACCTCTATCAGAATGATATTCCAATAAAAATGCCTCTATTTATTTACTCTGCAGTCAGCAAACATAACGGAAAAATAACTGCCTGCAATCGATTGCTCTGGGACAAGCAAAAACACTATAATCTCTTCCAAAGTTCATACTTCTAATAAGATATTTAGATTTTTTTTCAATAATAAAATATTCACTACTAAAGTAAAGCAGCCTACCCATTTTGGTCTTATTCATATGTGAATTATATGCATTCTTAACTTCTAAACGTGTTCCTCAAACACGTGTTACAATGAAATGCTACATTTTGTTTTTATTTTTATATAACTGAAGCCTCTAACCACATTACAGGGGAAAGTTATTTATTCACAGCCCTGCCGATCCTTAGAGACAAGCCCACCTTGCAATAACAAGGAGTTTCCAAATAAATATACCATCTTTACAGTGAGTAAAGGAAACCAATTTCTGAAATAGGAAAATCTATATTATTCCTTTTCCTATAGTCCTGTTTAAACTAAAAATTAATCTCTTTATCCTTTAAAAACTTCCACATGGCAGAATGAATGAGGACATCTTGATTAAAACTCAAAACATGAAACTTTAAGAGACACAGGACAGGCTATAGAAAAAAAAATTTTACTCACTTAAATGCATTTTCATAAAAACAATTTTATTCACTATTTGAAATGCTCTCTAAATGGTTTTATGCAATAGTTGCAAACCCATACCAAATATTTTCCATCTTTCCTTAAATTTAACTGTAAATCTATTTGAAATAAGTCCTGACAAACTCTTATCCATCTTTTTAGTGCAAAAGCATGTATCTCAATGAAACTTAAACTGAACAGATTTTTAAGTATTTATACCTTTAGCCCAACACACTGGAAACGGACTACAGCCGCTCTTCTCCATAGACAGCGCCTGGGGTTCCAGGGCCCCTTGGCCCACCACTTCCAACAACATAAGCTCAGTCCTAGAAAGACCACGCCAGGAGTCCGCGCACCAAGTCCCCGGTCATCACTCCCACCGGACTTGCTTCGATCCACATTCAAGACTAAGCTTCCCCTCTGCGCTCCTTTTTTCAGAGCTTGAGGCAAAATTTGGGAGGTGTTCCTTCTGTAATATTTTCCAGCAGCTTGAAGAATGCCTCTCAGTTACAGAATCTTCTCAAGCTTCCGCAATCTGAAACACAGACCGTCCTGGCTGGATTAAGCTCCTGAACAGAAAGAAACCAGCAAGTAACGTGACCCCAAGGATCTCTGTTCCTAGATTCATTCAGGGAAGGAGGGCGAGAGGGCGGGGAGGAGGGGACAGAAGGAGGAGGGACAGAGGGAGGAGCCCCGGGCCACCGGGAGCCTGCGCCTTATTAATATGCTAATCTCACCCTTCTGTTCAATTCAGCTGGCTGACTTCTGTTTACAGAACTGACAGGCGATTCTAAAACTGGGTAAGCTGCAAATCAAGTCTGACCCAGATCAGGTCTGTAGGCGCCTGTGCAAACCATTTTTGTTTTCAAAGTCGTGCTTCTGGCATTTTACCAGCCTAATTCTGACCTTACAGTTAAAAATAATTATCTTAATGAAATTAGAATAATTTTGAAAATAAAACCCTGATCAACACTAAAAACAAGTCTGTAAAAACTATGTCCATAGGAACCCAAATATATTTGAGGTTAAGGTATTTCTTCAGATTGATACTTGAAAAGTAAGTTTGTAAATTTATAAAAACTATCTAGAAAACATATAAAAACAAGAATGTGAGGTTGCCAGATACTTTCAAAATTAGTTTAATGGAATATTGAGGGATACAAGATGCATTTCTTTTTTTAGCTTTAAAATATAATGATAAATTCATACTGAACAAGCAGGACAGAAAAACACTCTAATAATCTGTAAGAGCAACTTTCTTTAAAAATGCAAAGCTACTTACTTTCTTCATTCAAACTGAGAGATAATCAAGGTCATCTAAAAAATTCAGCTACTTGAACACATTCCACACTTAGTATCTGAGCAGTGAGATAATATTATCTTAGCAGGAAGATAATAAGTAACTAGGCTCCTAGAACCTTGCCTGAGCACAGTTTACCCTCCTAATATATGGGTAATTTTGTTAGTAGAAAACCCCACACGCTAATAAAAAGACAAGTACTCTACTTAACTGTGAACAGGATCTTATGACTTCACTAACTTCTGGGGGCTGCGGGGTGGGGACTGAACAAAGGCTGTGTCCAGGGATGCCTCAGGGCTGTGTTACGCTTCAACAGCTCGAGATGCTGCTCTGTCGCAGGCTTTACCTTCGGGCTCCTAACTGCAGGCCTAACTCAAGAGACTGCCCCTACGCCACAGTGAAAACTTTCATTTACCACAGAAAACTCTGAACTCAGGCAACAGTGGGAAGAAAGGGGGCTCCAGAAAACACAGGCAAGCTAGCCAGAAAGAGAGCAGAAGAGAGAGGCAGACAGATCCGGTGTTTGTCCTGAAAACCAGCCCAGCCTGCCCCGCTACTGAGGCAAGCCAAGGACAGAGAGGCCCACGGCCGCCACAGGTGCATCGAGGCACATCCCAGGTATCAGGGCATCTGGTTCAGCCCCACAAGTAGGGGTCAGGGCTTAATCTGAACCATCAACCAACAGACTACAAATGGCCCGAGCAAACTGGAAGTCTCTGTTGGAACGTAAGATTCTCAAAAATGTAAAAAACAACTCAAAGCTACCTTTCCTTGTCACCAACTGTATTCCACGCAGCAAATACTGATTACATCTAATTTTCACATCGAAGCAAAAACAGTGCCACCACCGCTTCAAAAAATGAGTAAAGACAGGGCCTTTCAACCAGGCAGAGGCATGGTCACTAAGCCCACCCGCCGTCCGGGAACAGGGTCTCCACCCACAGCCCAGAAGGCGAGGTGGCAGCTGTCCAGAAAAGCGGGTGGGCCAGAGCGCATGGGGGGGCGGAGTGCAGCGCAGGCAGAAGAGGCGCCCAGGGAGAGCGGTGTGAGGGGGGAGCCTAGGGTCCAGATGAAGTAACCAGCTGCAGCAGCTTTCTCCCCCTCCAACCAAGCTAACTGATACTTTATTTCAGTATTCGAATGTCACCTTCTGGTGTGCAAGGTCGAAACGGCTGGAAAGATACAGAGAAGCAAAACTTCTCCAGAACAAGAGGACCAGAGGCGGCCTGACGAAGCAGCAGCTACAAGGAAGTTCAGCGCCTCTGGCGGTGGTGGGTCAGTCCCTAAATTGTGTCCAACTCTGACCCCATGGACTTGTAGCCTGCCAGGCTCCTCTGTCCATGGGATTCTCCAGGCAAGTATAATGGAATAGGTTGCCACTTCTTCCTCCAGGGGTTTTCCAAAGCCAGGAATTGAACCAGGGTCTCCTGTCTTGCAGGCAGATTCTTTACCAACTGTGATACAAGGGAAGCTCTCAGCAGCCTCGGGGCTGCTGAAAAGAAAAAGAAAAAGCCACGGGTGTGAGAGCAGA
This sequence comes from Kobus ellipsiprymnus, assembly GCA_006410655.1. Lineage (NCBI taxonomy): Eukaryota > Metazoa > Chordata > Mammalia > Artiodactyla > Bovidae > Kobus > Kobus ellipsiprymnus. Next base: position 446,088 of record SJYR01000303.1, on the reverse strand, counting down.
AAAGAATGCAGGTGCTCTGTGAACAGCAGGGCAGCACCTGCGAGTCAGCCCTGTGCCAGCTGCTCTCACAGGAAACGACTGACTTCAATCCTGAACACAATCCCAACAAAGCATTTCTTCCCCTGTGTCTACAGAAGAGGATCCTGAGGTTCCAGGTGGACCTGCCTCAGGCCGAAGAGCTGAAAAAGAACGAGTCCTAGCCAGGTTGGTGATATCTCTACTCCTGTTTTCTTTTTGCTAAACATTAAAACAATTCCTGCTTTTAAACTCCCAATCCAGTGACATCTTGAAAAGAACAGGAAAGGCCTACAGTTAATGGCAACAGAAGTGAAAAAAGTAAGCAATCCCTTTAAGCTCTGATTTATGAAATTCTACATGTTAATATAGAAAGTTCTTTGATATTTAAAACAACTTCTTTGTAGTATCTGTCTAGCTAAGAACAACTAGTTAAGTGTAAGTCCACTTAACAAGTAAACTCTTAATTAAAATTTACAAGAAAGATTACTATTTGCTCAGGCCCCAAGCCTTAGTCACCCCGACTCCTCTCTCTGTCTCTGAGGATCAAAGCAATCCATCAGCAAAACCCATTATCCTTGCCTTGAAACTATACCTGGGCCATGACCTCTCCCTGCCCACTGCCCTATGTCTTCTGCTGTCCTGCACATGGGTCAAAGCCACAGGCCAACCCCGCTCCCCCATCTCCAATCCGGCTGCCCCATACTCCACTCTCAACCCAGCAGCTGCAACTGACCCTTCCTTTCAAATGAAGCAAGCACACCATTTCACTCCTTTGCTAAAACTCACCAAAAGTTCTCCAGATCCCCAAGCAGGTAACCTACACACTGAGCATGGTCTGCAAGGCCCTGAAGGCTGCCCTCCCATCCACACCTGGGGTCCTCACCAAGCCCAACCCCGGGGTCTTCTCAGCTCCAACCACATTGATCTCCACTCTGCCTTGAGCCCACACCAGGCATGCACAACCGCAGGGCCTTTACACAGCCTGTCCCTCTAGGTGGGACGCTCCTGTCTCAGATAACCACAAGGCTCAAATGTTACTCACTCCACTTACCTCGTCTAGAAGTCCACAGCCATACTCTAATCCCAGTTCCATCTGCCCCAAAGCACACGCACCTCCTACAGCCCCCCCAATGACTTATTCCTGCCCTTTGTCCCCTGCCCAGCTGCCCCACCACAACGAGCTCTCCACAGCGGGAAGGACACCAATAAGTCTGTGCACTGTCCCCAGGGCCTCACTGCTAATACAGTCAATACAATGTATAAGCCGCACTCCACACCTCCTTCTCACCCCGTAGGTAAGGAGGAGATGGCAGAGGGCAGTCTAGGTTCTAGGTGTGAGAGCCCGACACTAAGCTCCGTGACAGCACGGCCAGCCTTAGTCCTGGGCACTGCTTCGCCTCCAAGATCCAGCAAAGGAGTTTGAAAAAAATCCACAGAATGAATACGTGCATCATACTTGTTGCAAACCTTGCTTTTCCTCCCAATAAGAACGGAAAAAGAAAAACTGATATGAATTTTAGGAAAACCATATGGAAATGCCCTTCCCCATCTGACATAAAAAATAAACCACACAACTGAAGTATTCTGATACTCCGAACAGAACTTCCACTGCAGATGTTAAATAGTACCAAATGATACTAGTGTGTAAGATTAGAGAAAACCACTGGAAGGCTACCAAAGAATGCTATGAACAAAGTTAGTGAGCAAAAGAACACTTCACATACTTTGTAGGTCTGCCCACTCTGGCTTCCCTACAGAAACCTGGCCTGAAATAAGAAAGTCACCAGGGGGGACTTCCTTGATGGCCCAGTGGTTAAGACTCTGCTCTTTTGATGGGGG
>SJYR01000303.1:284903-444053 GCA_006410655.1 Kobus ellipsiprymnus | reverse complement strand
TATTGTCCAATCCTGCTCAGGAAACCAAGATTCCACATGTCCCATGGTGCAGCCAAAAAAAGATTTAAAAAAAAAATTTTTTTTAAGAAATAAAGAACCTTTAAAGTAAGAAAGAAAAGAAAGTCACTGGGAAAGAACTATTAAGAAACAAACTGCTTACAAACATAACAACATCAGCTCACAAAGATACAACCCTGATGTTCATTACACTTCTCACGGTTTCCACAGTTTGCCTTAAGTTAGACCAAAACTCCTCGGTAGTACTTCTTAGAAGAGTAAAGCGCTGCTGGTAAATGGTTTTATGTCAACCAACAAGAAGAATTTGTAAAAACATATAATGTACTTCACATTATATATACAATTCAAAATTTATCTTCTCTTGCCTTTCTTTATGCCTCATTAATCAATAGTTACAGATTTAAATAAAATCAACACTTTTACAACATGGTACATCCATTAGCAACTGACAGGTACAATATACCCAACTTCTGTCAGTTGGGTGCCTGTTCTAAGCTTACTTCCATTCAGACTCAGAGAATTATCTGTTCAATGTCACGTGACTCAATGTCTCCATCACAAACACAGAAAAAAATTTTATGAAAGTTTTAATATCAATAAAAATTATGACTTGGTAAGAACTAAAGAAACTTAGTCTTAACAATGGATATAATTACCTTCTGAAGACAAACAGACAATAGCTCTCAAAACACAACACACTCCAAAAGGTGATGGTACTGGTATTACTTGTTTTCCCAGCCAAGTTTCGTGACAATTACCATACCTCCCTTCCGTTACTCTGGAGGAGCTCTGGGGAAGTTGAGGAAGGCACTGACTTGCAACTGGAAGATGCAAAGGAGCCCCAGTTCTACCCGTGGGACGAAGAAAGAATCATTTCACCATCCTGAACCTCAGTCTGTTCACCTGGAAAACAAGGACGACGACTATCACTTACTGAACCGTGAAAATGTTAGCCACAAAACAGCACAAGAGCAACACTAATAATAAGGAGAATATGATAATGATGATGCCAAGCCCAGCCCACTGCCAAGTACTTTTAAAATACTGACTTATTTAGTTATTAAAAACCACTCCCACGAGGCAGACTCTATCACCTCCACTGCACAGATGAAGAAACTGGAGCACAGAGAGATACCTTGTTCCAGGTCACAGGGCTTCTAGGAGCAGAGCTGGGGATCAGACTCGGCCAGTGAGGCCCACAGTCTGTGCTCCTTACCCATCTGCTCAGTGTGCATGCATGCTCAGTTGCCCAGTCATGTCCAGCTTTTTGTGATCTCATGGACTGTCATCCACCAGGCTCTGTCCATGGAATTTTCCAGATAAGAATACTGGAGTGGGTTGTCATTTCCTTTTCCAGGGGACCTTCCTGACCCAGGGATTGAACTCGTTTCTCTGGCGTCTCCTATACTGGCAGGTGGATTCATTACTACTGTACCGTCTGGGAAGCCCAACTGGCTAAGTGCCTTACACCTATTTTCTCAATTAACACAACCAATAATGTAGATGATGTTAAAATCCACAAGTGACAGGTGAACAAACTGAGGAGCAGAGAAATGAAGTAGCATACCTAACATCAAGCTAGCTGGGTGGAGCTGGGATAACACCAGCACTCGGATACCAGCCAGACCACACCCTTCAATCACCATCCCAGTGATGCTACCTGCAGAGGCTGCAAAGCTTTCCAGAGAGGGGTGGAGGCAGGCCCCACCTGGCCTCTGGAGGATGACTACTGGGTCACGGTGAGGACCAAAGGGACAAAGAAGAAGAGAAGAAATGTGCCTGAGGGCAGAACACGAGACAGACAGGCCACTCTCTCCCCAACACAACACCCCACGGTGGTCCCTGGTGTCAGCAATCCTGCCCAGAACACACCCAGACAAGATGCTGAGCCTGCAGCTGGTACCTGAGAGATGCACCCAAACCACCAGGAGACACCCATCCATCCTAATGGATGAATCCACACTCAAGAGATGAAACAGAGGGAAAATGTCTTCTAAAAAGGCAGAAAGCCCTGAACCTATTATTAATCTAAATAATTCTGAACTAGAGGGTTCCCAGAGACACTGCTACTGCTGCTGCTGCTGCTGCTGCTGCTAAGTCGCTTCAGTCGTGTCCGACTCTGTGCGACCCCATAGACGGCAGCCCACCAGGCTCCCCATCCCTGAGATTCTCCAGGCAAGAACACTGGAGTGGGTTGCCATTGCCTTCTCCACCCAGAGACAGTAGTTCATAGCCATTCCTTGTTTATTTTGCCACATAAAAGATCAGCACTAAATTCCAGGTTAAGAATCAGTTGAAAGTTTATGAGGGAAAAAAGGACCCTGAAATGTGTGAGAAGATGCTGCTATAGTTTTTCAAAATACAATGGACAGCAGAGGCACAGTAACACAGGGTGAGAGAAGACATTCATCGAACCGAAAGTTTCGACCTAAATATATTTTACATGAAGTAGAGGGCAGTTTTTGTGTATATTGACCAAAAAGACACAAATAATCAAAGGCAATCAAGTAATTAATATGTTGAAACTGTTCAACTTTGAAACTTTTATTGAACAGGCATATGCATATCCAACCTACCCCATCATTTCATCACCATATATTTTTTACCCTACAAATCCAATTTATCCATAGTTTGACCACTCACCTTATTTAGCAAACATTGACAGTATCAAAGCACTGGCTCCCCAATTAGGTAACTGAAGCGGAAAGAACCCAAGAGAACCTCCGGCATCTGGTTAAAAACCAGGCCGTGCGGCTGCAGGTTGTAAGCAGACGGCTATAGCTAAAAGGGGCACTGGGGCCAGGGGGACCCCTGCTGGTAAATGAGCCTCTTCTACAACCTACATTCCTGAGCTATAAAGAGGGACACATCAACCACCTACATTTTAAATTATCCCTCACAGTGGCCTGGAAAAAGAAGACGTTTCTACAGTGTAATCCGACAAAGCACCCAGCATGGATCCAGTCCTTCCTCCAGTCATACTCTGAGTAAGAGGCACCAGTGAGGCTTCTCTCTGTCCAAACACAGCTGCACGGTGGCTGGCTTCGTTTGCCCATCTCCCTCCTCCATGCCTCTGGTCTTGTCACACTGGTGTCAACAGATGCTATTCCAACTCAGCCAGAAGCATGTAGAGTCACTTTTTCAATTCCACCTAAAATGTTTTATCATTAAAAAGTTATTAAACTCAGCCATAAAAAAAGAAAGAAACAATGCCATCTGCAGCAACATGGATGCAACTAGAGATTACCATACTAAGTGAAGTCAGAAAGAGAAAGACAAACACCATATGATATCACTTCTATGTGGAATCTAACATATGGCGCAAATGAACCTATCTGTTACAGAAAAGACTCACAGGGAACAGACTTGTTGCCAGGGAGGAAGGGCAGAGGGGAGGAACCGCTGGGAGTCTGGGTTGGTAGATGCAGACTGTTACATTCAGAATGATAAACAAGGTACCTACCGTACAGCACACAGAACTATCTTCAATATCCTATGAAAGCCATAATGGAAGAGAATACTAAAAAAAGAATGTATGTATGTGTATAACTGAGTCACTTCTCTGTACAGTAGAGTTTGGCACATTATAAATCAACCATACTTCAGTTTTTTAGAAGTTATTAAAACCAACACCATCCTTATCAGGATGATCATTACTATTTTTAAAAAAAATATAAAAATAACAAGTGTTAGCAGAGATGTGGAGAGACAAAAACTCTTGCATACCATCAGTGGGAACGTAAATGGTGAAACTGCTACAGAAAAGAGCAGAGGTTCTTCAAAGCAGTCAAAACTAGAACTACCACGTGATCGAGCAGTCCCACTCGGGGAACCCTACATCCAAAAGAACTGAAGGCAGGGTCTTGAGATCCACACACCTCTGTTCACAGCAAGTGTCCACAACAGTCAAGAAACAGGACGCAACCCAAGTGTTCGTCGATGGCTGAATGCAGAAACGCAGTGTACATTACAGTGGAACATTATTCAGCCTTTGAAAGGAAAGAAATCCTGCGACCGTTGAAATAAACACAGGTACTGTATGTGTACTGTATGACTCCACTTACTCGAGGCATCTAAAGTAGCCGAGCTCATAGGAACAGAAAGTAGAACAGTGACTACCAGAAAGCGGGGAAGAGGGGAAAAGGGTACAGAGCTTCAGGTTTGCAAGATAAGCCAAGAGATCTGTTTCACAATGATGTTCATACACTTAACACCACTGACCCACACACTTAAAAACAGCTAAGACGGCAAATTTTATGTTCTGTATGTTTTGCCTATCCCAATAAAAAAAATGTTAAAACCACTTTAAAAGAAAGCAGCTCACGTTTCACAACAAATCTGCAAATACAACACAATTATGTCTACCTGTATGGACAAGGGGGAAAGCCTGTAGACATCAGAACGAGCCTGCAGTGCAAGAGGAAGGAAAAAGAGAGACAACAACCCATCCTGGACTAGGCTAGATACCCGCCCAGCACTGCTGACACTGGCCCGGCACTGGACAAGGGGCTTTACGTGGCTCACAGAAATTAACCCCTGAAGAAAACCTGAGATCATCACTAGTATCGCCATTTTCAAGAAAAAGGAAACAGGCTTACAGAGGTACAGGACATAGAATCCGATGAGACTTTGCAAAAGTCAAGGCCACACGTGACTCCAAAGCCAAGACAGTCACCTCTCCATCTCCTTAAGCCTGAAAGCCCCAAGCTGTCCATTCAGTTTGTTTGAAATATTCCTTGAATTCTGACCTTGCCACACAGTAGATATGTGACCTGGGGCACATTTTTCCAACTTCTCTTTGACTTGGTTTTCTCATCAGCTAAATGAACTTTAAAATGACATCTACCATTCAAGCTGTTAGAAGAATTAAATACCATAACATAAAGGGCTTTGACATCATCAGGGTATTACTTTGCATCTTCTAGGCTGGCACAGTGACTTAATAAGCACAGAGCCCGGCTCTCCAGGAAGCTGAGAGCTCACAGAGGACAAACATACAAGTCCCAATAACCACGCTCCCGGCAGACTGGTCGAGGAAACCCCCAGTAAACTTCCTGTACTGTTTGAGGCTTAAACGATTCAGAGGTTTATCTGCAACACTGAAAAAACTAGGAACTGCCTCCATGCTGACAAGAAACAGCAGAAACCCTTCTTATTTAGGTCCTAAGAGCTGGAAAAAGAGCAGCAACCGGTCAAATTCACCAGCCACATGGGCAGAGCATGACAGCTTCACAGGAGAGGAGAGTCTGTAACAGCTCACTTATTCAATGATTCCTCCTTCCCCCTTTTTTTGAGATGTCTGAATCCAAGGGAGGTGCAACAGCATGTCCGCTAGAAAAACAGGAAAAGTGCATAAAGTACAATAATCAGAGAGATGCTGGGGAGTGAGAACAAGTGGGGCTAAGACTTCAGAGGGCGAAGACCCACAAAACCGAGCGGGTCTCCTGCAGCTACTTTGAACTTTGGTGTTTATTTGCCAATCCTGTGAACAAGAAGGAGGCTGAGAACCCTGGCTTGGCATCCACAGAAAACTGCCGCCAGAGGTCAGAGAAGCATGAGAGGCTTTGGCAAGCTAACAACCTAAAAGCAAATGCAGTGTCTTTCCTGCCTCACATCACTCAGCAATGAAAGGAAGGGTACTGACGCAGGCTGCAATGAGGGTGAAATCAGAGAACATTATGCTCAGTGAGAGAAGCCCAACATAAAAGTTTCACGTGCATACTAAATAAACACTATATAAAATTTTCAACCTAAGTCCCATGCAAGTTTTAAATCTAAAGAATGATTTAAACATTTTACCTTTACCTACAGTTCTTCAATCCATTGTAAGAACAACATTTTTAAAAAACTTCCTAGAAAGATCGTCTTTTAGAGAAGAAATTTCTTCAGTTAAATAAAGCCATTATACAGCTTATTCTTCTTTAGGGATATGCCCTGTGCACGCATCTTTAACTAATAATTAAGTGGTTCACTCAAAAGCAGAAAGCTAAACATCAGAAACAGATGAAAAGGTATCTAACAAGAACTGAAAATATTCAAATTCTGACTGTAGGGGAAAAAATGAGATCTAATTATAAAACATAGGAACATGGGTCTCCTATAATACAACAGTTACTTAAAATATATACACCAAATTTACACATTTAAAAAAAATCTATTTTGCTTCCCATTATGTGATTGGGAGAAGAAGGGCCAAGAATCTGCAAAAATACTTTAAATTTTCTTTTTATAATCATTACTGCATACTTTTATAGTTATTTCCTGGGGAAATTTTAATTACTTCAGTTGTGCTTTTGCTGCTAAGTCGCTTCAGTCGTGTCCGACTCTGTGCGACCCCATAGATGGCAGCCCATGAGGCCCCATTTCCTTTTCCAATGCATGAAAGTAAAAGTCAAAGTGAAGACCCTCAGTCGTATCCAACTCTTAGCAACCCCATGGACTGCAGCCTACCAGGCTCCTCTGTCCTTGGGATTGTCCAGGCAAGAGTGCTGGAGTGGGGTGCCACTGCCTTCTCCGAGTTGTGCCTTTAAGTAACTCCAAACCTGATTTTGCTTTAAAAAAAAAAAAGTTATGAAATAAATATGTCTGTATAAAATGCATTTAAAGAATTTATGAGAGAATATGCATTTATTTTTTGCTCTACATACACAGTCTGGATATGATTACAGGTGGTTTAAAGCACGGTCCTCTCACTGGGATCCTTGAATTACCACCTAAGACTCAGAGTACAGGAATTTCCTAATGTATATTTCCCAAGCCTTAAATGGAAATCAAATATTATCTTTAAGTAAAAAATAGAAGTATGAATTCATCTAACAAGAACAAAAGAGAACACAAAAATAACAGCATCACCACTCGCAGGGTTTCCTGTAAAATGTAATTACACAGTCCGAATCCCAAGATTTCCAGGGCATTTACAGCTCTTTCCATGTGACCTCGAAGTTACCACCTATACTTGCTACAATGTAATCTCTACACACAGTTGCTAACTGAAATTCTTTCTTCTGCTGAAAACTATACTCAGAACAATCTCATTCCAACATTCACAAAACTTAGTCAATCTCCACCTCATTCTCACAGTTGTCTAAGAAACCCAACTCTCCTTTCTGTACACAATCTCCTCTCTGTACATCTATCACAACCCACAGTAAACCCATTTTTTTCTCCTTTACAGAGTCAGGCACTGCAAAAAGGCGGCACCCTTGGAGTCTGTTGCACAGCTAACGAAACTACCCTGCTCTGCCGTCTGGGAAGCTCCCGACAGCAGCCGCAGCGTGTCCTGGAGTGGCACCACCATCTTGATCACTACACAAGTGCCATGCAAACACCATGCCTTCTACCCTCTTCCAGATAAAATCCACTTAAGAACTGACACCAGTTTCACAATCAGAATATCCTGCAAGAAAAGCTACACCCTGCCCCCTTTCCCATCTTCTTACCTGAATAAAAAGGTCTGGGGAACCGGGGGTTTTGGAAGCAAAGAGAAAGGCAGATACATTTTCTTCAGTCGTCTAGAAGTATGCATCACACAGAAAACTCCTCAGTGCCTGATGAGTGCAAGTTTATGCTGAACTTCGCACCTAAGTCAGGTCAAATCAAAGTCGCTCAGTCGTGTCCAACTCCTTGCAACCCATGGACTATACAGTCCATGGAATTCTCCAGCCCAGAAAACTGGAGTGGGTAGCTGTTCCCTTCTCCAGAGGTCTTCCCAACCCAGGGACTGAATCCAGGTCTCCCGCATTGCAGGAGGATTCTTTACCAGCTGAGCCACAAGAGAAGCCCAAACTAAAGATTTACTCTCAAGATTAAAAGTCACACTCAAGAGAATAAGCACATTTTTAGTGATTTTTTCAATCTTTTATAAATTATGACAAAATTAAGCACATATGTGATCTGTTTTCTCAAATATGTTAAATACCCCTGTTACTGACATACAAGGCAATGAAGTTCAGCTTTGAACAGTGAAAATGCAGCTCTAAGACTGACCAAGTCTCACTTGCCCTCAGCTACCAAAAGAGGATCAATTTAGGATCAAGAGTTTCCACATAAACGCAACAGGCAGCCTGCATCAATGCTGCAGGTCCAGAAGAAAACTACCACTTGAGGACACCCAAATCTTTCCCATTTAAATCTGAAGAATGAGTCTCATCTTAGTGCCTGAAAGTAACATTTACCCCTTGTTCCGGGATATGTCTAATGTGATACAGAGGTTATGAGAAAATGTCATACATACACCCAAACATCACTATTCTACCAAGCTTTTCCATTTCAAAACCACTGTCATTAGCAGGTAGAAACTATGTAGTAGGCACACACTTCATTTTATGATGCGTCACTTCATAAAGGCTTACGTAATGCAAAATCAGTATTTATGCTGTACTAATCTCAATTTCATAAACTAACAAAGATAGTTTTTTAAGGGAGACACTGTTACTAAAATGTACATAAAAAACTACAAGAAGAGCCTAAAACGATTCCAAATTTTCAACCAATCATCTGCAAGACTGGGGGAAAACCTCTCCTTCAGCAGTGCAGAGCACAGGGCTGGGGTCATGCAGGTGCTGGGCAGTCTGCGGACTGATGAAGATTTCAGGCATCTCCCTTCTCAGGCTCACTCACCATGCCCCAGCTACACTCACTGCTCACTACACTAACACATCGCTGACGGATGGGCAAGTGGCTGGAAGAAAATGACCTCTGCTTGAAGAAGCTGGGATTAACGGTTATGTACAGGACAAATAACACAGCGTGTGGTAACCCAGATGAGAAAAGCTATTTTGCATGAAACACAATGCAGAATACACCAAATATCCCATATCAGTACAATAACAAAACAAAATGGAAATTAAACCAAAAGAAAGAACAGGCTTCCCTCTGTCAAAATGGAAACTGCCTGAGATTCTGTAGATAGTAAAGTCAGTAGCCAGGAGTATATCAATGATGCACACTGTCACCCTGCTTATGTAACTTATATGGAAAGAGGACATCATGCAAGACGCTGGGCTGAATGAAGCTCAAGCTGGAATCAAGACTGCCGGGAGAAATATCAGTTACCACAGATATGCAGATGACACCACCCTTATGGCAGAAAGCAAAGAGGAACTAAAGAGCCTCTTAATGAAAGTGAAAGAGGAGAGTGAAAAAGTTGACTTAAAACTCAACATTCAAAAAATGAAGATCATGGCATCCGGTCCCATCACTTCATGGCAAACAGATGGGGAAACAATGGAAATAATGACAGACTTTATTCTTTGGGGGCTCCAAAATCACTGCAGATGGTGACTACAGCCATGAAATTAAAAGACTCTTGCTCCTTGGAAGAAAAGTTATGACCAACCTAGACAGCACATTAACAAGCAGAGACATTACTTTGCCAACAAAGATCCGTCTAGTCAAAGCTATGGTTTTTCCAGTAGTCATGTATGGATGTGAGAGTTGGACTATAAAGAAAGCTGAGCACTGAAGAATTGATGCTTTCGAACTGTGGTGTTGGCGAAGACTCTTGAGAGTCCCTTGGACAGCAAGGAGATTCAACTAGTCCATCTTAAAGGAAATCAGTTCTGAAAATTCATTGGAAGGACTGATGCTGAAGCTGAAAACTTCAGCTGAATATTCTGGTCACCTGACGCGAGGAAGTGACTCATTTGAAAAGACCCTAAAAAAAAAAAAAAGACCCTAATGCTGGGAAAGACTGAAGGAGGGAGGAGAAGGGGAAGACAGAGGATCACCGACTCAATGGACATGAGTTTGAGTACAAACTCTGGGAGCTGGTGATGGACAAGGAAGCCTGGTGTGCTACAGTCCATGGGGTCACAAAGAGTTGGACACAACTGAGCAACTGAACTGAACTGATGGAGAAAGACTGGATAGACAAAACAGGATAGACTCTTGCAAGGAAACACTACTCAGCAATAGAAGGGAACCAACTACACAGCAATATAGATGAATCTCTACTACATCGTGCTAAAAATCACCTTTCACAGTTTATACGCAGTGTACCATTCTGCTGACATAAACTCCTAGAACAGGCAAAAATGACCTGAAGTGGAAGGAACACAGTAGTTATGGGGGCAGGAGAGCAGTGAGTGACTGGGACAGGGACTGTGACCATGGAGGGGCATGAAGGAACTTTCTGGGGCCCTGGGGCCCTCCCAGGCACTAAAGTCTTGCTGTGTCCTCCATTTCTTGTTTCAGCCTCCAAGACCTTCTCTGAGTTGCAAAGGGCAGATTCAAACAGTTACTAATTAGAGGGGTAAGGGAATGCAGAAAGAGAGGAGAAGCAGTAGAAACACCAGTGCGTGAATAAAGCAGGGTCCTGGTTCCTCCTCAAAGGGTAGATAAAGTGTAACCATCTGATATAGGTCTTCTACAGCAACGAAGGGCCCCACCCAGGTGGAGGACCGTAACTTCAGGCTGAGCAGAACCCAAACTGGATGGAAGCGGAAGACTGATGATTGAGATTTCTTGAACACAACCTGTTACCTCTCACCAGCCAATCAGAGGAGGGTCACATATCCTGCAGTCACCCCTTCCCCTGGAATTTTGCCCCAAGAACCACCCAGGATTCAGGTCTTTTGAGCATGAGCTACCCATTATCCTTGCTTGGCCCTGCAAAAAGTTTGGAGGTGACCTCCTCCAACTTTTCTCTCCTTCAAATTCCAGCATTTTCGTTTGTTTGGCCTCCATGTGGGTCAGGCACACAAATTTGAGTTCAACAACAAAATGACAATGGTGTCTACATTTTGCTAAGTGTATGATCTGCAAAGGCAATGGTAACTTTTGTAAGTGTGATAATTCCATGAATTACCTCGTGGTCATTCTGTTCTTTTCATACTGTTCATGGGGTTCTCAGCCAAGAAGGCTGAAGTGGTTTGCCATTCCCTTCTCCAGTGAACCACGCTTTGGCAGAACTCTCCACCACAATCCATCCATCTTGGGTGGCCCACCCAAGGCTGTGGTCCACATGATCAGTTTGGTTAGTTATCTGTGATTGTGGTTTTCATTGTGTCTGCCCTCTGATGGACGAGGATAAGAGGCTTGTGGAAGCTTCCAGATGGGAGGGACTAGTTGTGGGGAAAAAACTGGGTCTTGCTCTGGTGGACAAGTCCATGCTCAGTAAATCTGTAATCTTCTGCTGACGGGTGGGGCTATGTTCCCTCCCTATAGTCTGGCTTTGGCAGAGGTAACGGTGACCTCCTCCAAAAGGGCCTATGCCAGCACACTGCACCCCCCCAGGACTGCTGCAGTCAGTGTCCCCAGCCCCGCGGCAGGTACTGTGGGCCCACGCCTCCACCGGAGACTCCTGAACACTCACGGGCACAGCTGGCTCAGTCTCTTGTGGGGTCACTGCTCCTTTCTCCTGGTGCACACAAGGTTTTGTTTATGCCCTCCAAGAGTCTGTTTCCCCAGTCCTGACTCATCGCAGTATCTAAGAGGTAAAGGGTGTGACCGCTGCAACCTACTCTCACAGTAAATACACATGTACATGTACATGGAAAAACAGAAAGAGAGGGTGGGGTGGGGGAAGGGAGAGAAGAGGAAAACAGGGTTGGGGGAGGGCATGCAGGCAAATGTAACAGAATGTTAGTTTAACAAACATCTGGTGAATCTAGGTGAAGTGCGATATTCAGGAGTTCCCTATACTACATCTTATAACTTTTCTATAAAAGAAAAAAATTTTTTCATCTAAAAAAACAAAATACACTGTACACTTGAAACACTGTAAAGCAACTATACTTCAATTTTAAACCGTTAAAAAACAAAAAAAACAAGGAGCAGCAGACTAGAAAGGGGTGCTGGAGGGGCTTTCTGAGGCAGTCAACCCAATGTAGACCACTGTCATTTTGTTGCTGAACCCAGTTCACGTGCCAAAAGCACAAGGAGGCCCAACAAACCGAAACACTGGAATCTGAAGGAGAGAAAAAGGTCTATCGCAGACAAAAAGGGAAAAGGCAAAAGCTGTGTTACCGCACACTGAAGGCGACAAGTGTTCACACTGCAGATCCCAAGTCACCCAGAAAAGCTAAAAGTGAGTCTGATATCTTTCAGTATGTTTTGTTTAAGACGACCTGTAAGTATCCTTTGAAAAATATAGTAAGATAAATACGGTTATATATTTTTTAAGTGTACAATCCACTATTTTTTTCCTATTCTGCATATACAGTAACTTTAAGCAACTCATATGAAAACTTCTCAGGAGACACTGCATGGTACACTCCACATGTGTGTGGCAACAACACGAGCCAAATCAAAGCGAACACCCCACAAACCGTCCCCGAGTTGATGCAACAGGAGCCTTGCAGCACCTGGAAATGCTGTCAACTTAAGGAAGCACCCCAGCCTTCTCGGCCTCTGGACCAGGATTAAGTTAATGCGGGGTCCAGAGGAAAACACAGGGATGGAGCCACACAGCAAAATGTAAGCAGGGCAACTCCACCCTCTCTTCTGCTCCTCAATACTCCTCCTGCCAAGAGGCCACTAGCGGATCTTGGCCATGTGCTCATGTACAGAGGACAACAGGCAGGAGCTGCGGTGAACAGGGCTGGACACACAACGTGGGAAGCTTATGTGTCCATGGGATAGTAAGGAGGGCTGCAGACACAGAGGGGCACATGCAACAAAGGGGCAGAAACCAGTTTCGCTGTGCCACTGACTCTGCTGTACCCACACCAAGCAGCGTCCTCCCATCATAAAATCATGAAGTCATCGTTTAAAACTGTGGCCTTCTTACTTTCTAAAGTCAAACAAATTTTAATTTTTAAATAAAAATTAAAACCCTCACACACAACCTTCCACTTTAATTTCCTTCCCCACTCTATACATAAACAAGGGCCTATTGGGAAAAAATGCTAAATAACTACTCTGGAGGACATCAAAAAGCACCACAGAGCAATAACAAGCAACTCTCCTGCATGCTTCTAAAAAACTGTACTTACAATTGCAATTAAGTCTTAAACTCAGTGAAGCCTATGTGTATCATTTTCTGTGTGCATTCCTGGTATTTCTAGCAGTGTAAAATATACCTGTATCCTACAATTACAGATGACTAAACAAAACAGCTGAAGACTGCATAATTAAATTTGTCTCATTAACCAGACAAAACATTATTTATTCATTGTAAATGCTGGTAAAACTATTTTTCTCCAGAGCTAGAAGAACTTGAAATCCCCTAAAATAATTTAACTTTTAAAACATCTTTTACTTATGCTAATTATACAACATCTATAATATACAATCATGTTATATGAAGATAAACTACATTATTACAAAGGCTTTAGAGGTCATGAATAAATAAGCATACAAAACTCAGCCAAGGACTTCAAGGTTACACGGTTTCAGAAGCTGTGTCTATGGCTAAAATCTACTTCACTTCAACTTCCAGGATAACTCGTCCAGAAAAATAAAGTTTAATCCAGCCTGAAAGAAAACCTGAGCTCAAGTGTGTGCAGTATCTATGCGTATACACACAGAAGTCACCTATCTTTGAAGCCTGGGGTATAATTTCCACACAGGAAAACCTCCGACTCAGGAGCTCTGACGAATGTCCTCTGTGGCGTGGCCACCACCACGCAGAGGAACGGCCGCTTTCCGTCACCCTGAGGAGTGTCCTCATGTCCCCGGAAAACAGGTCTCTCTCCAGCAGCCACTCAGCTCATCTCTGCTCTCAGAGCTCTGCCTTTACCAGAATGTTACATCAATGGAACCCCAGCAACACGAGCGCTTCATGTTCTCAATGGGCAGAATGCTTTGGAGACGCACCACTTTGCTGCCTATGTTGGTAGTTAATTCCTTCCTGTTGCTGCTGCTGAACAGGATTCCACTGCAGGGGTGGACCCCAATCTGCTCATCCGTTTTCCAGCTGATGGGCATTCGAGTTGTTTTCCATTTTAAACAATTATGAATAAAGCTGCTATAAACATTCATGCACACAGACATAAATTTTCATTTCTCTTAGATAAATACCTCAAAATAGGATTACTGGATTGTATGATAAGTATATATTCAATTTTATAAGAAACTGCCAAATTGTTTTCCGAAGTGGTTATACTTTGCATTCCCACCAGCAAAGCGAGACAGTCCTGTTTCACATCTTTGTCACTGGACACTGTCACCTCACGCTGTCTAGTTTTAATGTTAACCATTCTAACTGCATTGCAATGGTACTTCAATGTAGTTGCTGTCTGCGCTTCCCCAATGATTAATGATGCTGAGCATCTTTCTGTGTGCTTATTCTTATCCATATGAAATGAACAAAATACCTACTCAAACCTTTTGGCCATATTTTCAATTGAAATTTTTACTGAGATCTTTTCTTTAAAACTGAAATATAGGGACTTCCCTGGTTGTCCAGCAGTTAAGACTCGTGCATACCAAGCAGGGAGTGCAGGTTCCTGATCAGGGAACAAAGAGCCCACATGTCACATGGTCAAAAACTAGAACTTTTAAAAAAAACTGAAGTATAGTTGCTGTACAATATTACCTAAGTTACAGGTGTACAATACAGCAATTCACAATTTTAAAGGTTATGCTCCATTTATAATTATTATAAAACACTGGCTATATTGCTCATTTTGCAACTTATACCTAATAGTTTGTAGCTCAGAGAAGGCAATGGCACCCCATTCCAGTACTCTTGCCTGGAAAAGCCCATGGACGGAGGAGCCTGGAAGGTTGCAATCCATGGGGTTGCACAGAGTCGGACACAACTGAGCGACTTCACTTTCACTTTTCACTTTCATGCATTGGAGAAGGAAATGGCACCCCACTCCACACTCCAGTGTTCTTGCCTGGATAATCCCAGGGATGGGGGAGCCTGGTGGGGTCGCACAGAGTCAGACACGACTGAAGCGACTTAGCAGTAGCAACACGCCTCCACTCCTCTACTGTCCCTCCCCAGTACCCTCTCTCCAGTGGTAACCACTAGCTTGTTCTCTCTAAGTCTGCTTTTTTGTTGCTATATTCACTAGTTTTCTGTATTTTTAGGTTTCACATATAAGTAATAACATACAGCACTTGTCTTTCTTTGCCTTATTTCATTTAGCATAATACCTCCCAAGTTCGTCCACCTTGCTGCAGATGTTAAGAGACATCTACCCTTTGGGGAAACAGTGGAAACAGTGTCAGACTTTATTTTGGGGGGCTCCAAAATCACTGCAGATGGTGATTGCAGCCATGAAATTAAAAGATGCTTACTCCTTGGAAGAAAAGTTATGACCAACCTAGATGGCATATTTAAAAGCAGAGATATTATTTTGCCAACAAAGGTCCGTCTAGTCAAGGCTAAGGTTTTTCCAGTGAAAATGTATAGATGTGAGAGTTGGACTGTGAAGAAAGCTGAGTGCTGAAGAATTGATGCTTTTGAACAGTGGTGTTGGAGAAGACTCCTGAGAGTCCCTTGGACTGCAAGGAGATCCAACCAGTCCATTCTGAAGGATATCAGCCCTGGGTGTTCATTGGAAGGAATGATGCTAAAGCTCAAACTCCAGTACTTTGGCTACCTCATGCGAAGAGTTGACTCACTGGAAAAGACTGATGCTGGGAGGGATCCAAAGTCTATAAAAATTTCCACAGGAAAAGCTGTTTCCCCACTTCTAGGGACAGGAACAGACCCATTTCCCTAGTTTTCCCAGTATTTGGTGAAACCACCTCTCTGCTCAGTGTGAGCTGGGAACCCCGGACTGTGACCCACCAGCAGAGCTCTGCACAAACAGTGGCGATGCAGGTCAGCACAGGCGACACAGACACGCCGAGAACACGCACCGCGGTCGACAGCGGCTGACAGCACAGAACGGAGGCGCGGCACTGAGGGGAGGGCCTGCGACTCTCCGCTGCGAAAGCAAGACCCACAGCAGGACCATCAGGGCAAGGGTTCACGTAAAGGAACTTGAAAGCTTGATGACCACCATATGAAACCTTGGGCAAGTTTCTTAACGTCTCTAAGTCTAGTTTCTCTATAAAATGGGAACAGTAAGTGTTACCTTACTGAACTATTATAAAAAATTAAAATACTAATCTGACCAATGACTGACACATAAATGGCAGTTATTATGATTATGACTATTTCCTTCACCTACATTTCTGAATCACAGTGTAAGACTGGAAACATAAAGACGCACTCTTCACAGGGCTATGAGCATGGAACTGAAGCCTCACACAGCAGGTAACATGCACACAGAGGACCCACTGGACTCAGTGCAGGGTCCTGATCATACACGAGAACCATCATGCATTTACAGAAGAGCTGCCCGGAGCTGGCAATCACTGAGAGTCTTTGTGAACCTTATTTGTCAAGATTTTGCCTCAGCACTTCAAATGTACTGATAGTTCTTTCAAAAGGACCCAATCTAACCGCCCTGGGTCTTGCATGGCCTCGTCACGAACACTTCCTTCCCTCCAGGACGCTACGACTATGCCGTCACAGGTAGGACTGGTGCTCACACACCTTGGTGGCATCTCCAACCCCTGTGATGCCCACACGCCCTGGTGAAGCCAAACATGGAGCAGCCTCTTAAATGCCCTGTTCATGCCTGACAACCAGAGCAGCTCGACAGCACAGCCTGGCTCCACTGACTGCTCTGCACAGCCAGATAGATGCCAAGTGTGTTAAGCTTTTGTGACAGGTGTCACAAAATCTATAAGGATTTTTTTCCCCATGAGTCAATACACGAAATCAACCGTTTCAGATTATCACTTGGATTCAGGAGTTCTGGTGTCTCCTAGGCTCAGATATGGGGATATTAAAAATGTATCACAAATGTTAAACAAACAGAATGCCACATTTCCCATGAAGCCTGCTTACATCTCTGAAGAGTGCAGTCTCCACACCATCCAGCTCCACCTCTGTGCACTTTCTTCCCTGGAGCGCCCAGCCCTGCTACAGCCAGCCCCTCTCATCCTCCGGCAGGCCCCTCTGGGAAAGCACTCTCCCACGCTGCACACAGCGCCACTAGGCTCAGTCACACACCTCACATGAGAAAACCAACAAACCACCTAAAGCTGAAGCCGCGGATGACACGGTTCTACATGGAATGCAGCGTCTGGAAGGTAACTTCCAGAAAGTCCACAAGGGAAGACGGTTACAGAGGGGGGTGATGCAGAGTGGAGCTGGAGCTGGGGAGGCTAGGGAACCACTGCTTCCAGCAGGATCTCGCCCGCTACCATCTACCTTGAATAGTAATTACATGAATTAACAAAAATCCACCCTGCAGTCCTTCCCCACGGCCCTCAGGATAAAGCTCCGGCTCCTTACCTGGGTTCCACACCCTCCTTCAGAGTCAGGCTGCTAACTACCCTCCAGCCGTACCTGCAAACACTTGACCTGTAAACACACCTGCAATCGCTGCTTAAGTGAACTACACTCACATATCCGCAAAGACCAAGCTCTCTTGCCTGGGCCTTTGCATGAGACGTTTCCGCTCCTTGAACACCTGAGTGCTGGGGCACACACTCTCATCCTCCGGGGTCCACATGGGCACTGCAGCCCCTGGAGGGCCTGTGCCGACCAGGCTGGTCCCAGCCCTGCAAGCACGGACCCCCCGCACTGTCTGCACACTCTCTCCCCACGGCAGAGGTCGGCACCCCAACAAAACTGACATCATACAAGAACACGAACCATGTCCATCCTGCTTAGCACCTAGGGAAGTCTCAGGACAATGTCTGGAATTCCAGAAACTAAAAAACAGGTCTTTTGAGTAAACAGCCCCAAGAACTCAGAGTCCAATCTATCTCAGTTGTACTCAGTTGTCCTGATGCTTAAAAGACACCTTTATTAACAAAATGGGGGTCTTCAGAGGGTCTTGAGGCAGCCTTTCTTCCTGTCTACCACCTTCCCACAAATGTTAACCCTGAAAATAATCTCCACACATATTTCAGTGACTCAACTCCTCCAAAACTTTTCTTCGCTTTCCTAGAATTAAGGTTGCAAAACACCTCCATCCCAAGTTCCTGCCCTCCACCACACACACCAAATCAAACAAGAACTAGGAACCAACTCTGGCAAAGCAGCTCCAGAAGCAGAGCTGCCCTGCAGGGCCCAGGAGGACCAGGAGCTTACGACAGCACACTCAGGGGGATGGGAGTCTGGCTCTTAGCATCGCAGCTCCAGGCTGACTTTGGGGGAGGCCAGACTGACTCCTTCTGTCTGACCATCTGTCTGGAGAACACCAGTTAGACGGTTATCTTTCTGGGCTTAAGTATTTTCAAATACTGGTGGGGAGGGGACAAGCCAGAATCAGTAGATTATCAGCAGTCCTGGTGCTAAAAGCTCCACTGAGCTGGGGAAGAGGCCCCTGGCTCATCAGGGCTGGCCTGCCTGAAGGCTCACTGCCCTCCCACCAGGCCTTTCTTCCGCTGCATCGTATTCCAAGAATTCTGAGTGCCTTCTACGAAATATTGCCCCCTCACGGAAATATTGCTCCCTGTGCTGTACCATGATGAGCTATTTTTAAGCACTAATGTTACTGAAAAGCTACACTTGATATTCTACCTTGTTTGGATCTACTAAGAGAAGTTACTTTGTGGCAAGCATTAAACATTCCTTCATTCTGCATTGAGTAAAAACCACCTATGAATCAAACAAAAGATGCAGAGGTGAAATAAGGTGTCTTTTATTTCCAAGACTCTCAGAAACAGACTTGCACCCAAGTGGACATTACAGTCACAGGAACAAACGTATCATTTGGATGGAGGGGGATGCAAAGAGCTGGGCTGTGACCTCATGACCTGCAGCACCATCACAGCACGCAGCCCAGGCTCCTCACACAGCCAGTAAAGAGCGGGGTGAATTGGAAAAACAGGACGAAGACTTCCGGGCCTTGCTCGGAAATTGAAACCGCATGACATAATTTCCCTTCCCTAATACCTAGCCTCTGTAGAGACAGAAGCTGCTTGGGGGAAAAGACAACAAAGCAGAAAAGTGAGCTGACCCTCAGAAGGAAGTAGAAAAACTGTAACCAGGGCCCTGCCACCTGGACATCCAAGACAAGGACACTGGCCAAAGTGAAATTCAACACAGTTATAAACTGTCATGAGGTCTGAATCCATCAAGTTCAAGTTCATGAGGCTTTTACCAACACAACAGAGTGCTGACCAATGCCAGCACCCCAGGAGACACAACGTTCATTTTCTCTGGCTGCCTGTCCTCAATTCACCACCAGACTCACCAGAGAGCAGTCCTCAGACATCAGACAAACTGGGATAGAACCTCAACTCTACCACTTCCCTACTGTGGGGCATGAACCACATCCCACAGCTACAAATGGCCACATCATAAAGAGCCCAGTCTCTCAGGCCCACCTTCCCTCCCAGGGAGTGACCACTGCTGACATCTGTGAGCACGTCACATACCTCTCACCGCCTGTGCCTGGGGAAGGGCTATCATCACGCCCTGCTGGATGGGAAAGCCAGGTGTAGGCAGTTAGTAAAGCATAAGTAGCTAAGCTGCCATCTGAATGCAGAGCCCCTGAGAACCAGGTATCAGAGGAAAGGGCACAGGCCCTGAGTCAGACACACTCTGCATCCCCGCTGTGCACTGGGACCTGCAGCCGCACTGTCCTTCAGTGACGCACATGTGGGAGGGGAGTGGACCCATCGCATACCCTGGTATTTATCAGGTACTAGACCCGATTCTAGGCTGCCCAAGTGACGCTAGTGCTAAAGAACTCGCAGGAGACGTAAGAGACACGGGTTTGATCCCTGGGTCAGGAAGATCCCCCGGAGGAGGGCGTGGCCACCCACTCCAGTATTCTTGCCTGGAGAATCCCATGGACAGAAGAGCCTAGCGGGCTACAGTTCATGGGTTTGCAGAGTTGGCCCTATTCTAAACCATGTGCTGTTACTGTAGTTGTTAACCATATATACAAAAAGGTATATAAAGTATAGAAGGTATACATATAGAAGGGACTGAATAACTTCTATTTTTCCCCTCCCATCGTCTCTGTAAAATTCACTACCTCTTGTTTGTTTCCACTGTGTGTCAAAGAAACTCTATGACAGGGGAAAGAAAAATCAAAACAAAACAAAACACCAAGACACAAGTGTAACAACAGAATCAGACTCACAGTTCAGAGGGTCACCGAAACTCTGTGAGGAAGTTGTGCGATGATTTACAAACACTCCTCCTTTCTCTTTCCTCTTTCCATAGCAGTCACAGAGAACCTGACAAGGAAAGACAACATGCATTTATAAAACCACCTCTCCACCACTTTTTCAAAGAGCCACTGTGTCCACCCCTCTCAGAGCCAGTCTCATCACCTACCACACATGCAGTGACAGACCTGGGATGAGGGGTAAAAACACGCCATCAAGTCCCTGTCTTCAAACCTACATTTCGGTCCAGAAAACACATGTGAAAACCTGGAGAGTACTAAAGCATATCAACAAGCATGCATTAATATGACACAGAGTTAGCTAGTAAGCTCAGGGAAGATCACCAACAATATATACAGCTACTTCACCCTCTCCCGCTAAAATTACACTAAAGAGACATTAAAAAAAAAAATTGAAAAACAAAACACAGCTCAGGCAGAACTGACAGGGGAAAAAGAATTCTGGAACCTTTGAGAAAAGCTTCTCACATGAAAGATAAAGACGAAAACAAAAAAGAGGAAAAAAAAAAAAACTTGGAGGAAACAGAAACTATGAAAGATTGGAAGCATAGTAAATGACTCAGCAGGCCAAGAAAGCCAGGTCCTAAGCCAGCAGTGGAAAAAACTAAGACCCAATTCCACGTCCACAGGCGTGTCCGGAAGGCTCAGAGTGGGCAGCACTGGTGCGGGCAGGACAGAGCCTGGCCACAGGAAGCAGCAAGTCCACTCAAGCCGCAGCCAGAGCCTCAGCCCCAGGCGTCCGAGTGCTGCCCCATCCCTGATGGCCACTCCCAGGAAAAGCAGAGTGGCTCTAGACCGAAGGCCCCCTGCCCAGCTGGACTACACACAGGTGGACTTCATCACCGTACAAAACACAACGATGGGTCCTCGCGCTCCCCCCCCCTCACCCACCCACCCAGCCCCCAGATTTCTGTAGTCAGCATTCCACACGAAAGAGACTAGAGAATATTCTTGGGGAATATAATCAGACCAAGAAGAAAGACCCAAAAATACACTGGGGATTCCCCAACAAATCGTCCACCCACAATACCCTGATGTAAAAGTCAAAAGGCCCTCCCCATGTCAGACAGAAGGAAGGGGTTCTGGAGGGTTGGGAGGTAAGGAAATAACTTGAGAGAAACAGAAACTCTACAATCAAAAACCTAGAGGTAAGAAGATGATGCAATCAATAAACAAAAATAGGATGCTCATGAATCTTCAAGAACCTGAACAAAGAAGTAAAAAACTAAAAAGAAGGTTAAGTTAAATTCAAGACATCTCCCTGAGAGCAGGATAAAAAAACGAAGGAAGAAAGGGAAGGACAGTGGGACAGAAGTATACTAGAGAGAAAGAATAAGAAAAATACGACAGCCAAAGACAGTTTCGTGGGTAACAAGACTTCCAGAAAGAAAGAACAAGGAAACAGAAAGGAGAAAAACAGCACAATCACTTGAAAAAATTTTCCCAGAACTGAGGAATGAAAGTTACCAGAATGAAGGTCCCCACTGAATAAGCAGAACAGTAGATGAAAAGAAACCCACACTTCATGGCATTTTAAAAGAGGTGGACAAATTTTTAAATTGCTACAAGCTTCTAAAGATGGGAGGGGGAAAAGTTACATTGAATAAGAAATTAGAATAAGCTTCTGAACGGAAAACCAGTAACATGGAGCACAGGAAGCAATGGATCAGAGCGATGCCGACAGAACTCCACACCAGCCACACCTTAATCACCCTCCTCAATCACGCTCACTCCCTAACCTTCTGCTCCAAGCGTCCTGCCTCAGGAGGCCACTGGAGAAGGTCCTCCACCGAAATGGAAGCATAACGAAGTAGGAGGCAGTCACGGGAGAACACGAGCTTCCACAAGGACGTGACAGTGGAGGGAGCTTCCAGAACAGGAGCTGTGGGCCAGGAGAGGAGGACAGTCGCAGCAGAGAGGCTCGGGGGAGGGAACATGGGAGGCGGCCTGGCCCTGCCCAAGCCCCCGGTCATCCCTCTCAAGTGATTCCCCTCTGGACGCAGCGCTCGACCAAGACAGGGAAATCAGTCAAGGAAGACGAAGACAAGGGGTACCCCAAACACGAAACCCAACCCCGGAGAGAGCCCAAGGGCAAGAGCAAAGAGCAATCGGGCAACACTGCAGGGAAGGCATGAGAACAGCCAGCTGAGAACACGGGAGAACAGAGACCTCCAGGAAGCTGAGCCCAGAAAGAGGACGTGAAGAGTCCGTGTGCCTGACCCTGTGGAAGGTTTACTAAAAGGCTACCACAGAGAATATGAAATTAAGCAGCAGGTATAAAGAGAACTAAGGTCTTCCCTGGTGGCTCAGAGGTTAAAGCGGGTGCCTCCAATGCAGGAGACCCGGGTTCGATCCCTGGGTCGGGAAGATCCCCTGGAGAAGGAAATGGCAATCCACTCCAGTATTCTTGCCTGGAGAATCCCGTGAACGGAGAAGCCTAGTAGGTTACAGTCCATGGGGTCACAAAGAGTCGGACACAACTGAGCGACTTCACCTTACCTATAAAGAGAACTAAGAACCCGGGGACTGAGTGCTCCAAGGGAGGCGACGATCCCTCGCACTCCCTGTGGTCTGTCCACAGCACTCACCCTGGTCCCGTCATCAGTGACCCACTCCCCTCTGCCCCTCATTCACCTGGAGACCCTGCCAAAGGCCATGTCTCAGCAGTTACCTTCCAGAACCCACCACACGCTTGCTGCAACAGTGCACACGAGAGCCAAGGGTGTTTTTCGTTTATTCACATACTGAGAATCTACTCAACACACCTGGCATTCTTCCAGGGAACTAGAAGTCAAGACATAGAAATAGAAGACTCCTGTCCTTCAAGAGTTTAGACTATTTTTACTCCTGAGAAAACAATTATTTATCCTATATCCTCATCTTCCCCCAAAGATGACAAGTTCACCAGTGGCTCACAGACTCTCAGTACTCCAGCTACCACTAACAGAATGGGACCCCAAGACACAATGGAGCTTTTCTGACACGGCGTGCACCGTGTAATATGCAGTGTTGACCTGAAGTCGGGAACGCGCTTCCTGTATGTTAGGGCCTGAGGCCCTTCTGGATCAAGCCCAGGCTAACTCTCCAGAGTCTAACATCTTTCATCAGTGTCTCTGAAGAAGCCTACCTTCGGGGGAAGTTAAACTACTTCAGTTTACAGAGCACGCCCGCCCTCCCTCACACCTCTGCGCCACTGGCAGTCCCTCTGCTGGCGCCTTCCTGCCCAGACTGAAGGGGAGCGCGTCTGGAGGGGCCACACCCCAATCCTGCGCTCCCCCAGTCCTGTCACTCACCGGAGGGGCCTCTGGCGTCACTGACACGTGCCGTGCGTAGCACCAGGCACTGGAGCACACATCAGTGAATAGGAGAGACACGGCTCTGCCCCCAAGCACCCTTGGGGTGTAGCTTCTGGTTTAACACGTGTGTGTGTGTGTGTGTGTGCGCACGCGCACGCGTCCACACGCATGTGTGTTAGTCACTCAGTCAGTGTCTGATTTCTCTGCGACCCCATGGACTGTAACCTGCCAGGCTCCTCTGTCCATGGAATTGTCCAGGCAAGGATACTGGAGTGGGTTGCCATTCCCTTCTCTAGGGGATCTTCCTGACCCAGGCATTGAACCCAGGCCTCCTGCACTGCAGGCAGACCCTTTACCATCTGAGCCACAAGGGTTCACCCACTAGGGTGGATGTCAAATCCGACCCCACCTGTCGGCCCCTCCCTCCACTCAAACACAAGATTCTAGGAGCAAGACAGCCTCCTTTAACTCTGCAGCCTCAGGACCTACACACTACTAAATAAAGCCAGAGTGAAGTTCTGACTCCAGTTGGTTGCAAGAGGTTAAAAAAAACCATGTGCTCTTAGAAGCTCTCTGCTTTTTTTTTGGGTGGGGGGGAGAGGGGCTTCTTTTCTATTAAAGAGGTACAAACCTGAAAATACCAGTCATTAAAATGCCAGTCTCTTGCAACTGTCTTTCTCCTGCTTGCTGTGAAAGGCAAAACATCCCAGTTACTCCCCAGGTCTGGGTTTTGTTCCCCACTGACACCCCGATAATATACACTGTATCAAACACTTAGAGCACATAATCAATAAACATATACTTGATGCCTGAGTGACAATGCATGAATAAATGAATGAATGCACTGACTTCTGCGTGCTTTACAACTGCTCTTTGCTTCATTGTAAGGAGAATTCAAGTAGGTAACAACGTTCCATTTTATCAACAGGAGGGCTGCTCACTTGCCATGTTAGCAGTGGGCGACTCAGTGCCTGCTGTGTGCCAGCACTCCTATTTAACCCATGAGCTAATCTATCTTTATTAAGAATATGAAGTTCTGCGTCTTAGCAAACATACAAAACTGATAAAATATAAGCATAAAAATTGAACTAGTTCAAAAAGAGCGGAAAATCAAACGTTTCCCAACCTGTATAATTAAAATGCATAAGTAAAATCTTTTGCTCCAGACAGATAAAGAGAAACTAAACTTGCCTCATTATATAATAAAATATACTACCAGGTCCCCGAAGATGGCTGTAAGGTGGATAAGCTCCACCTTTCTGGCATGAACAGGTACGTTTTAAGATGGGTATAGACAGACACCCGGGCTACTCTGAACCCCTTTCCCTTTCTAACAATGTGAACTAAAATTTTCCACCAGTCACACACTCTAAACCTATGTTTCTTTCACTAACAGGTAAAATATTTCCTTCTACCACCTTGCTCATCTTGTTCTCATTTCAATGCACAATCCAACCTGGCCAGCTTTCTGACACCCATCTCACTAAGTCTCAGAATCAACCCTGATCATCATGCAGTTTCAGCCTTTCTCCTGAGCATTTTGCAAGTACCAGCTCCTCAGAGTCCTAACTGGTTACTATCAGTGTTTCCATTTTACACATAAGAAAGCTATGTCTTAACGAAATTAAATTGTCCAGGTCATACAGCAAGCAAGGGAGCAATCAGGGATTCAAGTGTTAGCTAGCTTGAAAGTGTTAGTCACTCAGTCGTGTCCCACTGTTTACGACCCTGTGGACTGTAGCCCACCAGGTTCCTCTGTCCGTGGGATTCTCCAGGCAAGAATACAGGAGTGAGTTGCCATTCCCTTCTCCAGGGGATCTTTCCGACCCAGCGATCAAACCTGGGTCTCCTACACTTCAGGCAGATTATTTTCAGGTTGAGCTACAAGAGGAGCTCAAAACTAGCTTACCAGCACTCTTAAAATCATGGTGCTATTCTGCTTTCCCAAAGTAACCAGATAATTTACTGTTAAAACAATGAACAAGATCTGGGCTTTCCAAAACAATCACAACAGAAAAATTCTTCCTAAAGCTGAGTAACATTCAGCACTTCACACTGACAAATAATAGTTGGCTCTAATTGAGCATATAGGCTGAACCCCTGGAGAAGAATTGGTCTTTTTGATGCTAACTGTTAAATAAGGCCCAAACCCACCATTTCTTAACCCACAACACTGCAATAATGTAAGTTAACTGTGAAGGTCTCCAGTGTCCAAAATACACAACCTCTTCATGTACATCGCCCTTCCTCTAAGCTCAGTCTACCAACAGTTTTATACTTAGGCAAGCTGGAAACTGTATTCTTAAAAAAAAAAAAAAAAAGGTCAAAAGCAACTTTCTAAAAATCAAAAATATATAAACAATGTGAATATATTATGAAAATCATCTGGGCAAACAAAAGCTTCTTTACGCTTCAAACTAGTTTTCTAGCCAAAAATTCTCTAATACTGCACGGTGGCGCTGCTCACAGGTGGGCATGCTGTGTCTCGGGCATCTGCAAAAGGGCTGAACACAGGGTTTGCCATCCATCTGTACTAATCACTGACTAAGTGAACAAAGTAACAGGAAAAAAGAGGGGAAGTTACTAAGTTCTGAAAAACCAGCACCCACACCACCACCAACAGACTGCCCCACTTTCTTCTCGGGGCTCAGACGGTTCCTGCTCACTCTAACCAGTCCATTCTAGAGCCCCCAAGGCTCTGTCCTTTCTCCTGCTGGCCGAGCTTACCTCCCAGGCGAGCTGAACGGAAGTGCTGCCTCCTGCTGATAGCTCTACCATGTGTTTCTCGCGCAGACCGCGGCCTGGCTGCCACCCTGCATCCAGCACCACAGAGAAGCCAGAACTGCTTCCTGCCCCAGTTCAGGGCTGGAGGAAACTCTTGCAAGACTGATGAGATGAAGAAGAAAAGTACTCCCCAGAGGCAGCTGTGGGCAGGAGCATAGCTGCAGGTTGACGTGGCAGCCAAGACCTCGGGTACGTTCCAAGGAGAATTTCAGCTGCCCCAGAGAGAGACCTCAGGAACCATCTGCTTCAACGCACTGAGATCAGCGGCAGCAGCGCCAACTGTCCACATCACCGATGAGCCCAGAGGGACCCGGGGACGCACTCTGTGAGGGCTGCTTCCCCGACCTTCGACCCTGCCAGCCCTTCCAACACAACGATGGATTCTAATTCCTATGCTGAAAAAACATCTAGAGTGGCTTCTGTGTTCCTGACCAAACCCTGACAGATACACTGGATCTGGGACCAGCTGCAAGCCTGCTCAAAGAAGCGAAAGGTTGCCCAAGGGAACTGCACCAGATGCCCAACAGAGCTCAGGCCTGATCTTCCCTCACAAGCCTCCTGTGCAGAGTCCTCCACGTTTATGAGCCCCCCGATACAACGGCCAAGGCCACAAACAGTGGACGCCACCCCTGACCGTTCCTCCCACACTCCCCACCCAATCTTGTTGGCTTTTCCTGCAGAGCATGCCCAGAAACTGCCCCTGGCGCCACGGCCACCAGCACCATGCCAACCTGAGCTGCTGTCCTCACTCACCCGAGCGGGAACAGCCATGGAACAGAGGACCCCTGCACCTGCCCCAGCCACCCCAGCGCGTGTTCTCAACACAGCAGGTGACTTGGATCTCAGTCAGACACACCACGCCTCTGCTCACAATCCTAGATGGTCCCTCAGTTTACATCAATGTCTGCACGGCCAAAGAATTGCATTGAGAAAAAACCTGCTCAGGACTATCAGTAAGAAAAGATGCTCAGAGCTGAGGGTGCAGGAAACAGCATCAACAGTCAGTCACAGAACAACACAAACGACTCTGGGGGCTTTCCTTGGCTGCTTGTCAACAGATGTTATTCAAGGAGTCGATGGTCCTGAGGAACTGGCTTCCAAGAATAAGTTATGTGGACTACAGGGGAGAATATTTTCAAAGAACTGGACAAAACACTAAATTTAGTATTACCTGAAGCAGAATACAAATGCTGACTGAAAATACATGGAAAGCAGGAAAAGGGTTGGCTAGTCAAATTTACAAAGATCATGATAACGTTAAGATGTTTAAAGCATTTAAACATGGTTATTTAAACTACAGTTATTCACTGGGTTCTTCATCAGCAGGTATTCTGTGCAAAGTTTTCTAATCTCTTCCGTGTTGCTGAACCAGCAGCATCAACAGCAAAGTTCACTGAAATATTCTGACTTGTCCTTCCACACAGCAGTTTAGCAGTTTGGGGTAGCTTTTGTTGTGACTTGTTGACCTCAGAAGCATGACTGAAATTGCTCTTCAGAGACCCTCCGTCGACTACTACTATTACTGAACACTGTAGTCAATGAAATTAGCTTTAACTAAAGACTGGCTAAGGGTTTCCCAGGTGGCGCTAGTGGTAAAGAACTCACCTGCTAATACAGGAAACATAAGAGACAGGTTATGTCTGCATCAGGAAGATCCCCTGGAGGAGGGCATGGCAACCCACTCCAGTATTCTTGCCTGGAGAATCCCATGAACAGAGAAGCCTGGCGGGCTACAGGCCATGGGGTCACAGAGGTGGACACAACTGAAGCTATTTAGCACGCACAAAAGACTTGATAACATTTCTTAATGAACCCAACCTAAAATTCCAAGGCTGCTTATATGAGGCCCTTCTATTGCAGTAAAGTCATTTCAATGACAGCCAACATCTGAATCACAAGGAACACCACGCTTCTTTACACACTCCCCAAGCTTCCAAAAGTTATGAGAAGTGAGATTTCCATTCCCACACAAATTCACAGCAGATATATTTTCTGAGTTTAAGCTACAGTTCCAGCAACATTTTTTGAACCTTGATGCAAGTATAATGAAAATTTACATATTTCAAAATCCATATAACTATGCAGTTAAGCCCCCCTCCAACCATCAACCGGAAGTGATTAATATGCAATACGATGACATGCTAAAAGACAAGTATCAAGAAGAACCTAGGAGAATTCTATAAATGCCTTCCAAGCAATGAATATGCTCAATTAAAATGATATACTCCTGCATGGATATCAGGATCTGAGAGTACCGATCGGCAGAAAGACATTTTCGAAGATGTAATACCTCCTTGTTAGATCAGCATTAGGAGACGAACATGTGTGACAGACTCTGATAACAGGCAACACCAGCTTGAAAACTCCAATTAAGAAAAGTGTTATCCCCCCGCTTCTTCCCTCGAAAGAGAATCCCATTCTCTTATCAGGGGACCGATATGAAAAATCATGCTCAGTTATAATTTGGATTCTGTCCAAGAAAAAAATTCTGTCTTCTCTCTTGTTATAGAAGTATTTACATAATATCCTTGATTTTGTCTATTAGTCTGAAAAACCTAAACTATTTCTCATGTGCCCATTCACATAACAGCTTGACAATCCTGGTTTCAGTCAACCAACATCCCCCACCACCCCGTCTTTTGCACACAGGAACAGTTAGGACGTATCTCACCCACCCTCAACTTTCTCAGTTGATTTTCTTTTTGATTTAAGTCTACCATTTTACGTTTATCCCTAATAAATTTTAATTTTACCTTATTGATTTTAGCACTTCATTACAACCTGTCAAAATATTTTAAAATTCTGATTCTAAAAATGAGCTATCTCCCAGCATGACTCCTGATCTGTATTCAAGTTCCGAAGAAAAACATTAGGACAGGTGTCAAGTGTGACACACTTCTGGAGACATCTTCACTTAGGGGTAGAAATTCTCATTTTTTAGTTTTGTAGTAAATTATACCACATGTGGTTGCAACATATATCGTATCCCTAAAAGCAATAATTTCTTGAACTCCCTAGTCATGACAGAAATAATTAACTTGTCTAGTGATAATTAGGCTTCACACAGTAAAGGGTGAACTTCGCCAGAGGAAAGGCCAGGTCCAAGCACAGCTACGAGGAAGTCACCTCTGCACCCCGGCACCTCCTGCCTGATGAGGCTGCCTTGGTTTGGCTGGGCCTGAGGTCACACATTACTAGGTAGAAACTACCCTCAATTTTGGTAATGGCAAATCCTACTTAAAAGGGACACATGCCCACCTCCCACAGGCATGTGACTATGAAGAGAAGCCTAACTGTAAACTTCAGCTCTGTCTACCTTACAATAGCGTGCTGAAAACATTCCATGCCTGTCAGAGTCCCACACACCTGGTCGGCCTCCTGTGTACCAAATACGTGTCTTGCTGTTTGTCTCCGGAGGAGAGGAGAGGTCGGGGAAACATTCTAATAGCCAGTTGCTGCTGCTGCTGCTAAGTTGCTTCAGTCGTGTCCAACCCTGTGCAATCCCATAGACGGCAGCCCACCAGGCTCCCCCGTCCCTGGGATTCTCCTGGCAAGAACACTGGAGTGGGTTGCCATTGCCTTCTCCAATGCATGAAAGTGAAAAGTGAAAGTGAAGTCGCTCAGTCGTGTCCGACTTTTAGCGACCCCATGGACTGCAGCCCACCAGGCTCCTCCGTCCATGGGATTTTCCAGGCAAGAGTACTGGAGTAGGGTTGAGATGGCTCTAAATGGAGTCTAATGCGACTGTATGCATTTGGGGTTTACCTGGCAGTTTGGGATGTATTACATGGAAAGTAAAACCCATGATTCAGATGATTAGCCTAAACCTGTGCAGAGTGCCAGATGTATACAATCTATTAAGGAGCAGCTCCCCTGGGTGCTGGGCTCCTTCTTAGTAATCCCACAAGAGCCCTGAAGTTCTCTCTGCAGGGAAAAACACACAATTCTGCTTACAACTTAATTTCTGGGGCTCATGGACCCAGGAAAGAATGTTTCCTCCTCAAAGCAAACACGGCTACTCGTATTTCAGAGCAAACAGAGCTTCATGAGCGGGTCACCTCAGGGGAGTTACCTGGGACCCCTCTTGCCGCCCGGCCACGCCATGCGCCTGGTCAGGACCCAGAGATTAACTCAGAAAGCAGCTTCAAATCACCCCCTTCTCTCCAGCTGCTCAGCTGCACCCGTGATCGAGGCTTTCCTCATTTATTTGGACCACATCATTATATGATTAAAGGAGGGCAGACTGTGAAACTGAACCCTGCGCTTCGCCGGTTCCCCTCCGAGCGAGCCAGCCGGGCAGCCATCTCCTGAATGACAGGCGCCTGCTTCCTGCCTCCCCTCCAGAGCACATCTCTGTAGGACCACAGCGCTCATCTCGTCCCAGCCTCCTCCCGCCCCACACATCTGCTCTGGATCAGAAGCAAGTGCAAACATCCTGCCTTCCACACCAAGCTCACCGCCCTCCTCCCCAATCCGTGCTGAGCTCCAGATCTGACAGGAACAGCCCACTCCACCCCTGCGGCCCTCACACCTCCATGCCTCTGCACAGGGCACTCCTGCTTCGCACTGAACTCCTACAGATCCTTTCAGACACTCAGAACCTGCAGAGGCCACTGCATCTGGTCCACAGCCAGGTTTTGTAAGGTCCCTGCCCTAAGAATGTATTTTTTTACCTTTGTAAGAGGAAAATTCAAGAAATATGTGGCAGGCCATCTGTGGCCTGCAAAGCCTGAGGCGTCCACTGCCTGGCCTTGAATAGAGAAGTCCGCCGACACCGGAGCCTCACCCGCACTGGGGCCTCACCCTCGGCCCTCGGAGAACCGGCTGTGCCCGTCGCTGACCTGAGCCTGCCCCACGCTGCCCGCCTGCATCACCAGGGCTCAGTGCTGCATGAGGCACAGGCAGGGGTTCACAAATGCTAAACAAACGAATGAGTTCACCTGACCAGTTCAAGAAGAAGCCAGAGAAACATGTGAGTGGGAAAGGCTAGGCCTGTAGTAATCCAGCACTATGTAAGTCTGAAAAAGACTGATCCTGGCACTTGACATTTGCCTACACTTTACAAAGTAGCCGCACACATACCCTCAAAGGCAGAGATTATAAACACTAGACTTTATAGATAAGGGCTATCTCAAACTGAGACTCTGAGAAACTAAACAACTTGTCAAAATTCACAAGACAAAAGGCAGAGGGGTAACACTTGAACCCAGGCCTTCTGCTTCCCAGATGAGAGACTCCTGTTAAAAGAGCTGCCTCTCTACACAAACCACGATGCCTAAACCTCTCAACTGGCAATACCTGAGACGTTAGGGGTGGAATAAAATTTAACTTCTGACCTATTATTTAATTTTTGATACTTTTCAAGTCAATGCTACTTTTTGTAAACAAAAATGAAATGAATACCTAACGTAAGCAAGCACTTGGCTAAAAGACCCTGCTATAACCACAAACTAAAATTTTCTTCCTTTTCTTTTTTTCAGTCAGTCTTGAGAAGGTAAAATTAAACAGCTTAATTAACAAATGCCACTGAAAGGAAGCAGCTGCAGGCACAGCATGAACCCCCGCAGGTCGGCTAAGCTGAAACAAACTGGCAGTCGAGGCAGTCACCTGTCCTTAAGCTTCAGAGTCCAAGAGCTGCTAACATGCATTAACACCTTGACTTCAGGCTGGAAATAAAACAAGTGTTTCCAGAGGCAGAAGTGAGATGCACCTAGGTGTCCAGAACTTTGAGAGTTAGGGTCAAGATACAGCCAAACTGAACTAGGATTTTGGGCTTCCCAGGTGGCGCGAGTGGGAGGCAGGAGATACAGGCTCGGTCCCTGGGTGGGGAAGACCCCCCTGGAGGAGGGCATGGCAACCACCAAGTGCTCTTGCCTGGAGAATCCCAGGGACAGAGGGGCCTGGTGGGCTACAGTCCATGGGGTCACCAAGAGTCAGACATGACTGAAGCAACTGAGAGCACACATGCATCTATTAGAGATGACACTAATTTCAGAGACATGATTCCATACAGAACACATCTTCTTACTACAGTCCCATTTTAGAAATAAGTCGCAAGGTACATCAAAGAATATTCATTCATTTGGAATTTATCAAACACTAAAATAAATTATGAGTTATCAAAGGACTCTTTATGGAAGTCAGAAAACACAGGGACTCCCCTGGTGGTCCAGTAGCTAGGACTTGGCACTTTCACTGCCAAGGCCCTAGGCTGCATCCTTGGTGGAGGAGCTAACATCCCACAAGCCGATTGGCATGGCCAAAAAAAAAAAAAAACACCTAAATATCAAACATATTTACTGAATGGAACAATACATGCTTTATGAATAAATAATAAAAATATCTCATAACAAACTGTAACCCTTTGGTAAAGAAAGACTCCTTAAATAAGACAAAAAAACTAATCATAAAGAAAAAGACTGATAGAGTCAACGATGTTAAAATTAAGAACTTTAGTTCCAAGATATCTCAAAAGTAAAAACATAAAACATAAACTGGAAAAATATATTCACAGCTTACAATGACAAAGGATAGTAATCCACACATACAAAACAGCTACTAGTCAATAAGAAAAACATAAGAAAATCAGGCCAATATCTTCTCTTCATAAGAAAGAGATATAACCAATATATTAAAAGATTATTGACCTAATGAGTACTAAAAGAAATTCAATGTAAAGCCGCAAACAGATACTATTACATAACTACCAAAATGGCAAAACTGAAAGAAACAGAATCAACTACAGTGCACTGGCAAGAATGCAGAGCAGCCAGGAGTCACTTCCCTGCATCAGTGGGATGCGAGTTGGCAGGGTACCCTGAGAGCAATCTGGCAGGAAGCAGGCAAGCTGAAGGCTGGCCAGCCAGAACCGGCATCACACCCCACGTGGGCAGGCGAGACATCCACGCACGTGGGCAGCAGAGGCTGGAAACAATCCAAATGCCCATCAACTGGAGACCGCATTACACAACAGAGAAAGTGAACCAACACTGACCACATACAGCCCTCCAACAGGTCTTAACCACAGTGCTGAGCGGAAAGAAGGCCAATCGCAGAAAAACAAATGCAGTGTGATTCCCTAGTAGAGAGTTCAACACAAACAAAACTGACACAAAGAAATGGTAAATGCAATATTCATTCAGTGACCGCTGGTTTAAATGTTGGGGATACAGTAGTGAACAATTTTGCTCTCAGAGTTTCTGTCACAGTCAAGTGACAAAGAAAATAAAGGTGAGTAAAATAAAAATGAAATCAGGGCTTGAAGGAGGAGGTAGCTCAGGGGGCTGAAGGAAGATGGCTACACAGGCTTCACAAAGTAAGAGGGGGGCCGTGGTAGGGACAGGTGGGCTCAGGGCAGGAGGGGATTCTCCATTGTTGCAGCTGGCCTACAGCTGCCAGGCTAGCTTTCTTCTCTAAACCAGGGTGGCCGCATTGTTTGTTTTTGTATGGCCCATGAGTTAAGAATGGTTTTTAACTGTGTATGATTAAATAAATTATAAAAATAATAACGGGCTTCCATAGGAGCTCAGTGGTAAAG
This sequence comes from Kobus ellipsiprymnus, assembly GCA_006410655.1. NCBI lineage: Eukaryota > Metazoa > Chordata > Mammalia > Artiodactyla > Bovidae > Kobus > Kobus ellipsiprymnus. The sequence continues at coordinate 410,313 of SJYR01000303.1, read as the reverse complement.
AATCCACCTGCCAATGCAGGAGACGGGGGTTCAATCCCTGATTCAGGAAGATCCCACATACTTCAGAGCAACTAAGCCCAGGAGTGACAACCTCCAAACCTGCACCCTAGAGCCCAGGAGTCACACCACTGAGCCTGCTCTCTAGAGCCCGGGAGTCACACCACTGAGCCTGCTCTCTAGAGCCCGGGAGTCACACCACTGAGCCTGTACCCTAGAGCCCGGGAGTCACACCACTGAGCCTATTCTCTAGAGCCTGGGCGTCCCACCACTGAGCCAGTTCTCTAGAGCCCAGGAGACACACCACTGAGCCTGTTCTCTAGAGCCCATGCTCTACAACAGAAAAACCTGCACAGCAACAAAAACCCAGCACAGCCAAAAGTAAACTTAAATTTTAAAAAAAGAGTAATAACATTTTGTTGCATGTGAAATTACATGAAATTCAAATTTCAGGGTCCAGAAATAAAACTGTATTGGAACACAGACAACATTTGCCCAGAGTTCACGACTGCTTTCGCACCACAACAGCAGGGCCGAGTCCTGGGCACAGACAGAAGCCCTAGGTGCCCTCAGAGCCTACACGTGCCCTGCCTCGGCCTCTTCCGCCAGAGCTGGCCGGCACCTCTGTGGCCTTGCGTACCTTTCTCTGGGAGGGCAGAGGTCTCTTCTTGGTCTACAACTTACTCACATCTCACACATGTTCTTCTGTATCTCTTCAATGTTTAACAAATCATCTCCTGAAAAGGACTAACATACTAAGCGCACTTCTCTGATGAGTTTTGTTCTATTAAAGCTTCATGCTGCTTCTCCATCCTAATGACTAAATTGAAAAAAAAAAAGGCATACTGCTATCAGGAGCATTAAACAAACACTGCAAAGCAAGTGACGTTTATTTTGACTCCAGTACAAGAAAAGCAGAAAGAAAGAGAGAAAGGGAGGGAAGGAAGAAGGAAGGAAGGGCCTTTCCACCCCAGGTTCTGAGGCTGTGGAGAGATCCACGGCCTTGCTTAACACCCAGCTGGTTAGGACTATTAGATGCCTCTGAGCATCACCAACTTTAAAAAGATGTACGGTGACACTTGATCCCTTCCCGCCCCAAAAGAAATGTGTCATAAATTGTTATGTCACATTTTAGCAAGAGCCATGATATCTGGCCAACATAAGCATATATGTTCAAAGCAAGTTCCTTCATGGCTTTTAAATGTAAACCAGTACCACTGATCGAGTTAACAATCTTAATGAAGACCATCATTAAAGGTGGTAATGAACATGGAGAGTTCATTACAACATTGTTTTTGCATATGTCTGAAAACGTCCACAAAGTTTTTAAAATAAAATTGAAAACTCATATTTTAACTGAACCACAATAAACTTAAGAATGTCTTAGGACTTTCCCAACAGTCCAGTAGTTAGGACTCTGCGATTTCAATGCCAAAGGCTGGGGTTCAAGTTCTGGTCGGGGAACTAAGATTCCACAAGTCGTGTGGTGCGGCCAAAAAATAAAAGTAAAAAGAACTTCTCTTCATTCAAAACACAAAAAGGAAAAAAAGAAAAAAAATCCACCGTGTCAGTGAAACTGCACGACAAAGTGGGAAGAGAAAGTGGAAAAATATATAACCAACAAAGGACCTGTGTCCTGAACATATAAAAAAGTCTATGAATAAATTTTTAAAAACGAACATAAAAATACAGGCACTTCACAAAACAGCGAATCCAAATGGCCAGTAAATGTATAGAAAGATGTGTAACCTCATTATAACCAGGAAAAGGCTGTTTAAAACCACAAGGCGGTAATACTGTGGAAGCCACCAGGAGAGGCAGGCAGGGGAGACAGCAGGAGCCCACGCTGTCATCAGAGGGGAGGCTGCTCAGGGGCCCAGGAGGGCCATCCATGGACACCCACTGAGAAGCTGCTCTCGGCCAGGCATGCCAAGGGCTGTCAGCCCTCCACAACCTCAGGTCCTCCATGTGAGGCTGAAAACACTGGGGAAAAGCCCAGAAAGTTCCAAAAGGGCAACTTGAACTTGCCGCACTGGCAGCGATTTACACAGCATTCCACTGTGCCAGGTATTGTAAGTCACCTAGAGACATCTATAAAGTACACAGGGCAGTGTGGACAGTTGTATGTAAGGGACTTGAGCACCCAAGGAACCTGGTATCCGAGGAAGGTCCTGGTCCCAACCCCTCGGGCACCCGGCGGGGGGCAGCTATACATTTAACCAGAGTCACATTACTGGGAGACTACTAACGAGAACTTTAATTTCACTTGGTCAATTTTAAGGAGACAGAGATTGTTCCAAAGAGCTCTCTCCACCAGCTCATTTCTATTATTTTTGCCTTCATGGAGCTGCACAGCTGACTGAAAGACCGGGGAGGCGGGCAGAACTCACATGCAAACAACCTCCTCAGTGTTCTGAGACTACATTTAATTCCATCTGCCTTTGACAAGTGCTTCTCTACCTCTGTAACAACTTTCACAGTTACAGACCCCCTTCCCACAAAGCCCCCACAACAGAGCTACTTGGTTTAGTCTGGGTGATTGACTCCTCTCAGGACCCCAGCAGGAGGTACCCTCCTTCCATCATTACACAATTACTGCCAGACCATGAAGCACGAGAAAAGACAACACAGAATCCTTGTTCCCAAGCTGACAATATGCTATTTATCAACGCATGCATCTAACTCTGCACAAGGACCATGGTCGATCCCACCGTGGTACACTTTTACTCAGTCTACCTCTCAAGAAAAAAGAGAAGCAAAACCAAATTTATGAAATTCAGGTACGAATGTAATGCTAGGCACAGAATCAATTCACACAATACCACTTCATCAGTCACCCCAAGACTTGGCAATCACCCTGACTCTAGCAAAAGCTAGCCAATTCTTCAGCACCAAAACAAAACCACCAGAGAACGTGTGCCTTCAAACTCACACGCACACACTCCCCTGCTATTTGCCAAAAGGCACAAGTCCGGGAACCATACAAGCTGCTACTGCAACATGAGATTGTTCATTTAAAATCCACACCAGGATTCAAAAGAACTGAGTGGGCTCAGCAGAAAACCTTCAAAATCTCTACACAAAAGGAACTGTGAAGTCTTCTCAAGACTCCAAAAACATATTTAAGAGTACTGTTCGGAAAATAACCTTGTTAGCAAATCTAAAGAGGTCAAAGAGACCATACTCATACATACCTCTGCCATTTATGACTTATGTTTGCCTGCTACAACTTGTGTCTCTCTTAAGCCCTCTAAGGCAATGGTTCACAAACGGCATGCACTGAAAGCACAGCACGTTGGAACCGACAGCTGGCCCTGCCCCCAGAGCCGGAGTCAGTCGGTCAGAAGTCAGGCTGGAGCCTCTGCACTTCTGACCTCGGACGACCCTGAGAACCACTGCCAACGCCCTGGAGCTCCCCGGACTCTGCAGGTGCATGTTTCCCCACACGGTACAGCAGGACTAAGGGGGAGCTCGATGAAGCAGAACAAACTACTCTCTGCTACCCGAACGCTGACACCCCAAATGACCGAAAGGTAAGGGACCTGTCATGGCAAGGAAAAGCTGGCACACCGTATAGCTGGCATGCAGCAACATGAAATGGGTTTTTAAAAATGGTTTCAGGGCATAATGTAAAACTCTTGTATGGCAGCCAATGAATCCAGCTGATTAGTAAAAGACACACTAGAGCTTCTGGACCAGTAATCAAGGAGCTTTTATAAAGCCCACTCATTTTGTGTCACCTTGAGTAGTCTTGTGTCTGCAGAACTTAGGATGCCTCCTAATGAACACAAGATCAATTAATACAGGATCAGTTTCTAGAAAAGAACACTTCAAAATCATAAAGGGGAAGAGCAGTATGTTTTCCCTAGTCCAAACATGATGATAGCAGTCATCTAAAATAAAGCAGACAGAAGTGAAAACAAAGATAATCCAGTTCTTCCCTAGTATCGAGTTTCACATGGTTTTAAAGAGAGGTCCTTCACCAAGGCAAGCAAAGCCACAGATGACTGGCTGATGTAATAGCTGTCCTCCAACCCAGGTGGCTCAGTGGTGAAGAATACGCCTGCAATGTGGAAGACCCAGGTTTGATCCCTAGGATGGGAAGATCCCCTGGAGAACCGAATGGCAACCTACTCCAGCATTCCTGACTGGAGAATTCCATGGACAGAGAAGCCTGGCAAGGTACAGTCCATGGGGTCGCAAAGAGTCGGACACAACGAGTGACTAACACAAACACACAACCATTAACAAGTTTCAGTTCTACTCAATAAATATTGTGCTAGGCACTGGTGACCCAACAGTGTGAGAAACCAAGCTTCTGCCTTCACGGTGCTAAGATTCTCATGAGAAGACACACAAGCCACTAAATATATATAATGTGTAAAACTGTAAGCTCTTCCTTCAGGCCAGCAAAAACAATTACATGGTGCTTTGGTTACCAGCAGAATCCAAGCTACAGAATTTTCAATATAGACAATGGAGGCAGAAGGGAGATTCCAGGCACAGAGAGCCCACAGACAGGAAAGCTTAGGTTCTTCTAACCCTTGGTTTTGGTTCACAGGCCCCAAATACAGGAGCAGAGTATGTACCGACTCTTAAAAGAATGGAAAATTCTAAGTTCGTGAGAATGAGCACATTAATTTCAGAAACATTTATAGAGCAGCAATGTGTCAGAGATTATAAATACTAGGATTACCACAAGGGGCTCATACCTGTGTGAGAAATGTGCAATTTGTTTTTCCCTTACATACCCCTTGCTTCCCACAAAACTGTCTTCAACCAACACCCACCCTCCCAAAAAAGTCACCAATGAGAAAACTGTAAACGTGGAGGTTACTAACACACATCCTTTGACAAATAAGGATCAGTCACTGCATCGTGCATTATACATTTTATCTACCTGATTCTAAACAGATGTCAAATAATGAAACAATCTTGGTATATTCATCACAATGGTTACCTACACTATGTTGACCAGATGAGAACTTCATAATCCAAAGTGTCAGGTTCAAGTGAAAATATAATTACCTAGACTTCCCCAGATGTGGTCATTACACTAGCACTCTACTCCCACCGCAGGAGACTGGGTTAGGGTTTTACCGGCTGCCGCCCTTCCCACCCGGGAGGCTGCACACAGGCTGTCAGGAGCTCACACTGCACAGTCCCCCAGGTCCGCCGAAGCTGGATCCATCCTTGTGGGCCGAAGACCCAAGGCGAGCGACTGTAACTCTAGGCTTCCAGTGTTTCATCTGCAAAAGGAGGATGCAGCCGGAAGTATGGCTCCAGTTTTCTCAAGGAGTTAAAGCAGACAGAGCGGCACAGCACTCGGCTCGGCCCTGGCACAGGGTGTCTAACACGTGCAGCTTACAGGGCAGAGCTTCTCCAGTACTTAACGCATCTGTAAAAAGGCAGTGACACTCACCAACAACACGCGGCACCCACACAGGTGCCCAGTCGTGTTCTTCCCCTCTCACTGGGTAACAGTCAAATATACAACTTAAGTCATTCTTCTTGATCTGAAAAATGAGTTTACGGTAAATGGCAAGGTATGTAAGTGAGACTTAGGTAGGGCCACTTCAGTTAAATGCAAAATTTGCAAGCAAAAACCTTCATGTCCTTGTGGTGATGCCACTAGCGTTTCCCTCTGAGGTTTCCAACTGCTGAAGAGTGGCAATGGTGCCACTTGGGGAAACATTTCCTACTTCTGTCTATAAATCACTTCATTAGTGTTTACACAAATCACACTATAATTAACAGTTTTGCTAAAATATTACTTTTTTTTTTTTGGCCACACCATGTAGCTTGCAGTATCTTAGTTCCTTGACCAGAGACTGAACCCAGGTATTCTGCAGTGAAAGCATGGAGTCCTAACCACTAGACCACTAGGCAACTCCCTAAAAATTCTATTTAAACTGAAATTTTAACTATATTTGTGCATCTGAATTTTATTTCCATCATTGAGCCTAGTCAAAAAAAAAATGCAATTGTTATACATATGAACAGAGGGGGTTCCTCTACTGATTTCCAATCAGAAATACACTTGTGCAATTATAAATGTAAGATTTGGCAGAATTCCTAGAAATGAATACCAGAAACAGGTAGACATGAATTTCATTTCTCTTGCACTGAGTTGTCTTTTGGTAGTCATGAAAAGAAGGGGGGAAAAAAATCTGCCAAAATGTCAGTAGAGAGAAAAAGCAATAAAGGGCTCAAATAATCCACTAGTAAACACTGAAAAGAAGGGGAAAAAAAAATCCTAACTCCTGAACGTGGCTGGGTGAGTGAAAAAAACAGAGGTAGCCCGAGGGTAGCCACACCTGCTCTCCCACCTCTCCCTCACCCAGGGTCCTTCTGAGGATGGGTGAGCAACTGAGCATTTGAAGCCTTCTGTGCATTCATAAACTTCTTGGAGCTTAGTACTATCGACTCAAATAAGGCCATTTCCTTTGCCCAAACTTTCTTAAGTGAACATTTTAAATAATCTATACAGACGGCATTGAAAATTCTCACAAAGATTCCTACAGTACTTTCTTGCTAATTATTTAAGGGATTTTATAAGGGGAAAACTAATGAAAATGTGTTTTTAAACTAGAGCATTACGGCAAAGTAAAGTACTTCAGAAACTAAATTTTTCTGATTTACTAGACAAAAAAAAAAATACCCCATTTCACAAATACGATAAAAATAACAGAACTTTTTACCAATGGCATTTTTTGCAGATCTAGAACAATAGTAACAAAAATTCTAAAAATCTGTATGGAAATACAAAAGACCTCAAATAGCCAAAGCAATCTTGAGAAAGAAAAACAGAGTTGGAGGAATCAGGCTTCCTGACTTCAGACTATACTATAAAGCAACAGTAATAAAAATAATAGAGCTTTTCATGCCACTGACATTTAAAACCAGACTTACTCTAGATGAAAATATATCTAAACTGGAAATGTTTTATTTCAAAAGTTAAAGATTTATATATTGTATTAACTATTTGAATTACATCTTTTGTTATCCTTAAAACAATATTTAATAATTTTTTTGAAAATTAAGACACCTCAAAGTACATGAAAAGAGGTTTCCATAAAATGTTTAGAGATATGAGCTAAGATCCCACCTCGCTAACTCAAAATAACATGCAAAGATAGTAACTTTCAAAGTTTTCCTTTATTATCCATACCACTTTATTACATCACAGACTATATATGTATTCACAAAATACAACAGAGTAATTTCTTCTGAGGGAACTCACCAGTATTTCTCTTAAAGGGGTAGGCTTTAACAATACAATTTTGTTATTTAGACAATTTTGCCAACCTTCTAGTAAGAAAAGTTATCTAGCTAAAGAACCTAGTTTTGAGAATTGGAACATTGTCTGTACTTTCCAACAAAGGACACAGCGTTACAGAAATGAGTTTAGTTAAAAACTAAACTAAACTGGGCTTCCTTGATAGCTCAGTTGGTAAAGAATCCACTTGCCATGCAGAAGACCCTGGTTCGATTCCTGGATCAAGAAGATCTGCTGGAGAAAGGAGAGGCTACCCATTCCAGTACTCTTGGGCTCCCTTGTGGCTCAGCTGGTAAAGAATCCGACCACAATGCAGAAGACCGGGGTTCAATCCTGGGTAGGGAAGATCCCCTGGAGAAGAAAAAGGCTACCACTCCAGTGTTCTGGCCTGGAGAATTCCATGGGCTGTATGTATAGCCCATGGGGGTCACAAAGAGTCGGACAGGACTGAGCAACTTTCAGTACTCACTAAAAACATTTTCATGATCCTTACTGCTACTCCTAACTCCCACCTTTCCCAGACACTTTATGACCATTACACTAGCGGAACATCACTCCTGATCTAACACTTAACTACTCACTTCCGGGGACCCACAGCCTTAGAAGAGCTCCTGTACGAGTGCCAGCATTCTTTGCCTCGCTTCACAAATACTAGGTTTTGGATTCAGGGTCTTTACTTAGACAAGCACTTGCTCCTCAATGCATCACCTCTGAATGATGTACAAGTCCTTCTGTTCAGTCCTTTCCTGAAGTCTTATGTGCGGGAGCATTTAAAATGGAACATGTGTTTTAAACAGTACTTTCCGGTGCTCATCATTAAACTGGATTATTTGATAATGACCTGAAAAGTTCTCCAGAGAAGAATCTGTAATATTTATCTTTAGTACATGAGTGTTCAGAAGACGCTAACAGTAAACTTGCCTAGCTTTTCCCCTCCAAAGATAGCCAAAAATATGAAACCATATACTCATAAAGATACTGTCTCAGTATCTTTATGAATTGAAAGTTGAAACACAAACTTCCTCTCAAAGTTTCATGTGTTTAAATACTACAGGGTTTTAAAAATTAACTGAACAGCACAACTGGACCAAAATATTATCCAGACTACAGCTCAACAAAATAAGCTAAATGCTAACTTACTGTGAACCTTAAATCACGTCATCCACATACTTTCCTCCCGCTTTTCAGAGGTTGTCAAAAGACAGGACGACTAACCTGAGGGCTTGGCTGCGTCATTTCAAAGAAGAGACTTATTTTCATTACCCGTTTGACAAAAAGTTTTAAGGGTGAGGCTCTGGTATTTCATCTCGAACAGTGATGGCCTGTTTTTCCAACCACGAAGAAGTTTACATCCTAAGTAAGAATCCCAATGATGGTGGTGCAGATTCAGATAAGTGTAGATTCTCAAACTCTGACACAGCCTTCAACTTGACCGTATTTCAAGCGGTTCCCATATTACCACAATATTACTATTATGTTAGTCTCACTGCCAAAAACCCAGCTGCAGGCTAACTGAACAAGAATAAGACACTGTTGAAATGGCTCAAAAAACAACATCAACAACAGGAAAAAACCTTTGCCCTTAGTGCATTAAGCTACAAAATGCTGCAGTCAAATAAAACCAAGTATTAATAGCAGCGTACACGTACACACACACACGCATCCATCCTCCTCTGAGGAAGAAAGAGGTGCCAGGGAAGGACCCGGAGAGAGAGAGAGAGCCAGCTCGCAGCGGAGTTGGGGGCTGGGGCGGGAAGAGGAGGAAACTTGGGAAGCGCAGCGAGTCCGGCCAGGTCTACGGCGGCCGCCGGAAAAGCTCCGGGCGGCAGAAAACTTGAGCGCGGGCCGCGGGGCCGCGGGCGGCCGGCCGCCCCGCATGCGGGCTCGAGGCCCGCCCGGCCCGGCCCCGGCCGAGTCCTCTCCCGGCCCTTTTGTTGTGGAGGCCCTCGGCCCGCTCCGGCAGAGGCCGGCGGCCTCCCGGAGCCCGCGGCCTCCAGATACTCGGACTCTCGAGCCTCCGGACCCCCGGCCTCCTTGCGCCCCCCCAGAGCCCCTGCTTCCCGGAGCCCCCGGCCTCCCCCACCAGTCCCCGGCCTGGAGACCCTCAGACTCTCCGGGCTCCGCACCCCTCGGCCCGCCGGGGCGCCCCAGCTTCCCTCAAGCCCCTGCCTCCCGGGGCCTCGGCCGGCGCGGGAGGGGCCTGTCCCCGCCGCACCCGCCGCCGGGACAGGGCGGTCCGGCCCCGCTCGGCCCCTCAGCCCTCAGGCCGCCGCCCTGCCAACCAGCAGCTCCGCGAGTCGGCCCCGCGCCCCGGCCCCAGCCCGAGCCCCTCACTCACTCCGACCGCGGCGGTGCTGGCAGGCGAAAGCGGACGACGGCCGGGCGGCGCCGCGGCTGATGGGCCGCGCTCCCTCCCACGCCTCACGCCGCGGGCGCACAGNGGACTGTCTCTTATACACATCTGATGCCGGAGCTGGGCTGTAGGCGGGCGCGGGCGTGGCTGCGGTTCCGAACGGCGGCCCCGGGGGAAGCCCTGGCTGGGGGCGGGAGCCGCACCCGGCCAAGCGGACGCCCCGAGGCAGCCGCTCTGGGCCGGCGGTGTTGAGCGGACTACGGGGTAGCCCTCTCACCCCTTCCCTGCCCGGAGCCCCAGACTCGGCCCTTCTGGAGGCACCGCTCCCCCGGTCGGCAGCCCCACAGCCGGTCCCCAGGGGCCGAGGCACGAGTGTGGAGCCCCGCTGTGTGCCCACGCCGGCCCGGGTCCCCTCCAGGCTTCACGCCCACCCTACTAGGTTCGGTGTCCAGGACCCTTTGCAGAGAGGGAGCGGGTTCAGGGGCGTCAGAGCTAGTGCTGGGCGGACCCAGGTTTGATCTTGGAAGGTGGACCTCTGCCTGAGCACCCGCGGGGCGCTGACCTGGGCCCGGAACCCCCAAGGCGCGGGTCCCCGAAGGGCTGAAGCTTGAGACTCACGAGGGGATGGCAGGGAGGCAGCTGCGACGAGAGCAGGTTTTGCCTGGAGTACGGTGGGGGAGTGGGGTGGGCGGTGTGCTGGGTAAGAAATGCAGATGGCTAGGAGCCTCGCAGTCTTGCTCAGGTGCCTGGATCTTTTGAGACTCACGAGGGGATGGCAGGGAGGCAGCTGCGACGAGAGCAGGTTTTGCCTGGAGTACGGTGGGGGAGTGGGGTGGGCGGTGTGCTGGGTAAGAAATGCAGATGGCTAGGAGCCTCGCAGTCTTGCTCAGGTGCCTGGATCTTCTATACTTTAGGCAGCAGGGATCCTTTGGAAGATTTTAAGCGGAAGTGATATCTGATTTGTGCGCTTAAAAAAAAAAAATCACGGGCAACCTTGCGGTAGGAAACGAAACCAGAAGCAGAGCAACTTTCATTTTTCATAGTGTCACTTTGATCCCCGCCACAAGGCGAGAGGCGGGATAGGCACACAGTTCTCCTTTTGAAAGGTGAACTCCCTGAAGCTCAGAGAGGTGACCCTCTGTTCCCTTCTGAGAAGCTGTAATCCGGTTATAACTAAATCAGGGAGAATAAAATGCTTTCGCTTAGCAAGAGTTCTGCAATTTTTAAAACGTTTCCTTTTATCGTTCTTTCGTGGCTATGTAAGGTTGTTTTTTTTTAAACTATATTTAAGATCTTAAGAAATGGTGTCTCTTGATGTTAGCCCCAGGTCCTTTGCACTGGCTGTTTGCTCTACCTGGAAATCTTCCCCTCTGCTTGGATCTTCTTACTCCCTCACTTCCTTCAGGCTCAGATGTCACCTCATTAGATGTCAACCGTCACTCTATGTAATAGAAATCACCCACCACCCTCCACCCTTTAACACACAGGCTCCACCCCTTCATCTGCTCTGTTGTCCTCCAAAGCACCTATTGTCCATCACAGCCCTACACTGCGTGCTTGTTTGTTTCTGCATTGTCTCCTCCCTCCACTAGAATATTAGATTCTCTAGAGCGGATTTGTTTTGTTCACTTCTGGGACCCTGGCACATAATAAAATATTTGTTGGGTGGTGAATGAAGCTTTACGTGGTGTGAAATAAGGAATTATTTTCAGAAGTATAAGGATGGAATGAGAATAGAAGAAGAGGACTGAAGGACAAAAAGGAGTTATATTAATGATATCTTTGGGGGATTGTGCTTCGTGTATAGACTAAATATGGGCACCAAATTTTTTATACTTCTCCCTGAAAGAAGTGGAATCTACTTTTTCAGGTGGTACTAGTGGTAAAGAACCTGCCTACCAATGCAGGAGACATAAGAGACACGGGTTCAATCCCTGGGTCAGGAAGATCCACTGGAGCCTCCTCCATTGCAATCCATTTCAATATTCTTGCCTGGGGAATCCCGTAGACAGAGGAGCAGGGCAGGCTACAGTCCATAGGGTCGCAAAGAGTCGGACACGACTGAAGCTACTGAGCATGCACCCATTTGGACCGATCTTGTTAACTTGCTTTGACCACTAAAATGTGTCACAGGTGATGTATGATTTCTGAGCTGAAGCCTCAAGGGGCTGTGCAGTTTTCACTGTCTTAAGTCCAAGTGTGCCTAGTTAGTGGTCACTGAGGCACCCAGGCCAACAGGCTGTCAACCACGAGGAAGATGAGTGACGCTGCACTGGGCCACCCAGCCCCAGAGAAACTGTCTGCCAACTGCATCCACCTGAGACCCAGAGAGACCTAGAACTTCCAGCTGCACCCAGACTACCTAGCCAGCTGCACCCAAACTGCCTAGCCAGACAGTTACAAGCGAATAAAATAAAATCTTGTGGTTGTAAGTCTCTCATTTTGTTACACAGCCATAGACAACTGATACTTTGTTTCCTCAACTTTACCATGATATAGTTGAACTTGATGCTCAATTCTTTCACTTAATAAAGAAAATAGGGAAAGGGTGAGAGGAAGAAGCAATGCAAATGAGAAGGGCAAAGAGGTACAAAAGGAGGAAGGTAAACAGTGAGGTAAACTGTAAAGGTAAACTGTCTAACAGACCCTGCTTATCCCTGGAGCATACCTGCGGTGCCTAAGTGCTCAACCTCTGGAGATGGAGGAACAACAGAGCTGACCCAGGCTCAAGTTCTCCAGCGTCTGATGCCGTAGGTTGCATAGCATCTCTGAGCGTCACTCCTCTGTAAACGGGGCTTGCAAAGGATGGGGAGAAAATGGACCATCCCGTAAAACATTCAGCAAAGTGCTTGGCATTGTATACCCTCAGCGAGTGTTCTTAGCTGCAGCATCAGTGTACAGATTACCAATCTTGATCACAGACAGGATACCCAGAGGACCCCCCAGAGCATACTGTTGCCAAAGGTCAACTGTACTTGGGCTCTGTGAGTCAGATCCTGTAGACAGTCTCCAAACCTCCTAGCACTCTGCCCCATGGATGCTGTGATCATCATCCCCATTTTATTGATGTGAAAACTGTGGCTCAGAAAAAAAAGCGAAGCCATCAGACAAACAGCACAGCTGGAATTCAAAGCCCCAATCTGTCCAACTGTGAAGTCTGTGCTCCTCCCTCTCCCTGCAAGCCTCTGCTGCACTCAGGCCCGGTACAAAAAACAAAACACAGAACACCATTTGGCTTCTCCCTTTCTGCGCTGCGCCAGATGGGCCGAGCACTGACCTTGTGTGGGAAGCTTTCAGGAAGGGCTTCCTGTGTGGTGGCAGAGCAGCTGCACCGACCCTGGTAGCAGGTCCCCCTGGAAAAGCCCCTCGGCTCTCTCATCTGGAGGGGGCTTGGCCCCAGGAGGGACTCGCTCACCACAGGGAAGCAGAAACAGATTTAAGGTCAGAAGGTGGATGTGTGGTAACAAGGGTACACAAGCTGGTGACCGAGTCCCAGGTTACTGCCCACTTCATGGCACTGACCAGCCTGCCATCTGCCTAAAGAGGCTGCTGTGACAAAAAGTGGGACCCAGGAGACAGGTGCCCGGCCCACCACTAGGCCCATTGAGATGTGCCCCTGGGAGCTGTGGGCCTGGCCCTGGAGTGCCAAGGATCAGAAACTACTCAGGGACCAGGCAGCAGGAAGTAGGGGAAGAAGAGACGAGGCTAGGAAACCTGGGTTCAAATTCCAGCTCCCCCACATGACTACCCAGTGGTCCTAAAGTAGCCACTCAACCTCTGAGCCTCAACCTCTTCATCTGTAAAATGGGGAGGGGAGGCGACTGCAAGAGCAGAAGGAAAGGTTCGGGGGTGTCCCTAGCGAAGATGCCCTGAGGGGAAGCAGGCCAGAGGAGAAGCAGCACAAGTGGCCAGAAAGCAGAGTTCCTCCTCCACGCTTTGTCCTCCTCCACGCTCTGACCCAAGTAGAGAAGAGATGGGCCCCGACTACAGGGTGCGGCTCTCCCGCAAGGAACCTTCTGGGCTCACAGGACACCTAGACAGTGTATGCATGTTTCACTACATGTTTGAGGTTTCACTTCCCTAGGGAATTTAATGTAGGAAGTAGGCATGTGGGGTTTTTCTCGCCCACCAAGGGTGGGGAGAAAGGGTCATGCCCCCCAGCAGTGTCTGCAGTGGGCACGTCTCTCCTGTGAGCATCTGGGAGCAATTCATCCCAGATGGGAGGAGTGTCCCTAGCTGAAGTTAGGGGCGCCCCAGCCGCCCTACTCATACAGATCACCCTCCCCACCCCATACCCAGGCTGTTCCTGGTCCCTCTGATACAAGGAGCACTAGCGGACCTCTTCCAGACGCCGCCTCCACGCCACACCCTCGGCCTCCCCCATTAGCGAAAGTGAAGGGACCCTGCTTCCAGCAGCGGATACAGGTGAGGTGCCGCATCCCTCTGTCCATGGGATTCTCCAGGCAAGAATATTGCGGTGGGCTGCCATTTCTTACTCCAGGGGATCATCCTGACCTAGGGATCGAACCAACATTTCTTGTGTCTCCTGCATTGGCAGGCAAATTCTTTTCTACTGTGCCACCTAGTAAGCCCAATTAATAGATATATACTACTGTATATAAAATAAACAACAAGACCTACTGTATAGCACCAAGAATTATATTCAATATCTTGTAATAATGTGTAATGGCAAAGAATCCAAAAAAAAAATGTACATTTTCCTGTTCTTCCAGTCACCAGTATAAACAATTGGTATCTCTTTTGATATGTAGAGCTTCTGCATTCATACAACATGTGTGATATCTGCATATACACACATCTACACATTTAGAGTAACAGAAATGATGGAATATGGCAAAATATCCTTCAACCTCTCTGTGAACCATTGTGAATACCATGCTGAGATGGGGAGATGATCGCACAACTCTGCAGGCACTAAAAGACATTGAATTATACTTTTTCACAAAAAAAAGAGGGACCCGACTCACTTCAGGTCCTGAAACTGCAGATTCAGGCTTATGAGGCCTGACTCTGCCTTGCAGCTCCAGGTTCTGGTCTCACATAGTTTTTCCATTGTAATAGCAAAGTGGTCCCCTCCTGTCCCCTCAGCAGCCTCTGGAGAAGAGTCAGCCCCTTTTCCTGTAGTTTCAACCCAAGTCTCAGTGGCTCTGGCTGGCCAGGCTTTGCCAGGTCCCATGCCCACCACGGAACTGAGAGCAAGCAGCCTCGCTCAAACCAGACCTAGAGGTGGTGCGAAGGAAGGAGCTGTGAGCAGGCAGAACAGCGGCTGTGTCCTCCTCACCCCTCTCCTCCGGTCATAGGACCCCGCTTGCCCCTCAGGACAGGCACTGCCCACATTTCACGTGGTCCGGGGACTGTGGTCCCCTCTTCCCTGGAGGGTGGCTGTCTCCCAGGATATAGCCCTGGCATCCAACAGAGAGGAAAGCAGGCCCAGCCTAGGAGACAGCTCACTGCTGACCAGCCTACCGTTCCCCTTTCGGTTTTGGGGATGTGCTGCTCATGCCTCCCTTACATGACCCAGAGTCAGCCTGTAAAATTACGGGCACACAGCAAGCCCTCAATTAAAAATAAATATTAACAGTACTGTCTCTTCCCAAAGTGTCTTTTGACATTGTTTCTTCTTTGGGTCTGATTTTTACAGTTTTAGATTTACAGAACAATCGTACAGAGTTCCCATACACCCTGCACCCAGTTTCCCCTGTTATTAGCATCTTACATTAGTATGATATATTTGTCGTAATTCATTAACCAACACTGATGCATTGTTATTAACTGAAGTCCATAATTCATTCAGATTTCCTCTGTTTTCTCCATTTTTCTGTTCCAGGGTCCCCTGTGGGAACCCACGTGGCATTTAGTTATCATCTCCTGACCCTACACTGGAAACTTGAATTTGGCCATGGTGGAAATAGTTACACCGTGAAAACTGGCAAACCCTACCAGTCAGAGTTCTCCCCTTCCCAAAAGCCCGTAGCTGAACGCTTAGCAGCACACCACTCTGTGTATACGCTGTTTCATCTGATGAGATGATATTGTCAGGATTTGGAAACAAATCATACAAGGATATAATACACAAAGCTTCTTCTTAGTCTGACAAAACAAAATTCATTCTAAGCACCTGTCAATTGTGTACCTACTTTTTGCTTTCTCTTAGTGAGCCTCTTAATAATCACGCTACAGTTTTAAGCATCTGTTAGATACTAGGCATATGAATCCATAATCTCTTATCATCACTTTCAAGTTAGATGTTATTATTATGCCAGTTTATGGATGAAAGAACAAGCACAGAGAGGTTACAAGACTGCCCAAGGTCAAATCTGCTCCTGCCACAGAGCCTCCCACCCGGCTTGGCGTGTACTTGAGCCTTTCTAACCTGAAACCAGCTAAAAGTCATCGGACATGTTGCAGCTTTGAATTACAATGGGTTTTCATATCTACCTCTTCTGCTTTTCCTGAAATGTCATTTATCCTTTGGTTGGGGCTCTTTTCCTTTTCGTCGGCTCCAGCTTTGTGCTCTTGCATTTAACTGTGACAACGATAACGGCTGTTTCTGTAAAGTTATCAAGCCAAAGTCAGTGGTATTCTTTAACCTTCAATGGATAATGAATGTGTGTGACAACCCACAGGCCCTGCACACACTTCAGCAGCGGGGTTGGAAGGTATTCACAAGCATTAGAGCGAAAACTAAGTAACAGGAGAAAGGCTTGCCTCCACCCTCAGAAGACACACTCCACAAACATCATCCCCTGGTTCTTACAGCCTCCTTGTCAACAGTATAGGTGGTAGTGAGGTCACTCTGAGCAGAGGCTGAGGCCGGGCAAGGTCTGTGGCTCCCTGAGGGCATCAGCAAATTAGCATCAGAGACAAGAGGGAGATAAGAGAAATGGGCAAAGCCCAACCAAGAACGGGGTCACTTCATGCTGAACCGAGTGTTTCCTGAATGACTGAATGAAGGCTTCCCTAACTACTCCCTTCTCCCTTGCCTTTGGCGCTCTGACTGTATTTCTCAACTTGCCTAAGCTGTAAACTCCTTAGGAGGAGAAACAAAGTGATTTGAGCTTCCTAAAAAGAAAATGGAGTTCCTCTGTCTTCACAATGGAGACCGTTGTCCCAGCTGCCTCCGAGGGGTGTTGTAACACGTGGACCACCCGTGCGCGGGAAAGAACTCCTGGCTTCCTCACGGTACCTCTCGCTTGCATGACATCCTCTGATAGGTGGTGGTTTAATCACTAAGTCATGTCCGACTCTTGCGACCCCATGGACTGTAGTCTGCCAGGCTCCTCTGTCCATGGGATTTTCCAGGCAAGGATACTGGAGTGGGTTGCCATTTCCTTCTCCAGGGGATCTTCCCCCTGGGTTGATCTTCCCGACCCAGGAATCAAACCCAGGTCTCCTGCATTGCAGGCAGATTCTTTAGCAACTGAGCTATGAGGGAAGCCCTCTGATACCGGTTGGATGGACACAGGAATGCTCAGTGTTAGCAATCATCAGTTTTGCTTTACTTTTTCCCTAGTTTGTAATTCATCCGCAATGCCCAGGACTCTGACCACCTACAAATGGGCTCTGAAGATACATTTTGACACAGAGAGACTCGTTTGGCAACCCAGAGATGCCTCCACTAGGGGCTGAGGAAATCCAGGCTTGCCTGGGTTGGTAATTACCATCTCCACCTGGAAAAAACCCTGGTGACTCAGCTGGGTGGAGATGCCACCTATGCCTCGGGGACAGGAAGAGAGCTGGGACCTTGGCCAGCTTCGGGACAAGGAGGCAGCGCCCTGGGGATGGCAACGCGCGTTCCCCGTGCTTTGCAGGAAAGAGCACAGCATGGGAGCCGCTAGCTGCTTCTCCTGCCCAGCGGTCCCTCAGCCCCCCTCTGTCCATGGACTTCCTTGAGCTCCAGGGTGGTGGGGGCCAGGGAGGGGGCGCTTGAGCTCTGAAATCCTGTGAATTCACAAAAGGGTGACATTTAGTCTGTGACAGGCATTAGCGGTCCCCCACAGGGAGCTCTCCGGGGGCAAGGACAGCCTTGTTCTCACACAAATCACAAAGCCGGCAGTGAGTGCTCCATAAATAAGCCATTTTGCCTGCCTGAAAACAATGCTCTAAGAAAATTCCCACACCTCCAGCGGACTGACTTGTGGCAGCGGGCAGATTTCGAGGACAAACAAATCATGAGGCACTTGATGTTACAAACCAGCTGAGGTCTTATGCAGATTAGACCAGAGCCCCAAATCAGCCCACGACGAGAAGGCAGCCTTGACACGGGTATCTGGAACAAAGGATGCTGAATTAGGACCGTGGCAGGCCAACGAGGCCGTGAATGAGGGATTGTGGGAAGGACTTTGATGTAAACCCAGGCAGAACCGTGTGTACTTATCTCCTAGGGGATCCACCCACTCTGAAGCAAGTGGGTGGCCTGTATTTAAATATGAGGATTTGTTTGCATTTCTCAAGAGAACAGAGGCTTTGAGAGCTGGAGGGATATGTCATCCAGTGTCTCCTCTCTGGGCACTGATACACCAGGTCGAGGGCTCCTGTTCACATAAGCTTGGTCGTTTGCCTTGAAGGGCCGGGAAGCAGAAGCTGTGACCTCGGAGGACCCCAGGCACCACCGAGACGCTGCCTTCTGTGTCATCCTTGAGGCCTGTCAAACCTGGAGCAACTTCTGCTTCTAGCTTTCCTTCCAACTGTTAAATTGAGCCACAAACATTCATTGAACACCTGCTAGGTGTGAAACGCTAGGCTGAGTGCCGTGAAGGACAAGGAAGTCTGCTGCCTGCAGTGCCCAAGGCCTGTGCGGACCACAGGGGCACCAGCTGGTGGGATGGGGGCAGGCAGGAGCTGCTCCTAGCGACGCGGTCCTCCACCCAGCCCCTCCCCCTCCATTCTGTGGCCCCTTGTGGGTTCTCACTCAGCCTCCATGGTCACCCTGGATGGGTGACCCTCATATCGACACCTTGGACCAGGCTCTTGGCCAGAATGCCTAGCTGAGGGGCCAAGGGGCATATCAAACTTGACGTACCCCAAAAGGAAGCCCTCCTCTCACACCAGGTGATCCTTGCTCCTGGAACAGCTTCTCTTCACAGCCTCTGTCCTGCATCCCCAACTCCTCCCTCTGCCCCAGTTCCCTCCACCCAACCCATTACCAGTCTGTCTCTTTTACCCCCAAAATCTTTTCTCATCCATCCCTCTGTTTTCATCCCTAGGTCCTCACCCACCTGGATCCCCAGGGCCAGTGTGGTTCCTGGCCTGGGTCTTTGCATCTTCCCCTGACATGGGGGCTAATCTGTATCTGTCCAGTACACTCTGCTTGCACTAAAATCATCCAGAGTCCCTTTCTGTTGCCTGTGCCCAGATGACCAGAATCGGCTCCCTCTCAGGCCCCCTGCACAGCGAGCCCTCACCAAGCTTGGCCACCTGGCAAGGCTCCGTGTCTCCTGGCAGACTCAGGGTTCTCATTCTTTGCCTCACTCTTCCTCCTGCTTCCTTAGGACAGCTACAGTCACTCCGTGTCCAGATCTCAAAGGCAGAAAGGCTTCTGAGACTCAGTCTGGTCAACTCAGTGGGGGACTCTGCCTCTCAGGAGCCCTGCAGGGCCCCACAAGGACCCCTCCCGTCAGTCTGTGCCCAGACATACCTAAGGCACAATGACAGTAGATAAACACTGTCACCTGCACCTACCTCATGCCTCAAAGAGCATCAGTGCCCAGGCAGATTCTCCCAAGGAAACGGACAGTCCTTGCTGCCGGGCACCAGTTACTGAAGCCACTGCCTCCCCCAGAACCATAGCTAACCGGCCTGCACAAATGTCCAGGGAGCCAGAGTCAGCCTGGCAAAGGGGAAGAGTGCATCTTGTCTCCAATGCTTCTTAACTGTGTGACCTTGAACAGTCACCTAAGGTTTCTGAGTCCCATGAAAAATTAGCGGCACTTCCTTACAAGGCAGTTATGAGGAGGGAGCAAGGAAAGTCATACGAGGTGCACAAAAGGTGTTTGATAAATGACAGCAATGAGTGGTCCTTGGCAAATGGGAAAATTCCCCCATTGTCTGCCTCTCTACAGCCTTTCCCATTGAGTGGGGAGCGAGGAGACTGGCTGCTGCCTTGAGCAGGCTTGGTTCCCACTCTCCTTCTCTGCCTGGCCCACCCTGCCCTGTGGTCACAGGAGACGGAGGAGTGGACGATGCAGAGTTACAGGACAGGTCCCGGGAAGCCTGGGGCGTAGCCAAGTGTAATTCATACCGTGGTGTATAATGGTGGCCGTGAGTCAAGCCTTCTACTTACGTTCAGTCTTACTCATAATAAACCTGTTATTTCAGTCTCCAGTGTCTTTCTCACTTGGTCTTGAACTCAGGAGGGAAAGAGGAAAATGCCACTGATTTAGCAACTACTTGGATAGCATTAATGTGTGCCAGGCCCTATTCTAAACATTTTAGCAATCTTAACCCATTTTTGGCCTGCTACTGCTGCTAAGTCACTTCAGTTGTGTCCGACCCTCAGCGACCCCATGGGCTGCAGCCTTCCAGGCTCCTCTGTCCATAGGATTTTCCAGGCAAGAGTACTGGAGTGGGGTGCCATTGCCTTCTCTGCATTTTTGGCCTATGAGGTATTAATAGTTAGTTCTATAACCCCCATTTTACAGATGAGGACACTGAGGACCAGAGAGGGCAGCTGGCTACAGGGCCCAGAGCTCAGAAGTGCCTGAGCCAGGGTTTGAACCCAGGCAGGTGTGAAATGGAGTTATTTCCTGCCATATCAGTAAACAAGGATGTCACAGTGATCAGTGATTCCAGCCCTCCGAATGTGAATTCCTGAGCCCGAAGGGCAGTCTGGAGGGAGAATACCTGCGCTATCTGACAGCCAGCCCTCGGGCTGCAGCCACATCCTACCGTGAACTCTGAGGAACTCAGGATATGAAAACACACAGGATACTGGCCCCAGGTAGCCGAAATGCATATGCTTGTGTGAATGTTAGCCACTCATTCATGTCCCTTCAAGTGATCACATGGACTGTAACCCGCCAGGCTCTTCTGTCCATGAATTCTCCAGGCAAGAATACTGGAGATGGGCCATTTCCTCCTCCAGGGGATGTTCCCAATCCAGGGATCGAACCCAGGTCTCCTGCATTACAGGCGGATTCTTTACCACCTGAGCCATCAGGAAAGATGCACATGAGACGACCGATTTCACTGAGCCTAGACTCTTGCATCTTCCCATACATAGAAAAGCACTAAATTCCTCAACTTGAGATATCTGGTTTTCTTTAATTCACAAAATACTTTTGATGTTCAGACACCCTGCGCTTTATTGCAAACTTCTATGTAAACTCCCCTGCCTCCTCTGAGCAGTTCTCTCACGATCATTTGAGATGCTGTCTCCTGGACTTGAAGTCCTAAAAACTCCCACCAAATAAAACATAACTCTCAACTTTTGTTAGTTGCTCAGTCATGTCTGACTCTTTGTGACCCCATGGACTGTATGTAGCCCACCAGGCTCTTCTGTCCTTGGGATTCTCCAGATAAGAATACTGGAGTGGTTTGCCATTTCCTTCTCCAGGGGATCTTCCCGACCCAGGGATCAAACCCGGGTCTCCCACATTGCGGGCAGATTCTTTACAGTCTGAGCCACAGAGGAAGCCCACGACTTCTAGGTTGCGACTGTTTTTTTAGTTGCCAGGCCCAGCTCCCGAGTCCACCCTCTTTGCCACTGCTTCTCTAACATTGATTCAATCCACCAAGCATTTTGCCCTGGAGAATACATTAGTCATATATATCCCTCTTTTAAGACAAAGCAGAGGCTGGGAGGAAAGAGATAAGGAACACGTGCTTCCTGGAGCTCTGGGTCTGGCAGACTCTGCCATCAGGGAGAATCAGGGTAACTCTGAGCAGGAGACGGGTAGGCCCCGAGAGAGGGGGTCACAGGAGCGCGCAGGGGTCCCCGCCTCGTCTGCATGCCTGGAGGCGGAAATGACCAACTGGACATCAAGATACAAGTGCCACCGTGAACAAATTTAATAAACACATGGAAGTACAGCAGAAGAGAAAAGGAGGGGAAACATCACTGCAAACCAAAGGCCGGCAGCAATGTGAGCAGGGGCCCAGGACCCCGAGGTCCTAGGAGGAAGCGCCTCAGAAGTCCTGATGCCACGGGAGACAGGTTCGCTATTCAGAAGCGTGTGCTCCTTTTCCCTCAAACAATTAATGCAAATCGAGCGGCCGGGTGCACAGGCACAGGGAGGACCGGCAGAGGCCTCTGCAGTGAGAAGAAGCTGTGCTGTGACCTCGCTGGCCTGGAGCAGGGTGGGCCTGGAGCGCAGAGCTGGGCAGGTCTGACGGCTTTGCCGCTCCGCTCCCGGCTGCATGACCGGGAACCTCCAGTGTCTCCATCTGGGGGGAAGGGCCCTCTAGAGCGTGGTCCACGCCGGCTGTCATTGTGGCCTCACTGTTCCTGCAGGTCTGGAGGGTGTGGTTCGAGGGGCGGAATGGAATCCGGTCAGACTGGGTGGGGATAAGAGAAGTGTTTCCAGCAGGACCTGAGACTCTCTGGTTGTTCCCCAGGAGCCAGAGAGGCCCGAGCAAACAGTGACCTCCTGGATCGTGTGGACAAGCCCTCACAGAGTGCCGCGGGGGCCTGGCCACTGGCCTGCAGCTGCCACCCTGACCGATGGGCAGGGCCATGGCCCCAGGAGGCGGGTGGCCCAGCCCGGGCCCACCCTGTCTGGGCAGAAGGCTGGCTGGAGGGCTGGCTTCCTGGGCGTGTGACCGATGCAGTCCTAGAAGGCCATGTGCACCGGAGGGGGATTCGTGCCTGGGATTCAAGGCTCTGCAGTCACTGTGCTGAATTCTCAATAATTTTATCTTTGAATCTGTGTTTTGTAAGTGACGTCCGGGGATAACGAAGCAGGCTCCAGGGGAGAGGCTCACACAGCCCATCCACTGCCCACTCCCTGCCCTGGGCCACACGCTTCCCCGGTCACCTCCCTGCCTCTTAGTGCCCAGGGCCCAGTCCAGCCGCATCCTTCCTGCCCCCACCCCCGAGGGTGGGGCGTGGTGGTGGCTGTCCCTGCTCTCAGCTGGCAGTACCACAGGATCCCCCTCTGCTCCAAGTACCAAACATGTCCCCGGGCTGAGGGTACCTCCTGTGAGGGTTGGGGTGATGGCCCCTGGGAATGGGAGAGAGGTTTCCTGCCTTCATTTTGCCCTGGGCCCTGCAAATTACTTAGCCGGCCCAGTGTGGCTGGGGCGAGACAGAGGAGCCACCAACTTAAAGGCAGCTCTGTGCTGTCCCCCTCAGGAGGGAGGGCTCACCCTCTGGCCCTCCGCAGGGCAACAGCGTGGCTCATCCCATAAAATTCTCAGCCTCCACTTGGAGCCACCATTGGCTGATGTCCACACGCAGAAGGACGCTTCCTAGGGCCTGTGCAGACTACATTACAGCTTCCAGGAGGAGCAGTGCCTGGCCGGGCTGAGAAAGGTGCTCTCCAGGCTGGAGGAACACTTGCTTCGATTCCTAAGCTTGGCACCTTCCTGGTGTTCAGGGGATCCGATGCTGGGCTGGACCAGACTGAGGCTACATGGCAGGGGAAGCTGCTGACGGGGCGGAAGAGGACAGGCCCAGACTGCGTGGCCTTACACAAGAGCCACAGAAGTTTGGATTTTATCTTTTTGGCCAGTTCTCAAACTTCATCAGCCACCCAGGAGCAGAGGCCAAAGTGGCTTTATTGAAACAAGACATTTCCTTGAAGTTTCATAACGTTTCCTGACAAATATGTGAGTCGTATTGCGTAAGAGCCCCGAGCTTTGTTTTATTATAAAAATATCTGGAGAGACAGAGTGATGCAGGTGCTCCAGGGGAGAAAAACCTTCCTCTCCTCTAGGAAACACTTCCTCTCATGGGAGAAGCCCAGGGAGGGGTAAAGGGACGGTGATGGATGGATGATCGACACAGTCAGGAACTGGTAGATCCTTGCAGTCATAAACAGGTGTTTTCAAATATGGCCATGGATGTGCAAAGATGCATAAGACACAGTCTCTCCATAAGATGCTGACATTCTGGCAAAGGCACAATCCCACGTGTGCTAATTATATTCATTTCTTACAGCTGCCATAACAAAGGACCACACATTTAGTGGCTTAGAGCATCACAAATTTATTCTCTTATAGGTCTGGAGGTCAGATGTCTGATATGAGTCCCAGAGGGCTAAAATCAAGATGCTGGTTCCTTCTAAAGATGCTGGTTCATTCCAAACACTGCAGAAGAGACTCTGATTCCTTGGCTTTCTGGCTTCCAGAGGCTGCCTGAAGTCCTTGACTGATGGACTCTTCTTCCATCTTCCACATGCATCGCTCCAGACTCTGCTTCTGATCACATCTCCTTTGCTGACTGATCCTCTCACCTCCCTCTTATAAAGACCCTTGTGATGACACTGGGCCACCTGGATAATACAGGGTGACCTTCCCTTCTCATGGTCTGTAGCTTACTCTCATCAGCAGAAGCACTTCGTTCATGTAAGGCCACATCTCCACATGCCCAGGGATTGGGACATGGACCTCTTTGGAGGATTTCCACTGTCTACTGCACTCAGTATGACAAACAAGTCAAAGTATCAATGTAGGACAAAGGGATTTAGTGGTCCAAAAAGGGAGCCGTGACATTTGACTGTGGCGATCTGGGAGGACTCCGTGGAGGAGGTGGTCTCCGAGCTGAGATGACAGAGTGGTGAGCATTCTGGGCAGGAGGCAGCCCACGAGCCGGGGTGCGTGCAGAGGTGGGGAGGCCAAGACTGCTGTAGGAGAGCAAGGCGTTGACTGTGCATCCGGAGAGTAGAGAGGATTCACAGGCATGCCCATCATGGTGCCTGTCAAAGCCCCAGCTGGTGAGAGCAGGACAGGGTGGGCAGCTCACCTTCAGGGACAAACCCGTGGGCTGGCCATGCCGCCAGCCTGCTGTACCTAGAGCTGTCCAAGCAGGCCAGCTGGTCTGTCCCAGGAGCTTAGGCTGGAGATATGGAAACAGTGCTGGCGCTGGTGGTGGGAGCAGAGTTCAAATGCTCCACAGCGAGCAACCCTGAGGCAGGAGGGGCAGATAGATCAAGAGGAAGGAGCAGGTGTAGGAAACCTGGGGTGAGAAGGCTGCTTTCGGCAGCAGGAGCCCTGGGAGGAGACGGGGGCCCCTAAGCGCCCCTCCTGGCTCTGGAGAAGCCAGGCCCAAAGGTTCTGTGCTCTCCTTAGCCTCCTGGCGTTCCTGAGTCCCATCCTGGTCCAGCCCCTTGGCATCCAGAGTAGGGCGCTGGTCCTGGCGACCTGAGACACCCAGTGAGCAGACCAGGCCAGGAGGGAGAGAAGGGAACCCACGGGCAGGCCCGTCCTGATGGCCTCCCCACTCCCCCAACACAGACAAGGCCATCCCTGCTGCCCTCAGTGACCACCAATGCCCTCCTCACTCATGCCCTTGGCTCGAAATTCTGCTCCATCCCTGGGTGTGTGTGTGGTGCCTCTGGAGCTGAGCCACACTGGAGCCCCGCTTCCTCCAAACAAGGCAAGGGGGCTGGTGAGCGCTGCGCGGGGCGGCGGGGGGGGGGGCCTCCATGTGTGCTTTAGAGCCACCTTACTGAGTAGTTACACTGTCCCCATTTTGCAGGCTAGGAAATCAGGTAGGTGACTCTCCCAGGGCCATGTGGCCATAGAGGAATCTCTTTCTGAGGGACCTGCCCGGAAACGTACTGTGATTTCAGAACATGCCAGGTTACTACTCTGTTCACCCAATGTTATTAGTGTCTACGACGAGCTAGTCGTGGAGATATCTACACACATGCTACACAGGTGCTACTGGAGCTTATGCAGATGGTTTCAAATACTACAAAGGGCTATAAGAAACGGCAAAGGACTCTGGTGGGGACTGATCGGCGGTCAGGAAAGCCTTCTCTCAAATAAGTCTTTTGAGCAAAGTCTGGAATATTGAGAACAAGCCAGCTGGGTAAAACTCGGGGACAAGAGCATCACCCACAGCTCATTAAATGTTTATTCATCTATTTATTAGGGGCACATGTTAAATCAGTGGTATTTAATTCCTGGGCTGCACTTAGAGTGACTATGGGATAGTAGTCGGAAGTGGCTGTCGAGGGAGGGGCAGCAAAGAACAGCAGAAGCCAGAGAGGGGGCCTCAGCCTGGCTCCCCAGCTCCACAGGCCTGTGCAGTGGAAGCTCCCAGCGTGCCTTGCAGCCCCCCTGCCCAGTGTGCCCTCCGCCTCCATGCGTCTCTCCCGGTTCAGAGGCATTGCCCCTCCTTCCGCAGCTCCGTTAACACAGGTGCAGGGCCCAGATCGACTCCCTCCCACACGCCACGCCTCCTTCTTTCTCTCTGCACACAGACTTCCCACCACCTGATTCAAGGCTCAGGATGAGTGTTCCAGAAGCTGGCGGGATGCAGAGTTGTCTCCCGCACACACAGACTCCATGGCAACCGCAACTCCGTGACAACAGCAGAGGAAGCCAGGCTGGACCATCTGGGACGCCAAACCCTCCACATGCTGCCCCATCTCAGTGCTCACGTCCAGGGAACTTCTGCACAAAGCAGAGGTGACCTTTCAGCAGCATAAGAATAAACAGTGGGAGCCTGTGAAATCCCCTGAAAGTGTGCATTTACTGTCCCAGAGCGACAGAAGAGGAAGCAACAGGGGCGAGATTTGCACTGACGGGCCAGGTAGGTTTTAGTGATGGGATTTTGTGTCATCCACAAGGGGAGGGATTTGCCATACAAAAATATCGGTCCAGTTAATTTATCTCCAGGATTCCATTTTCAAGCCCATCAATCCCCTACTTTCGTCTACTTTCCACAGAGGCGAAAAAATCTGTATTTGAATCAAAGGCCCCGATATATTCAAACTTCTGGGGCTCCATAGGCCTGCCCTTCATTCTAACAATAATAATCATTTTCCTACAGAATATATAGCATGTTCTAGGAACTCCAAGAGGCCCTTCACATGTATGATCTCACTCTTTGCAATGGACTTATGAGGAGGAACCACAATTATTTTCTTTTTAAAGATGAGAAAGGGAGATAAGAGGTGTTAAATCCCCAGGCTCATCCAGCTGGAAGGAAAGGCAAGAAGGAGCTGAGGCAAGCCCAGCCTGCTCTAGAGTGTGAGCCCTTGAGCGTCACAAAGGGGTCAAAGCAACCTGACTGATGTACTGGTACAAACGCACCTCTGAAGTTCTCGTGTGTGTTGGGAGGACTTCCTGAGCCACGTGCCGCTGTGGATGGAGGGTCCAGCTGTCTGGGAATGCTGAAGTCCAGCCTGGCAGACCCCGAGGCTGTAGCACACACTGTAAGGGGATGGAGAGAGAATGCTAGGGTGGGAGTCAGTTGGGCGGGGCTGTGGACATGATGCCCCACAGCAGTGATTTGCCCTGCATCAGGTCGCCTATCCCTTCACACGTGGCTCTCCTGAAGCCCACAGGCCAGCCCAGGCCCTACTTGGCGGTCTCCCCCTTCACCCTTCTCCAAGCCTGAGTCCTGCTTGAGCTGCCAGAGCAAGATGAGACAGAGGTTGGGGGAAGATGCAGGGCCCAGTAGGCTCCTTGTGCAAAAACTGGTGAGAGAACATGGGAAAAGCGAACCCCGCTTCTGTGTGCATGACCTGTGACCCCATCTGCTGGAAAATGCGACCTCCAAGCAGATGCAAACCAAACGTGAGAAGCACCTACGGGCCCCTTCCACAGCACCTGGAGACTGATCGGATAGCAAGGTCTGGAGCAGGGGGTTGAGAATGACCCTGAAGTTGGAGCCCAAGGGCCTGCACATGTCCACATCCCTCCCCTTGGCCGCCCCACCTGGCCCAGAGACAGACCAGGGGCAAGGGTGGGGAAGGTTCTTGGGAGTGGAACTGGAAGAGGGTCTAGTGAGGACCACCTCTTGGCACCAAGAGTGGGTGGGGCAGCCAGCCAGAGCCTCCTGGAACCCAGGACCCAGTAGTGGGGAGCCCACGGCCAAGTCCAAGCCCAGGGATTGAAAGGTTCTCGCTCAGCACTTAGAACTTGCTGGAAGCAAGACAGAGGGAGACACCCAGGGAGGATTGTTTTCTCTTTGTGTGTGTTCAGTTGCTTCAGTCGTGTCCAACTCTTTGCAACCCTATGAAACTGTAGCCCACCTGGCTCCTCTGTCCATGGGAACATGCTCCGAAAACCCTAGCCTTGGAGATGACACTGGGACCAGTCATAGTGAGCCCCGGGGGCAAGGCAGCAAGTTCCCCTCTGTTGGGAGAAGTGTAGTTGTGGATTTAGGTGCAAAGAGACACTCCCTGCAGGGCTGCGAGGCCTGGGTCATCTCCCCACTTCCTCCTGGCTCTGACCGCGACCGACCGCAGACAGCACTTTCACCAAGATTGCTTCCCCTTGAGGTGGGCAGGTCTGCAGAGGCGAGGAAGCTGGGCCAGTCCGGCTCACGGCTCGCTTGGCAGCAGCTGCACCAGCCTGGGCCAGCTTTGGTCCCGTGCAGGGTGCAAGGAAGGGAGCTGAAAGCAGGGTCAGGGACACCTGCATTCTGTCACTTGTTCGCAGCCTGGTGACACAGGAATGGGCCTGGGAGTCCAGGAGTATCCATCCTCAAAGCTGCTGTAACAAACCCTGAGAACTATGTCCTGCTGCTGACCTGGAGGCCATAATCCAAGACCAAGTGTGCACAGCACGCTCGGGCTCAGGACTCAGGCTCCAGGGAGGGCTCCTGCCCTGCATCACCCCAGTCTCTTCCCTGTCTTCACAGGTCTTCCTCCCTCTGGGTCAGCATCCTGCCGCTTCCCACAGGGACACCCATCACTGGATTGAAGCTTCACCCTAAATCCAGGACCGTCTCAAGATCCTTAACAGACACAGGCTTTTTCCATGTTCACGGGGACTAGGGGGTGGTTAGGACTTGAACGTATCTGTAGGGAGAAAAACTTCAGCCCACTGCACATGGGAGCAATGATCTGATGCCTGGAGAATCCCACAGACAGAGGAGCCTGCAGGCTACAGACATGACTTAGCCACTAAACCACCACCCCCACCACCATGGATGGGGAGGGGGCAGGGTGGGAAAGGTGAGGCCTAGAAGCAAGAGGGCTGCTCCACATTTGCAGGAGGAAGGGGTTCAGTGTCCCCCTCCCCCAGCAGTAGCCCCCTGCCTCCAGGGTCCGCCAAGCACAGATCTGCCTGCCCTGCCTCTCCCCTGCCAGTCTCTCTGCACAGAAGGTGCGCTCCTGGGGGGTGGGGGGTGAGGGTGCCTCTCAAGGCAGCTCTGTGCAGTGGGTGGGGGGTGCAGCTGCGCAGGGGCTCTAGCCCCACCCTCTCCCTGCTCCATACTGTCCCCCTTCCTCTGTAAATTCCCGTCTGTCTCCCTCCTCCCTTCCTTGCCCCCTGCCCTCTCTCAGCTCCCCTTCCTGGCCTCTCCCCTTTTTCTTGCTCCAGGCAGAAGGTGAAGGCTGTCCACTGGGAGCCCTCTTGGGAGGACCCCAGTGGTAGTAAAGGGCAGAGGGAAGGTCACCCTGTCCAGAGCTTCCGGCCACAGCCACCATGGTCACTAGGATGCTGTGGGCCGGGCCGGCCTCCCCTTGGTCAGCACCTCTCAACCTCACCGAGGCGCCTTCTCCCTCCATCGGTGCATGTCTCCTGAGCCCCCAGCATGCCCAGCAGTTCCCTGCCAGCTCAGTGACCCCCTCCTCCTGCCCCAGCCCCAACTCCAGACTTCAGCCCCCTGAAAGCTCCAGCTCCTTTCTTGCACCTGTTACCCAGGCAGCCTCTCCCCTCCAAGGGGTCCATGGAGGCCGGCGACTCCACTCTTGGGGTGTGAATCCACCCGGCTTCTGCCCTTCCAGGCAGCAGGACTCCTGGTTCCTTCCTGGGGGGTTACCTGGAACGCAGGGACCCATCTGGTTCTGAGTCAGAACTTCCACTTTCCAACAACAGATTTGGTCCCTCTTTGCCTCCTGACTCAGGCTCTCAATTGATTCAGAATGCTGAGGGGAGGGGAGGCAGCGGAGCAATCACCTCCATCAGCCACTCCACCTTGGGATTCACAGCTGTTTCTTTTTCTGTCTCTGTTTATTTTTATCTGTTTTCGCTGCGGAGAAGGAAGAGGTGCAAGAGGGCAGGCCTGGGTCTGGGCTATTTGGGGTGGCAGCGCCTAGATGCACAGTGATCGCAGGGTGATGCCTGTCCCCTTCAAGGGGAGGGAGGGTGCAGGCGGGGCCGTGGGGCCACAAGCCCTCACTGAGGGGCTGCACTCATCCCCCAACACTCCTGTGCTGACTCTGACCTCCAGGCTCAAGAGTCAGCGCTTCACAGGACGAGAGTGTCCTTAGTGCCCTGGGGAGGGGGCCGCCGGCTGCAGCCTGTGGTGCTCAGGGCCAGGGGTAGAGGGCATCCAGGATTCCCCACCCTCCTGCCTGTCCTTCCAGGCCCCTCTCCAGCTCGCTCCAGCGGAAGCCGTACTCCCCTCTCTCGGGTATCACTTCCTTTGGAGGAAGCTTACTTTATCCGTGGAGGTGCAAATCCGGCTGGCTGCAGCGAGTCCTCTTGAGGGCTATTGTTTGGCACTTCCGTCTTGGCAGGGGGCCTGGGTTGCAGAGCTGCCCAGGGTCTGGACTCTCCCAGAGGCTCCCAGGCCAGGTAGGGAGTGCACTACGCAACCAGCCAGTCGGTTAGTCAGTCAATACACACGGGCTGGGGACCCTGAGATAACTGTGACTCAGTTCCTGCCCCCCTGGAGATAAGCTGTGATGGAAGACCCCAGGGCTAAATCACTTGGAACCATCCAGAACTACTCAGGGGCCTCTTCCCACACCCACGCCCATAGATCCTCCACACCCACAGAGACCACCATGGCTGTTGTTGCTTTAATTGTGGTAAAACACAAATGACACAGAATTTGCCATGTGAACCATTTTAAGTGCACAGCTCCGCAGCACTGACTGCACTCACCTTGTGCAGCAGTCACCAGCCTTCACCTCCAGAACTCTTCCGCCTTCCCACACTGAAGCTCTGTCCCCATTAAACACTGGCTCCCCGCCACCCCCCCAATGCCCAGCACCCCCACCCTCTTTCCTGACTCCATGAATTTGTCTGCTCTAGGGACCTCACCTCCAGAACTCTTCCGTCTTCCCACACTGAAGTTCTGTCCCCATTAAACACTGGCTCCCCGCCACCCCCCCAATGCCCAGCACCCCCACCCTCTTTCCTGACTCCATGAATTTGTCTGCTCTAGGGACCTCACCTCCAGAACTCTTCCGTCTTCCCACACTGAAGTTCTGTCCCCATTAAACACTGGCTCCCCGCCACCCCCCCAATGCCCAGCACCCCCACCCTCTTTCCTGACTCCATGAATTTGTCTGCTCTAGGGACCTCACCTCCAGAACTCTTCCGTCTTCCCACACTGAAGTTCTGTCCCCATTAAACACTGGCTCCCCGCCACCCCCCCAATGCCCAGCACCCCCACCCTCTTTCCTGACTCCATGAATTTGTCTGCTCTAGGGACCTCACCTCCAGAACTCTTCCGTCTTCCCACACTGAAGTTCTGTCCCCATTAAACACTGGCTCCCCGCCACCCCCCCAATGCCCAGCACCCCCACCCTCTTTCCTGACTCCATGAATTTGTCTGCTCTAGGGACCTCACCTCCAGAACTCTTCCGTCTTCCCACACTGAAGTTCTGTCCCCATTAAACACTGGCTCCCCGCCACCCCCCCAATGCCCAGCACCCCCACCCTCTTTCCTGACTCCATGAATTTGTCTGCTCTAGGGACCTCACGTAAGTTGGATCACAAGTATCAGTCCTTGGGTGACTGACTCATCTCACTGAGCATAGTGACCTCAAGCTTCGTCCAGCGCCAGCATTCCCCTGCTTTTAAAGGCTGAGTAATATTCCTCTGTGTGGCCCACTTCTGTGAGCCATGGACATTCGTGTTGTTTCACCTTTGGGTGTTTGTGGATAATGCTGCTGTGAGCACAGGGGTGCCTGTAGCTTTGAGACTCGGCTTTCACTTCTTTTGAGTATGTACCCAGAAGTGGGATTGCTGGATTGGACGGGGAGACAATGACAGAGGCAAAGATGGAGAAAGATAGACAGATAGATAGATGATGGCCTTTCTGTTGGTGTGGGAGGTGCTGGTGAGAGAATAATTTGAATATTAAAATAGCTTTGTTTGCATCTTAAGCTGGTAGATTTGGTGGAACCTATTTAAGCAAGTAAATACCTCTTGGGCTTCCCTGGTGGCTCAGATGTAATGCAGGAGACCTGGGTTCAATCCCTGGATCGGGAAGAATTCCCTGGAGAAGGGAATGGCAATTCACTCCAATATTCTTGCCTGGAGAATTCCAGGGACAGAGGAGCTTGGCAGGCCACAGTTTTGGCGGGTCACAAAGAGCTGGACATGACTAGGTGACTAACACTTTGCCTCTTACCTTTAAATACCTCACAGGCTGGTGCAGGAATTAAGTCAAATATTGACAGCAACACCACAGTGCCTGGCCGGAGAAGGCAGCCCACACATTTTTTTTCTTTAATGCTTATTTATTTGGCTGTGTTGGGTCTTAGGATCGAACCTGAGCCCCCTGCATGAGGAGCACGGAGTCCCAGCCACTGGGTCACCAGGGAGGTCCCCACATCTGTTTCTTTTCCATTTCTTCCTCCGGCTTCCACCACCTTGAGCATCCAGTCTGTGCCCCCAGGGCTGAGCCAGGGCTGACACACAGTAGGCGCTCAGGCAGTGTCTGTCAAATGAAAAGCCAGCCTGGGTACTGACCAGCTTCGCTGACGAGGGAGAGCGGCGGGGCCCTGGCTGGTCACCTGGAGCGGCCCTGAGCCAAGCCTGGCTTTCCAGCTCTTGCAGGCGCGGGTGCAGAGAGAGAGGAGAGACAGACGGAGAGAGACAGAGATGGAGAGAGAGGGAAGGAGATGGAAGGAGAAGGAGTGAGAAAGACAGAGGGAGGGAGGGAGAGACGGACAGAGGGTCCCCCTGTCACTCCGGACCGCAGGTGGTGGACCAGCTTGTGTCCTTCCAAGCCCACCGTAGGCAGCCTTGGTGGAAGGTTCCTTGTTTCCCACTCCCTCACCTGTTGAGCTCTGTAAAGGCCTCCTTTAAGTCTTGGGGTGGAAGCAAGCGCCAAACGCTGACATACAAGGCGATGATAACCACGTGTGGTTCAAAAGAGACAACCTAGCGGAGGCTGGCTAGCCCTCAAGCCGGCACCAAGCACTGGGTGTGGACGGGCTTGTGTTTAAGGTCGGTTTGGGCAGCTTCCAAGGGCCGTTCAAGTTGCTTTGGCTTAAGAGACCTGCTCGTGCCTCTGTGTGTGTGCATGCGTGTATGTGTGTGTGTACTATGTGTATATACATGTGAAGTGTGCGTTGTGTGCATGTGTGCTGGGTGCATATATGCAATGTGTGTGTTGTGTGTATGTGTGTGTATATATGTGATGTGTGTGTGTTGCTGTGTGTGTTTGCCCTTACTTGGACATTGACAATTACCATGTGTACAGCAGTTTTTCTGTCTTCGAATCTTTCCATATTGACTACCTCATCTCAGCCTCAGAACCCCCAGGAAATGTTTTGTAGATGGAGAAACAACTGCTTACAAAGATACTCAAGGTCACAGCCCTGGGACAGGGAGGTTGGGACTAGAACACGGGCTCTAGGAATCCGAGTCCTTGGGTTATTCCATGACCCAATATTAAGATGTAAAATCTTACATTTTCACTTACCTGATAACATACCTTCAAGAGATATAAAGAAAAAACTGGCACCCTAAGGTAAGGATTAGGACATAGGATTAGAGGAGCCAGCAACTAATTGCTGCCAGGAGGTTAACAGAGGCTTCACTGAGGAGGAGGGGTTTCAGCTGGGTCCTCAAGGCTGAGCAGGAGTTTTCTAGATGGACTTACAGTAGGGGTAGTAATAACTATTTCCTGAATCCTTTATTTATACCACGTCACTCAACTCCTACAACAATCCTGTGATGTGGGCTTGTTAAATTCCCAGCATTTAAATGAGGATGCTGAGGCCAAAAGAGCTGAGGTAGTTTGACTAAGATGATAAAGCCGGTGAGTGATGAATCCAGGATTTGGACTGAGATCTATCTGCTTCCAGAGCTGGGTACTTTACCTGGAGGCTACCGTCTCATGTCTAATGGGCGTCACGTTTGCTTGTTTTAATCACTTGTTTGACTTGTGTCTGAGAGTCCCTTGGACTGCAAGGAGAGCCAACCAGTCCATCCTAAAGGAGATCAGTCCTGGGTGTTCATCGGAAGGACTGATGCTGAAGCTGAAACTCCAGTACTTTGGCCACCTCATGCGAAGAGTTGACTCATTGGAAAAGACCCTGATGCTGGGAGGGATTGGGGGCAGGAGAAGAAGGGGACAACAGAGGATGAGATGGCTGGATGGCATCACAGACTCGATGGACATGAGTCTGAGTGAACTCAGGAGTTGTTGATGGACAGGGATTCATGGGGTTGCAAAGAGTCAGACACGACTGAGCGACTGAATTGAACTGAACTGAACTTGACTTGTGTCTGAAGTATTTATTTGAGGAAGACAGGAAATTGAGCGGCCTCAATTGGGCTATCAGTTGTAAAGAAATTCTCAAAAAAGTCGAACTGTAATAGATAACCTTCTTATCTGAGACACGGACAGAAGACACAGCTTTCCAGAATACTGATATGCCTACTGCCAACTAGTGGCGGCATATATAATTGCAAGGAAAGTGTATGAGAACGTTTTACCGAGTGTAGTAACCAAAAATCTAAATAAAGAGACAGTAAACGTTGGAACCTGGTGTCAAGTTGGTCAGTAAATATGAACAGATCATTGCCAAGTGGTCTGCCACTGGACTTGTTTCACAGTCCCCATGATTTCTTTTTTCCTTATTTTAAAAGTAAGTTGTTTTCTTTTAGAAATTAAAGGGGGTGGGGAGAAATAGAAATCATCCATCATCTCATCATCTCAGTACTCAGTTTCCACTATTAATTCTGGCTGACAAGCTTGATAAGTTTCCTTCCCATCTCTCTTTTTAAGGAAAAAAAAAAGTCACATTAAAAAATAAGTGACACCTGTTCATTATAAAGAATTCAAAACACGCTGCTGCTGCTAAGTCACTTCAGTCGTGTCTGACTCTGTGCGACCCCATAGATGTCAGCCCGCCAGGCTCCCCCATCCCTGGGATTCTCCAGGCAAGAACACTGGAGTGGGGTGCCATTTCCTTCTCCAATGCATGAAAGTGAAAAGTGAACGTGAAGTCGTTCAGTCGTGTCCGACTTGTAGCGACCCCATGGACTGCAGCCTACTGGGCTCCTCCATCCATCGAATTTTCCAGGCAAGAGTACTGGAGTAGGGTGCCATCGTCTTCTCCATCAAAACACGCTGTAAATCCCCAAAACAGAAATAAAAAACCAACCCAAATCCAACCAGCTGAAAGTAACCATTAGAAGGGACTTCCTTGGGGGTCCAGTGCTTAAGACTCCTTATTTCCACTGCATGGGGCATGGCTTTGACCCCTTGTCAGGGAACTAGTACCCTGAGTGCTGCGTGGCATGGCCAAAAAAAAACCACCAAAAACCATTAACATTAGATGAACATCATTTTGAACAACTCCACAAATACACAAAAACCAGAAGGGTGAGTAAGGGACAGATGGGTGGAGATGATTTTATAAAACCAGAAGACTCATATCTTGGATTCTATTTTTAATCTAATTTTACTTGAACAGAAGAAAAAGAAAAGGGAGTTCATAGAATTGCTGAATTCATATAAATCTTCCTTCCATAGAAGAGATGTTTTCCCTTAAACATCCCTGTAAATTTAAGAAAGGAAACTGTGGAGTTATTAAAAGGCTGAAGTCCTTTATGACATCTTTCAAGGTCATATTTCTATTTCTGTTTGTATAGACTCACTGCTTGCTGTGAAAGATGGGCTAACTGGGCCAGACACATGGGCATGAGCACACGGTTCTGAAGATCCTGAAGTCCTTGTGTGCCAGTTGGGAGACGTGGGCGGTGGACTCTCTCCCCAGCACTCTCCCTCTGTCCTGGCCACCCTGATCCCACCCCCAGGACCAGTCCCAGCCCCCGTCTCCCCAGGGTCCAGAGCTACAGAGCAAATGGAACCCTGGATCCTTCTCCCAGAGCCCCCTCCAACATCCCCACCCCAACCCAAATAGCTTGGTTTTCATCTGTTTCAAGGGGTTGAAAGCAGTTGGAAAACCACTCCTCTGGGCTAGCACACAGGCCTTGCAGCTTTGCGTGGTCCCTGACTTTCAGACAGCAGAGACCTTTCTGCCTAAGCCCACGTAGCTCATTAAGAAGTGGAAGAGCACGTCTGTAATCAGGGTATAATTACCTTGCCTCCTAATTGGTAGCAGACACAGGCCTGCGGGTATGGAAACTCCCCAGTGAGCGGGCTCCAAACAGATGAGGCAGAAGGTGCAGGCGGCCAGGAGTGTGTGGAGGCTGAAGGAAGGGGGCGAGCTCTGCTGGGTCTCCGCTCCGGCCAGCCCAGAGCCCAGGTAGGTCCTCATGCTCAAGATCTCTGATCCTGTGAGAGGTGTCCAATCAAAGCTGTCTCCTCTGTGAAGCCCTCCCTGACTGCTCCCACAGGCACACTCCTGCACCACATTCATCAGAACCAGTTGCCTTATTTTGTGGTGTGTGGTCCTTGTGCTTGTCTCCCCATTAGACCAGTGACTTTTGGTGAGCAGGGGCCTAACACGGAGTCGTGAAAGAATGAATGATGGAAGGAATGAATGCATGGCCGCCTTTGGGTCTGGGGCCTAGCTTACAGGATGCACTTCCACAGGAGGTAGAGGGCCGGGGGAAGGCAGCCTCTCTGGGGCTTTGCCATGACTGTCTCAAGGTGCAGAAGCACCTCGGGGTCATCAGATGTTCATTTTCTTCTCATCCCTGGTGGCTTAGACAATAAAGAATCTGCCTGCAATACAGGAGACCCGGGTTCAATCCCTGGGTGGGGAAGATCTGTTAGAGAAGGGAATAGCAACCCACTTCAGTATTCTTGCGTGGAGAATCCTATGGACAGAGGAGCCTGGCAGGCTACAGTCCATGAGGTCACAAAGGGTTGGACACAACTGAGCGACTAACACTTTCACTTTTTCTTTTCAGTAATAATAATGACACACATTCTTGGTAAAATTCAGATAGTCCCAGAACTGTGCAAAGTGAGTGCTACTCGCCGTCCTTTCCTCCCAGCCCTGGTTCCGGTTCTGTCTTCAGAGGTGACCTCTGCTGGACCTACTTGTCTTCAGTGGAAAGTCTGGGGAGACCTATGGGTCTGACCAGTTCTGCTCCCCACTTGAGATGGGTCCAGCTTGCAAGAGGGGCACCGAGGTGCACACGTAACACCCTTTGCCTTGGGCCGCGTGTCCCTCTCAGCACTGCCTGTGCCCCAGCTGGCCAGCCCCATGGCTGAGGGCTTCTGGGCATAACCTGCTCCTCCTCTCCAGTTGGCCGGCGCAGAGTCTGCTCGTGACCACTGACCTTGCCTCCCTGACCCTTGGTCTCTTCATCTGTAGCTCCTCAAACTAACTACCAGGGTGGCTGCGGGGGCTGAGAGGCACTGGGTATTAACGCCCCGCTCAGACCTTGATAAATATCCATCTTTTACTCCCTTTTCCCACCTTAAGCCCGCCTGTGACCTACGATGGGCTTGGAAGTAGCAGGCCTGCTTGTGCTTCAAGTCTCGGGGGTTGATGAATGCGTGCACTTACAGAAGCCTCCTGAACCCAGCGACAGTTTCAGTTCAGTTCAGTGGTTCAGTTGTGTCAGACTCTTTGCGACCCCATGGCCTGCAGCCCTGTCCATCACCAACTCCCAGTGCTTGCTCAGACTCAGGTCCATCGAGTTGGTGATGCCATCCAACCACGGTGACCGTCTGTCACCTGTTGATTCCACTCTGGACCCTCAGGGAACAGAGCCCAGTGAGCTGGGACCAGGGAGGAAGCTGTTGTCGGCCACAGAGGGGTGAGATCTGTGCTGGGAAGTGTGAGGGGCAAAGGTGAGCAGGAGCAGCCTGCCTGGATGAGTCTGTGTGAACACGGGAGGGTGGCCTGATGAACGTACACCTCCCCATCTCCCCTGCCTCTTTCCTGCCTCCCTCCCTCCTTTCCCAACTTGTGTCTTCACTGAGCATCTGCCTGGCCCAGGGGCTGGAGGTTCAGGAAAAGGCCGACATGGAAGTTTGTATCCCTAAGACCTCCCAGTCCCATGGGAGCTTCGGGTCGAAGTGCAACAAGGAAATGGCTGTGATGAAGGCGGGTGTGGGAGGCAGCGGGAGCCTCGAGACTCAAGGAAGCCAGGACGAGGACGAGGAAGGGCATTGCAGGTGGAGGAACTGCAGGCACAGAGGCTGGAACCAGCCCGCCTGGCCTGCAAACTGCCCAGGACTCTTCCCTGTGAGCGGTGATGGGGAGTCCAGCCAGTCCAGTGGGAGGTTGGGGTGGGTGTCTGGAGCCCTTGCTCCGGGAAGGGGCTGGGCCGGAGTCCTGTGACTCACATCCGGGACCCTCTACCTCCTTGACCTCCTGTGCTCCCTGGCTGTTTGGGGAGGAAGTAGCCAGGCCTCAGCTGACAAAAAGAGGCTTTGATGTTGGAGAAGGGAGTGAGGAAGGAGGGGCTGGGGTGATGTTCTGGATGCGTTTCAGGAATCTGCTCCTCCTCCTCTGACACCATGGCAACCAGGCGCAGCTGGGGGATCTGCCTGTGGGGGTGGGAGACTTGGAGCTGCTTGGATGGAGGTGAGCTGGGCTGGGGGCAAAGACCTCTTGCTCTCACTCCCGGCCTGCCCAGCCCAGGGAGAGTGAGAGGGCAGCTCTGGGGGCTGGGCATGCCGCTCCCCCTGTCTGAGCCTCAGTTTTGGGGTCTATAATATGGGGGTAACAATGCAGTATCCAGCCCAGGTCCTCTGGGAAGCAGACATCCTAGCAGGGTTAATTAGGAGAGCACCCTGAGCAGCCCTCCCCTTTCCTGAATCTCAGTGTTTGGGGCTGGGGATAGGGGGTGGGGGAGGGGCATCGTCATCGGAGAGACCTTGAGCCACATGGCCACACAGAGGTCTCCACACCCGCTGGGCTCATCTCTGAGGCCCAGGAGCCCAGGGGAGACAGGGTGTGACTTGAATGAAGCGCTGGGGTTCAGAGAGGGCAGGCGGTCCCAGTAGGCCACCCACAGTTGGAGGTCTGAGTGGGGGTCTCTGGGGCATCCCACTGCCCAGATCCATCCCTCTGGCCAGAGTACCGGGGCTGAGGAGATGGGATAGGGGTGAGCCCTGTGTCTGTCCCGGGGCTGCTGAATGAATGCCTGAGACTGACTTGAAAAGCCAGAAATTCATCCTTTGGAGGTTGGAATCTGAAATCAAGGTGCCAGCACGACCCAGTTCTCTCCGGAAGCTTCCAGGGCATGGTCCTTCCTGCTCTGGTGGCTCCCCATGTTGCGTGGCTGAGCCCCCTCACTCGAGTCTCTGCCTCTGTCCTCCCGGGTCTCTGTCCCTCCTCTTCTTACAAGGACACTGGTCCCTGGATCCAGCTCCCGCCCCACCTGCCCTGACCTCACCTTAACCTCTGACATCTGCCAAGGCTGTTTCCAAATAGTCACATGCTGTGGTTCTGGGTGATCATGAATTGTGGGGGCACACTCTTCAACCTACTATAAGCCTCATTTGGGCAGCATGGGTGGGAGCCCCAGGCCAGTGTGAAGCCAGGGTCCTGGGGAGGGGCCCTTGGGGTGATGATCAGGGGTCCCAGAAGGTGGGCTGGAGTCTGTTTTTTGAGGTGGGAGTGGGTCAGTGTGTGTCTTCGTGGAAAGAACTGGTAGACAGAAGGTGGGACTGAGCCAGGAGGGTCCCTGTCCCCACCTCCCCACCCTGCCACACACACACACACACACACACCCCCACACACACATGTACACAACCACACGCGCACACACACAACACATGTGCACAAACACACACGTGCACACACATGTACACATATACACATACACCCATGTGCACGTGTACACACATGTATACACATACACACATGCACACACACACACAGAGGCACACAGCGCAGTGTCATTTCCCATTTTGCCTGCCACGGCCAGGACCTCCCTCCTGCTGTCCCTGGAGGCTCCTCCCAGGCCCCAGCGAGTGACCCTGAGGCCCTGCGGGACCCTGGGCCCCAGAAATGTGGGTGCTTCCCCTGGACAGGGGGTGGGTGAGAAGGGGTGTGCCCCCCAGGCTACCCCCCTGGAGCCGCAGTTGCCTCCTCAGTGAGATGGGGTAACACTGTGAGGGGTTGGAGGCTCCACAGGGTGACTAGGGGTGACTCCAGTCTAGAAGCAGCCCTGCTCCAGGAGGAATGAGGGCCCTGTGAAGAATCTGGGGCCCCCCAATGCGGGGGCTGAGCAGGCAGAGCCCCGGGGGCAGCCCCTCGCCCTGGGGAATGCTGGAGCCCCTCTGTGAGCCTGGCTCACCGGAATCTGGCCTCCTGGTCCCACCAGCTCCGCACACACACACTCACTCACACACTCACTCACACACTCACCTGCACATGTAGATGCCCTGTTACACTTATTCTCACATGGAACGCTTATAGACGCAACCACACACACTCACTGACCACTCCCTGGGGTCATTCAGCCAGACCTCCAGGCAGCAAGTACAGAAACAGCCCCTTCTCAGAGGCCGGGTCCCACAGCTCCTGTTGGGGAGGAGAGGGTGGGGTCCGCAGAGGAGAGGGTCCCCCCGCATTCTGGGACCTGATCTTGTTCCCAGGGCCGGCTGCCCCTGGAGGTCCCCCTGCGGCCTCTCACTAAGTTGCCCTTGGCCGATCTCTCTGTCGGTGGTCACCGAGAGAGGCCCGACCAAGGAGCCTGCCGACGGCAGCTGGAGGGTCCAGAGGCTTCTCTGTCCCCCACCTGGACTGCACTGGCATTTTCACTAGTCCCCCTGTCTCCCCTCTGGCCCCTTCCAGTCCCTCTCCAGCCCGAGGCCACAGAGAAGGTTCCAAGCCCAACTCTGGCCTGTTCACCCCGCTGTGTTCAGCCCGCCAGCGGTTCTCCATGACTAGCAGCCTCTGCACGCCCCCTCCGGAGCCTCCCCTGGGGCAGCAATTCTGAACGCCCTGCACCTCTGCCCACCCTTTCATGCCTCTGAGCCTCCGTTCATGCGGTTCCCTCTGATGGAACTTCTTTCCTGTCCTCCTCACCTCCTTGCCCGTCATCAGCACCTGTCCTCGAAGCCGGGGCTGCTCCTACGGGGCATAAGGCAGGACGGTGAGTGTGACACCACCTGTGTGCTCACCCCAGCTCTGCCCCTTTACTGCGCGATTTCAGGCAACTCTGTGTCATGGTTCCTCATGCGTACACGCGAGGATGACTGCCCCCACGGGCTGCCGGGCGGCTGCGGTGAGTTAGGCATGTGTCTGCACGTGGGCAGCTCTGCAGAACACCAGGTGTTGTTGCCGTCAGAGCCCGCGGCCTGTGGCCCTGGGAGACGATGGCTCCGACGGGGATGCCCCCGGAGGCAGACCCTGGCCTCCCCCAACACTGTGCCCAGGGCCTGGTCCTGAGGCCAGCGGCACCCCAGAGCTCAACTGGGACCTGTCCACACGTGGCAAGGGGGACGGGCCTAGGGCAACGCAGTGACGGGCCTGATTCCAAACCAGTTTTCAGCCTCCCATCCCCTCCCCACCCCCAACCGTAACTGTTGCGGTTTCCACCCCCACAGCCCACGGGTCTCCAGTCTCTCCTGATGCAGCAGGGAGTGGCGTCCCCTGGTGGCTGGTGCTCCTTACTGCAGAAGGTTTTCACCAATGAATGAGGACCTTGGCCAGATATCATTTCAAAGGTAAGAACCAGGCCTTAGAGCCGCCAGCTCACACTCAGTTGGAAAGTGGCAGAGCCTGGGTTTGGAATCAGGACTGATGCCCCAGCTGATACGAGGGTTCCTGTTTTTGCTTCCCCAGGAGGCTCTGAGTCCCTCTGCCTTCCCTGTGTGCTAAGTCTCTTCAGTCAGACCCTGGGACTGTAGCCCACCAGGCTCCTCTGTCCATGGGATTCTCCAGGCAAGAATACTGGAGTGGGTTGCCATGCCCTCCTCCAGGGATCTTCCTGACCCAGGGGTTGAACCCACCCACATCTCTTACATCTCCTGCATTGGCAGGCAGATTCTTTACCACTAGTGCCACCTGGGAAGCCATCTGCCCTCCCTTCCTCTTGCCAGATGTGCCCATTCCCAAGCCCCGGCTCGAGTCACATCCTTGGGCTGGGCATGAACTCAAGCCGACCCAGGGCTGCTAGGAGCTCCTGGAGAGTGGGGGTCAGTGCAGCCAGAGATAAATGAGGTGCTGTCCTGCTTCTAGGGCCACATTCTGGTAAAGAAGTCAGCACAGAAGTCACCCAGTATGCTGGTTGGATGACTACATGGCTAAGTATGTGTACTCAGCAACTGGCACACAGCTGTCATTTCTCCCTGTCTCTTATACACATCTCCTCCCCAGCCCCTCCCACTGCTCTCCTCCCCAGTCCCTCCCCAGCCCCTCCTGCTCTCCCCTTCTTCTTCAACAGGGCCTCTCCTGCTCTCCCGCCCTCCTCCTGCCGCAGTTTCCGGTCTTCCCAGTGGAACTCAACAGGCAGCTCCCGGCCCACCCCACTGCCTCCCTTCCTCCTCCCTTTCCAGGAAGGTCTGGGAACGAGGCGGAATGAGTCAGGTGGGGCCCCCGTGAAGCCGGGTGGTCATGGGCTGCACACAGTAGGGCCACAGGAGTCCAGCTCCCGGCTGCCAAGTTCATTTGGGGAGGCCCGGGGCACCCCAGGTGCTCACCTGGCCTCCCACAGCCTCCCTACACCCAGCGCCCCCTGCACAGCCGCCCTCCCCTGGGCCCGGGCCCCCATCCCCGTCAGCGCTAACGATGACAGCAGCCCCCACACCAGGGCCCACCGCTCAGCCCCAGGTGCACCGTCTGGGTCCTGAGACGCTCTCCTTGGTTCCTGTGCAGAAAGGCAGTGGCCAGGGCGGGGCGGCCTGTGAAATCCAGACCAGGGTGCCGCTCCCCACCCACCCGGAGCTGCACTCTCCTAGCAAAGGGATACTCCGCCCCCTGACGGCCGAGTGGGGACCTGTGTGCAGGCCTAACCACTGACAGTTTGGAGATATTGGGGTGCTGGGTCAGAGCAGGCCTCGGCTTGGCCCAGCAAGGGGAGCCCCTCCCTCACCCTAGGAGTCTGCCCTCTGTCCCGCCCTGTCCCCCCAGCTGGTGCCCTTGGCAGGGCCATGCTCTGGTAAGGTGGGGGCCTCGCTTGGAGACCGTCCCCCTTCCCTCTCCATCTGTGGCTCGGATGACGAAGGACCATTATTTATTCTTTGGCTTCCGCTTGCCTGCTGCTCTGGCAGATTTTTTTTTTTACCTTGAAAAGAAGATCGATTCTGGATCCTGCACAAACCACCCAGCTGACTTCCTGCAGTAACTGAGGAGAGGTGGTGCCTGATGGAGCTGACAGCCTGCTCCCTGGAGGACCCACAGCTCCTGTTGGGGAGGAGAGGGTGGGGTCCGCAGAGGAGAGGGTCCCCCCGCATTCTGGGACCTGATCTTGTTCCCAGGGCCGGCTGCCCCTGGAGGTCCCCCTGCGGCCTCTCACTAAGTTGCCCTTGGCCGATCTCTCTGTCGGTGGTCACCGAGAGAGGCCCGACCAAGGAGCCTGCCGACGGCAGCTGGAGGGTCCAGAGGCTTCTCTGTCCCCCACCTGGACTGCACTGGCATTTTCACTAGTCCCCCTGTCTCCCCTCTGGCCCCTTCCAGTC
Organism: Kobus ellipsiprymnus; assembly: GCA_006410655.1. Lineage (NCBI taxonomy): Eukaryota > Metazoa > Chordata > Mammalia > Artiodactyla > Bovidae > Kobus > Kobus ellipsiprymnus. Next base: position 366,849 of record SJYR01000303.1, on the reverse strand, counting down.
CCTCTCCAGCCCGAGGCCACAGAGAAGGTTCCAAGCCCAACTCTGGCCTGTTCACCCCGCTGTGTTCAGCCCGCCAGCGGTTCTCCATGACTAGCAGCCTCTGCACGCCCCCTCCGGAGCCTCCCCTGGGGCAGCAATTCTGAACGCCCTGCACCTCTGCCCACCCTTTCATGCCTCTGAGCCTCCGTTCATGCGGTTCCCTCTGATGGAACTTCTTTCCTGTCCTCCTCACCTCCTTGCCCGTCATCAGCACCTGTCCTCGAAGCCGGGGCTGCTCCTACGGGGCATAAGGCAGGACGGTGAGTGTGACACCACCTGTGTGCTCACCCCAGCTCTGCCCCTTTACTGCGCGATTTCAGGCAACTCTGTGTCATGGTTCCTCATGCGTACACGCGAGGATGACTGCCCCCACGGGCTGCCGGGCGGCTGCGGTGAGTTAGGCATGTGTCTGCACGTGGGCAGCTCTGCAGAACACCAGGTGTTGTTGCCGTCAGAGCCCGCGGCCTGTGGCCCTGGGAGACGATGGCTCCGACGGGGATGCCCCCGGAGGCAGACCCTGGCCTCCCCCAACACTGTGCCCAGGGCCTGGTCCTGAGGCCAGCGGCACCCCAGAGCTCAACTGGGACCTGTCCACACGTGGCAAGGGGGACGGGCCTAGGGCAACGCAGTGACGGGCCTGATTCCAAACCAGTTTTCAGCCTCCCATCCCCTCCCCACCCCCAACCGTAACTGTTGCGGTTTCCACCCCCACAGCCCACGGGTCTCCAGTCTCTCCTGATGCAGCAGGGAGTGGCGTCCCCTGGTGGCTGGTGCTCCTTACTGCAGAAGGTTTTCACCAATGAATGAGGACCTTGGCCAGATATCATTTCAAAGGTAAGAACCAGGCCTTAGAGCCGCCAGCTCACACTCAGTTGGAAAGTGGCAGAGCCTGGGTTTGGAATCAGGACTGATGCCCCAGCTGATACGAGGGTTCCTGTTTTTGCTTCCCCAGGAGGCTCTGAGTCCCTCTGCCTTCCCTGTGTGCTAAGTCTCTTCAGTCAGACCCTGGGACTGTAGCCCACCAGGCTCCTCTGTCCATGGGATTCTCCAGGCAAGAATACTGGAGTGGGTTGCCATGCCCTCCTCCAGGGATCTTCCTGACCCAGGGGTTGAACCCACCCACATCTCTTACATCTCCTGCATTGGCAGGCAGATTCTTTACCACTAGTGCCACCTGGGAAGCCATCTGCCCTCCCTTCCTCTTGCCAGATGTGCCCATTCCCAAGCCCCGGCTCGAGTCACATCCTTGGGCTGGGCATGAACTCAAGCCGACCCAGGGCTGCTAGGAGCTCCTGGAGAGTGGGGGTCAGTGCAGCCAGAGATAAATGAGGTGCTGTCCTGCTTCTAGGGCCACATTCTGGTAAAGAAGTCAGCACAGAAGTCACCCAGTATGCTGGTTGGATGACTACATGGCTAAGTATGTGTACTCAGCAACTGGCACACAGCTGTCATTTCTCCAATCAGTAAACTCTTACTCATCTATCAAATCCCTGATCAGGGTCATCTCTTCCAGAAAGGAAGCCTCTTCTGAAACCCTTCAAATAGGTCTCCGAGTGCATTTCACTCTAGGGGAAGACACTGCAAACAAAGTGCTGTGGGGGGCAGTCGCTTGCAGAAATAGCAACGGAGGAGGAGGAGTGAAGTTGCTCAGGGGAGGCTTCGTGGAGGAAGAGGTAGGTTTTGGAACTAGCCTGGAAGGGGGACATATTGGCGGGTGGTGATGCTGTGGAGGGGACTGGGTAAGGGAGCTGCTCACCTCGGGTTGCCCACAAAACACCACAAACCAGGTGGCTTAGGGCAACAGAGACTGACTGTGTGAAATCAAGTGTTGACTGTGTTCTCTCTGAAGGCTCTGGGAGATGATCCTTCCTTGCCTTCTCCCGGCTCCTGCCCGCTGCCAGCGGCCCTTGGTGTTCCTGCCTTGGAGCCGTTACTCCACCTTCTGTCTCCTCCGTGTGTGCCCGTGTCCAAATCCCCCTTATAAGGACAAATCCACCTTACAGGGTCCACCCTATTCTATCTGTACACGTGCATGCTCAGTGGTTCCATCATGTCAGACTCTCTGTGTCCCCATGGACTGTAACCCATCATCTGCAAAGACCCTACTTCCCAATAAGGCCACATTCAAGGTACCAGGGGGTACCTTTAGCGGGGAGGAGACACAATCGGGCCCGTTACAGTAAGTGAAGTTAGTTCACATGTGAGAAGAATGGGGGTTAAACTGGGGAGAGCCAAAGGAGGCAGAGTAGGTGAGTGAAGATGCTGGAGATGTTCGGGGGTCATCACAGAGGGCCTGATGCCCTGGGGCTGGGGCACTGGGGGGAATGGGGTCAGCTAGGAGACTGGAGAGGCCAGACAGGGTCATACCAGCCCCAGGGCTTAAGCCCTGACACAGAGGAGGGCTTCAAGCTCATTGGTCACTTGGGTCTCCTCATTTAACCTTCATGATGGCCCCTTGCTGCTGCTGCTGCTAAGTCGCTTCAATCGTGTCCGACTCTGTGCGACCGCATAAACTGCAGCCCACCAGGCTTCTCCATCCCCAGGATTCTCCAGGCAAGAACAGTGGAGTGGGTTGCCATTTCCTTCTCCAATGCATGAAAGTGAAAAGTGAAAGTGAAGTCGCTCAGTCGTATCCGACTCTTAGCGACCCCATGGACTGCAGCCCACCAGGCTCCTCCGTCCATGGGGTTTTCCAGGCAAGAGTGCTGGAGTGGGGTGCCATTGCCTTCTCCGATGATGGCCCCTTAGGTGGCTGCTACTAGGCCCCAGTTTACAGAGAATGGGGCTTCTCCAGTGACTCAGTGGTAAAGAATCCACCTGCAACGCAGGAACCACAGGAGACCTGGGCTTGATCTCTGGGTCGGGAAGATCCCCTGGAGAAGGAAATGGCAACCAATGCCAGTCTTCTTGCCTGGGAAATCCCATGGACAGAGGAGCCTGGAAGGCTACATACAGTCCGTAGGGCCGCAAAAAATCGGACATGATTGAAGTGACTAGGCATGCATGCACGTACAGAGGAGGAGAAAAGCTCAAGGGCCCACACCTAGAAGTGTTAAACTAGGTTTGAACCCGCCGAAACTCCGGGCCAGTGTGCTGTGTCATACAGCTGCCCGGAAAAGGTTAGGATTTCATGTTTGGTTTGAGGACCTGTATCCTTCCACAGCCTTTGCTTCTTCTTGGTTCACAGACCTGGAGATGTCGCTGGAGACAGTGGCCTCATATCCCATGACTTGGTTTATACGCTCTCAGAGGTGTCCCATGTGGTTGGTTTATTTTTAACCTGCTTTGTGGGCATTGGTTTTGTCTGGCTGGCTGAATTTTGAAGGAGATTCAAGAAAATCAGCAACAGCTCTGGTCCTCGGCAGTGAGGGAGCTGGCTGGGCCCCTGCACACACCAGCTCACTTAAATCTCCCAGAACTGTGCAAGGTCGGAGAACCAGCTCCACAGAGCTCCTGGTTCCAAGTGGCAGAGCTGTGCACTAGAATCTGTGTGATGCCAAGTTCATGCTCACGGTCCTTATCCCTACAGATGACCTCTGACCAGCCGAGCCTGGCCACAGGGGACAGTCCCCCTCCCCTCCTGCAAGGATCCAGGAGAACTGCTCTGTCTATGAAGCCCTCTATATCCCTTGGCTTCACTGTGGAAAACAGTATGGGAATTCTTCAAAAAATTAAATGTAGATCTACAGACGCCCCCTTCTGAGTATACACCCAAAATCATTAAAAGCAGGGACTCAATCAAATGTCTGTGCACCTGTTCACAGCGTCATTATTCACAGTGGCCCAAAGGCGGAGACAACCTATTTAGCCACAGGCCAATGAATGGATAAGCAAAGGGGGTCCACACACAGACCAATGAGTGGATGAGCAATGGGGAGCCACACACACTAGAAGATATTATTAATATTCAGTCTTTAAAAAAGAAGTTCTGGCAGATGCTACAGCCTGGATGAGGCTTGAGGGCAGTATGCTCAGTGAGATAAGCCGGTCACCAAAGGCCAAATGCTGTAGGATCCCACTTACATAAGGGCCCAATGTAGTCTTGTTCACGGAGACAGAAAGCAGGATGGCGGGGACCAGGGACGGGACAAGGTGGGGCTGGGGAGTTAGTGCTTCATGGGGACAGAGTTTCAGTTTAGGAAGATGGAAAGTTTCTGGAGGACGATATGATGAGGGCTGCACAGGGCTGTGGATATCTTTTTAAAGTAACAATGTGAATATACTTAATGCCACTGAGATGGATACTTATACATGGTTAAAATAGTACAGTTTGTGTTATTTGGGCTTCCCTTGTGGCTCAGCTGGTAAAGAATCCACCTGCAATGCGGGAGACCTGGGCTCGATCCCTGGGTTGGAAAGATCCCCCGGAGAAGGGAATGGCTACCCACTCCAGTATTCTGGCCTAGAGAATTCTGTGGGCTGTATAGTCCATGGGGTCGCAAAGAGTTGGATACGACTGAGCGACTCTCACTTTTTTGTGTTATGTATATTTTGCTGCAATAATAATGAAAAAAAGATCCATGGGTTTCAAAAGCCCATCTTAGGCTGACTTTTCCTTCCTGAGACTGGCAACGGTGAACCAAGCCTCTCACCAGCAGAGTGGGAGGGTCCCCAGGGCTGCCCTGGGCCGTTACTTGGAGCCCTGACCTTGGGGCAATGACCGAGAGGTAAGGGAGATCAAAGCCCTCCTCCCGGGCCTTGTGTGTGTGTTGGGGAGTGGGGGGGGCGGATGTAACTCATCCCCAGGGTTATGAGCATCACTCACTCTCTGGAATCCCCTCCTGGGGCCTCCCCTGAGAGCCCTCCGCTTGGCATCTCCCCCTCACTTCCCACCCCCGCGTCCCCAGGAATCGTCGTCCAGGGGGCACTGCTGGGGACAGGAGCCAAGACCCCCAGCGCAGCTGCATGGCGTGGCGTTATTTCCATTGTGCTGACCTGACTCTGCTTATTCATTCGATGATAATCGTGCGCACAAATCATCTCCATCATGCGGCCCGTGTGCCTGTGGACATGCTTTCTTAGAAGCGGGGTGTCAGGGTCAGAGGGGACTGAGGGCTGGGCTGTGGGGCTTGGAGCTGAACGACCGCCAGATTCAGGCAGCCTGGCTCTTCTCCCCACCCCCACCAGGGGGCGCAGCCTCCCACCGTAGAAAGGGCAGGAGGGGCGGGGAGGCGGGGCCGGGCTTTTCAGAGCTGAGAGAGCGCTTGGTCCCGTTCTGGGACAAGATGCGAGTCCAAGAGCTGGCCCTCCTCAAGCCCTTCCGACAGGACCTGCTCTCCTGGGCAAGATGGGGCCGAGTCCTCTCGCGCCCCGGGGGGCCAAACCCAGGGTCCCGGCCTTCTGGGGGCCTCCTCCCATCCCTTTTATTCCTCCTGACTTGTCAGGGTGTTTTAAATTTGCTATTTAGTGCCGTTCTAAGTAAAGAAAAGTTAAAAACTTACATCACTGGCATTTTGAATAAATACCAATAAAATTAATAATACCAGTAAAACAAAGTTTCGAATAAATTGTCCTGTTCATCTGTGTTGCACTATGCACACTGTGCAAAGTGTTTAGCTTGTACGTGGGCTCATCAAAATTACACCGTTTGTATTTGCTTGTGTGTGTGCAGATGTATTTCGTTTTCACCAGAAGAGCAGTACACAAAACTCACTCCAGCGCTTCTGTTGACAGGCGCATGTTCTACTCACAGGTGGGCGGAGGCAAGGTGGTCAGGTGGGTGCATGGATGGCCGGATGCTGGAGACGAGCCGGTGGATGGGCAGAGGGTGCGTCCAGAGCTCTGTGCTCAGACGCCATGTGCACGCAGGGCACCAGAAATAAGTGTCCTGCTTGGGCTTCCCCTGTTCCTGTGCCCCTTCCATCGTCCCATCAGACTCCACTCATGAAACACGAGCTTACAGGAAAAATTATCAATGATTTCATGGTGCTGACAGCAGACAAGCTGCGGGGTGTGGGGCCAGTGCGACTCGGCACATTGCACGTCCATGAAACTGGTCCTGTCCCGAAACATCCAGGAGGAGAAACTGCACATATCCTTATACAGAGGGTGCTGGGACTCAGTGGAGGGATAAACATGTGCGAGTTGCTCACGTAGATTCAGTGACAGACTCCAGACGAGTAGGAAGGGTCTGCACTTGAAGTCAGACCCTTGCCAGCTCTGCCACTGACAAGCTCGTAGAGGCAACTCTCAGCCGTCCACTCATCTACCCCTCCATCCACGAAGTCACCCATCCCTACCCATCCGTCTACCGACTCATCCATCACCCACCCATCCACCTTCTCTCCGCCCGCCTGTTCGCCCACCTGTCCACCCATCTACCCACTTACCTATCCGCCCATCCATTCATCACCCACCCATCCACCTGACTACCCGCTCATCCATCCCCTCACCTATTCACCACCCATCTAGCCACTCATTCACCCACCTTTCATCCACTCATCTATCCGTTCATCCACACGTCTGTCCATCCATCATCCATCAGTCATCCATCTACCAATTCAACAAATGTTTTTCAAAGTCTATTAGGAGCCAGTCACTCTGCTGACTGTGTGATAAACCTGGTCTCTTCTGTAAGGTGAGGATGACTTACCTACAGTGATATCATAGCTGCTGCTGCTAAGTCACTTCAGTCGTGTCCGACTCTGTGCGACCCATAGACGGCAGCCCACCAGGCTCTCCTGTCCCTGGGATTCTCCAGGCAAGAACACTGGAGTGGGTTGCTATTTCCTCCTCCAGTGCATGAAAGTGAAAAGTGAAAGTGAAGTCGCTCAGTTGTATCCGACTCTTAGCGACCCCATGGACTGCAGCCTACCGGGCTCCTCCAACCATAGGATTTTCCAGGCAAGAGTACTGGAGTGGAGTGCCATTGCCTTCTCTGGATATCACAGCAGGGTCACGCTATAGGATATCTGGCACAGAAAAGGCTCAGAGCGGGAGTTTAACATGGAGATGGGCCCTGACTCTCCAAGGTACTGCCTCACAGTTATTCTTTTCTCCTAAATCACTAAGCAGTAACACAGATGCTCCCACGATTCAAGCCTTTGATTTCAGCTTTGAGAGAAGAGCACAGCCCCAGCTTCGCTCCAGGCCAGCTCAGGGCCTTCTGGAAAGGAGTGGAGGACAGGTGGGCAGGGCTGCAGAGGCAGAGGCTGGAGGCAGGGCTGTTGGCTCTGCATGGGAGGGAAGGACTGGGGACAGAGGGTCCTCTAGTCTAGTTGGAAGAGTGAGCCCTGTCAAAAGCACTGGGAGGCGGGCCCTGCTGTGCCCACTTTCAGAGGGTGCAGTGCCCACTGCTAAGTGCCAGAGCTGACTCAGCCCCAGGCTGAGGGATGAGCCCCGTTCCTGGCCGAGGACCCTCTCTCTTTGGGAGGCTCCTCTCCTCTCCTCACAGGACCAGCTTCAGTAACATCCTATTTCAGGCGCCAGCTGCTACAGGGTTTGATCTTGCAGCCGGCAAACAAGCACCAGCAAAGTCTTGCTTAACCCTGTGAGCAGCGGGGCAGGAAAAAGGGAAGGAAACGGGGCAGCTCTGAGGACACGGTGAGTACTAAGCCCAGGAGGGGAGCCAGCACTCCTCATAAAAGCCAGAGGTCTGTGCCTTCACCCCATTCTACAGGTGGGAAAACTGAGGAGGTTCCTGGAGGTAAAATGAGCTGCCTGGACCCCTGCATCTCTCGTACCCCATAGCCCAACACCGCTGTGACTAGCTGCACCACCATCCTGCTTTCCTTCCTGAGCTGAACTGATTGCCCAGCGATGTGATAACCAGAGAGGAAATGAGAGAGAGAGACAAGAGAGGAGAAGTCCCACCCAAGCTCCCCGCTGCTTGGTTCTTCCTGGGCTCTGTCCACATCCAAGCCACGTGTGGAGGTCACATTAGTCATTGCGACCCTAGGTTGCAGGACTGCTTTCAGCCAAAAGCCCCTTCATTTCCCTGTGGCCACACCAGCTGTGCAGGTTTTGCAATAACTGCGTTTTTTTCTCACATTAGAAATTCTATATAATTTTTGCAAAGAAATACTTCAAAGTAAAAAAAAAATCACTTATAATCCCACTGCCACCCAGTGGTAAAAATCCTTTGTTCATTTATTTATCCATTCAGAGTTTATCCACATTTATTGAGGTCCTGCTGTGTACTGGGCATTGTCACATCTGGAGGGGATGGCAACAGAAAAAACAAGCATTCATTTACAGAGAGGGGCTCTGGTATGACGTCACCTCATCCGACAGTATGTCATGGCGTACTCAGTCGCTCGGTCGTGTCTGACTCTTTGTGACTCCACAGACTATGACCCGCCAGGCTCCTCTGTCCATGGGATTTCCAAGGCAAGAATTCTGGAGTGGGTTGCCATTTCCTCCTCCAGGGGATCTTCTTGACCCAGAGATCGAACCCGCTTCTCCTGCATCTCCTGCATTGGCATGTGGATTCTTTACTGTTAGGCCACCTAGGAAGCCTGTGGCTGCCTTGCCTGGGGTATCTCAAAGTAGAAGTCCCCCAGGCACCTCCCTGGTGGGTGTCATTTAGATAGGGGTCAGGAGGGGCTACCACATGGCAGATTTCCCGGCCCAGTGCATCGAGGCGCAGTCCCATCTGCCCCGGCGCGAAGCCCAGATGTCAGGGTGAGTCTGGGGTGTGTGTGTGACATACACCCTGCCCTCCTCTGGACTCTGGTTCCCCATTCTGAGACCCTCCCAACTTTGCCCATCCGAGGGCACCTGCTTCTGAGGTTGGGCACCTCCTCTTCAGAGGCGGTGGGCTGCCAGCCCCCCGCCCAGGCCTGTAGGGTGGGTAAGGGGTGGCCCAAGGCTCCTCTGCAGACTGAGGACAGGAGGGAGGGGTCAAGGCCTTCGCCCAGGCCGTGAAAGGGCCAGCTGGGGCCTGTGTGGTTATGATTGCACCAGGGGAAGGGGAGGATCCCAGTCCCAGGGCAGCTTTCCCAGGGGGCGTTCTGGGCCCCCAGTCACAGATGCAGAAGCGTGCCTGGGGTCCGACTGAGTCCCGGCAGCACTGTCTGCTGCCGCTGGGCTCAGGGTGCGCCCCTCAGGAGAATGAATAAGTGAATGAATGAAGGAGTGGGCTTCCCGTGGGCACAGCAGGAAGGTGGCTGGCTGCCAGGTCCACATGCCCAGGTCTGGGAGGGGTGGGTGCTGAGCAGAAGCCTGCTCTCTGTGACCTTGGTCACGTTACCCCACTTCCCCATCTGGCAGGCCGCCGGGTGAGGTTCCCCGGGTTCTCAGGGTGATTGAATGAGACGCCCCCAAGGGCCCTAGCACAACGTCTTCGAGCGGTGGGTGCCCTACGGATGCTCGTTTGCCCCGGTCCCCAGTGTCGGGGCTCATCCACGCACCCCCTCCAGCACGAGGCTGATGGAGAGCTTGTGAGATGCCCTTGCCAGGCATATAAGAACCCAGAAATGAATAAGGTGCAGAGCCTGCCCCCAGGGTCTGGGAGAGACCCCAGGCATGAGCAGGGGCACGAGGGAATGTCCCCGGAGGGCCAGTGCCAGCCCTGAGATCAAGTTCCTAAATCCCTCAACCAAACTTGCCAACACGTCAGTGAACACGCATGTGCACACGCATATGTATGTCCACACAGGCAGGCGCATATGTATGCACACACACAAGATATAAATGCACACGCATAGATACACACGCATACACACTGCCAGATACACACAGATGTACATATGGGCATATACACAGGCAGACACATACGTATACACACACGCACATACAAGCAAGCCTACGTGAACACAGAGACACATACATATACACACAGATACAAATATGTACACACTTACATGTGCACACACAGATAGATTCCTCTGTCCTGCTTTACTTTTCTGCTCTGCACGTGTCACCATCTAACACACTGTTATTTAACATATTTTTCAAAAACTCTGGTTCATCCCTCCTGGGTCCATAGGCTGGCTCGGACACTGCTGCTATAACAGAATGCCACAGACTTGGCGGCTTAAGCAACAATGTTTGTTTTGCCCAGTCCTGGGTACAAGCACCCCAGTCAGGCTGCCCTCATGGCCAGGTTTGGTGAGCCCCTTCTAGGTGTGCAGACAGGCTAGCTCCTCCTCCTCTTTGGTGGAGGCCTCGCCTTCCTGACCTATGACCACCCCAAAGCCCCATGTCCTCATACCTTTCCATGGGGGTTAGGGTTTTGGCACAGAACTTAGGGGACACAAAATTTTGGCACAGACTTTAGGGGCTTCCCAGGTGACTCAGCTGGTAAAGAATCCGCCTGCAATGCGGGAAACCTGAGTTCTATCCCTGAGTTGGGAAGATCCCCTGGAGAAGAGAATGGTTACCCACTCCAGTATTCTGGAAAATTCCATGGACTGTATAGCCCATGGGCTCGCAAAGAGTCAGACCTGCCTGAATGGCGTTCACTTTAGGGACACAGCAGGCAGGCCTTAAGAGCCGTGTACCAGCTGTACTGGCGCCATGTGAACCGGGAACTCCCACACTCCAGGGCCTCATCTCCCAGCTGCTGAGTGGGGACAGGAATGCACCCCTTACTGTGCTGTGACAGTCACAAGACTTAGTATAAGCATAATGCCAAGTTTCTCTGGTCGTCTGTCTCTCCTACTAGGGCAGGACCCTCCTCAGCCTGCTCTCCGCTGCGCCCTCACCCTGGGAAGGCCCCCTCACAGCTGATGCACAGGCAGAATTTGCGGAATGAATGGCCACCCCTGGCAGCCTCTTGGGCTTGAATTTAGAGTGTGAGGGGCCCAGGTAGCCCTAGGGTCCCTCCTGTCCAGCAGGAAGTCAAATCTGGCTCAGCCTGGCTCAGCCTGGCTCAGGTTGGGAGTGTCAACAACTGGGTCAGGCCAGACCCTAGGGAACTGGTTTGAGAGGCTCTTTCTGTTCCAGTTTTTGGGAGGGTCTCTCCCCAAAACTCTGGAAGCTAAGCCCTGCAGCCCGCAACCTCAGTTCCACCCTGCTCCCTTCCCAAGTGGCATCAGGCACCTTGTTCTGACCCCAGCACCCCTGTGGCCTGCCCAGACCATGAGGCTACATCTGGACCAGCCAGGAGGCAGGCTGGGCTGGGAGGCGGCGCTCAGTGGACACGTGGGGGAAGCTGGGCTCCTGAATCAGAGAGAGAATCCCCAGGTCAGACCCCAGCACCCCCACTTTCTTGCTGGGTGATCCGGGCAAGTTGCCAGGCTCCCCGATCTGTCGGACAGAGGCAGCCCATCCTCCGTGGTCGTTAGTGGGGTTTCCAGTTCTGCAGACATTTTTGGGGAAAGCTCTGGGGCTGGACGCCACATGGGTGGTTCCTGACTTTGGCACTTGTCTCAGTCCCTCTGGGGCCACTGCTGTGTCCTAGACTCTGCCCCAGGGGCAGGCCATGGGGTCTGCCCAGATGTCTCACCTGGCCGGGTGTCACCTGTCCTGGCTGACAAATGCGGAGATGGCCCTGTTCTGATCACCTCTGGGCACAGGTGCACACCTCTGGCCGTGCACTCTGGGTTGGACATCGAAGCCCCTGTGGAGTTGCCCTGGCTGTGCCACTCCTGGGGCCCTGGGGCCCTGTGCTCTGTCCTGGTGTTGTTGCTTAGTCACTCAGTTGTACCCGACTCTGCGACCCCATGGACTGTAGCCCACCAGGCTCCTCTGACCATGGGATTCTACAGGCAAGAACACTGGCGTGGGTCGCCACCTCCTCCTCCAGGAGATCTTCCTGACCCAGGGATGGAACCTGGGTCTCCTGCATTGGCAGGTGGATTCTTTACCACCCGAGCTGCCCGGGAAGCCCCCAGATACAGATGTGACTCAGGCCTCAAGTGAAGGCCCAGCTTCCCATCTGCCCTTAGTTTCCTCCAGATTTTCTGCGGTGCTGTCACAGGGACTTGGCTGGGGGCGGGGCAGGGCTAGGCTGGCCCTGCCTCTGCGGGAGCATCCCCGGGGGTGGGGTGGGTGTGGAGCCTGGGGCACACATGCCTCATCTATGGGGCCCTGCTGAGCCTGGAGGTGAGAAGCGGCCCTGATTCAGCTCTTCCTCTCCCTGTGAGTGGCTCTGTCACCCCTTCCCCAGGCCGGGAACTTTGAACACTCACCCCAGCTGTAGCAGATCCGGGAAGGCTCGTGGGTGCAGGAAGTCTGGGGAAACCCGTGGTGGTTAATATCTCAAGAACATCAGCCCGTTTATAGCACCAACTCAGATGTGGCCAGAGAGACCGGGGTGACAAAGGACAGCCCAGGCACTGCTCCTGAGGGGCCCCATCCCCCCACTGAGGGGCCGGTTCTCACTGGGGGTGGGAAGCCCGCATGGGTGTTGAATGGGAGCGGGGTGCTCTGATGGTCCAGGGACAGAGGGCACAGAGCCTGACTTGGGCAGTGGCTGGTGGATGAGGGGTCTGAGTGCAGATTCAGTAGGGAGGGGCAGTACAGTCGAGTTACTGGGAGAATCAGGTGCCTCCATCCTGGCCCAGTGCCAGGCGCACAGTAGGAGCTCAGTAGGTGAGGGGCTCCTGCTGGCTCCCTCGGTGTCAGGCTTGGTGCAGGCGCTTTCACAGCCCACGATGTCATCTCTGGAGGCAGAGTCCTCCTGGCCTCATGCCAGCTGAGGGTCCTTGGCATGTTGCTCCACTCTCTGAGCCTGGCACCTGGTTGATCAGCCCTGCAGGGCGATAAGGGGGAATAAATGGCAGAGGCATCTGAACTGGACAAATAATTAGCTAGCAAAACCCAAAAAAGAATAGTGTTTACAAACAGACTTGGCCAAAGACTTCCTCGTGAGCCCCAGATTACAAGTAGGTGGGAATAATTACAGGGTTTTCAGGTTCTACCAGGAAAGGGGGCTCTGGTCCCTTGGACCTCAGTTTACCTAAATCTATCTGCAGTTTCACCACCCACCCCAGCCTGGGGCAGCCTGGGAGGTGAGTTGACCAGGTTTTTCCAAAGGAAACCATATCTACATGTCAGGTCTCTACATCCAAGTGGGAGGAAGGAAGACATGATGGGCCTGAGAGCAGGTGAGCCCCAAATGACCCCCTGCAGTTCGAGTGGTCGCCTGAAGCATAGGGAACCATCTGAGGACAGCTGCTCGAACCGCAAGGGGCCTCACCCATCTGAAGGCACGTGGAAGGGACTGCAGGGAGGTATGAGGGCTGGGCCCCCTCGAACCCTCAGAACTGCCAGGGCGCCCTCCAGGTCGGGGTCCACACTGACAAGAAGCTGCTGAAAAGAGTCAGATTGAGCAGAACGGGGACCAGAGACCAGAAGGAGAAGGAACAAGTAAAGGAGAGGGAGGAGAGCAAAGCTCAGCAATCTCAGAGAGTGTGGGGCCACGTTTCCAGATGCCACATGATGCGTCTTGAAGACTCCAGGCTGGAGAGGGAGCTGTCCTGGGCCACAAAGCTTAAAAGCCTAACAAACAATTAAGAGCACACAAGTATAAGCAAGACCAAAGCACTGAGATAAATCCCACAGGGTTTAACACTTTTAAAAAATTATTATTATTTTTTGGCCTCGAGGTGTGGGATCTTAGTTTCCCATCTAGAGATCAAATCTGCACTTCCAGGAAGTCTCTAGAGTTATTTTTTAAAAAAGATAATTAAGGACAGAATAATATCCCTAGTAAATAATGATAGAATTCCAGGAAGACACAATAGATGAAAATTGTACTAGGTGTGTAGAATCTGAAAATACTCTACGTAACATGAGGAAAGCAAAAAAGTAGCCATCTATCCAAAATGAGCTAAAAGATGTTAAGGAGATAATAAAAGGCAGGAAAGAACAATGTAAATCAGAAATGGGAAAAACCGACACAAAGAGAATTCAGGGAAGACTTAAAAAAAAGGAAAAAGGAATTTCAGAAATAAAGACAACACTAGAAAGAACACGGGAGATAAAGCCTTAAGAGAAATTTAAAAAGTGAACGAGAGGAACATTTTTTAAATGAGAGAGACTCGAAGACACAGATGAGAAGTGTTCGAGAGAAAGCTGACCCCTTGCCTGTTGAAGTTTGGCAAAGATCAAACACTTGAATATTAGAAGTCCCCAGGGAAGACAGTCGTGGAGAGGGACAGACAGACACTCACCACTGTAATTCCAGAAAACCTTACTGAACTAGGAAGGTTTGAAACTGCGTGTTTAAAGAGCTCACCACATATTTGAGAATCTCCAGCCAGAATAACCAACACCAAGCTATGCTCTAGTAAAATTGCCAAGCTTTAAAGAAAAAGAATCCTTCTGGAATCTAGGTAAAGAGAGCAAGGAACTTATGAAAAAATGAGAATTCAATTGTCCTTAGACTTTGCCATAGCAATGCTTTCTGCCAGAAGATGTAGAGAAACACAATGAACATTTAAGAGGGAACACATGAGCTGAATACTGTATAGCTGGCAAAACAGACTTTCAAGCATAAGAATCACAGGCAATGGGCAGCCTGTAAGAAATCAGGAAATATTACTGTAGGGTAAGGGAGCTAGAGAAGGCAAGGTTCAGAAAAAGAACCAGACCAGCACTTTACAGGAACAGTTCACCTTTAATGAGGCGAGAAGGGGCAGCAGTGAGATTAGTGAGCTGCTGCACTAACCCAATGGCAACCCACTCCAGTATTCTTGCCTGGAAAATCCCATGGACGGAGGAGCCTGGCAGGCTGCATTTCATGGAGCTGCACAGAGTCGGACACAAATGAAGCGACTTAGCAGCAGCAGCACTAACCCAAGAAAAGAGTAAGTATTTATAGGCTTGTATGTGGAAATCTACTGTCTTAAGGGGGCCTGTTCTTCTCTAAGGTTGTTCGGAGTAAGTTATCTCTTAAATGGCTGGGGCAAGGAATTCTGAAGATCGGCAGAGGCTGGGACCAACTGGGAGCTGGGCGTAATCAACCTTAAAGTCCATTTTTTTCTTTGGGTGAGAGAGTTCTTTGTTTTGCATAGAATGGTGGGAGGACCCGGAGGGGAGTTTTAACTCCAGGCTATTTTGAGCTGTGTAACTTTCCTTCAGTTAGAACCACAGTCCCAGGGTCCTGAGGATTCTATTAGAGGCTGAGTTTCGGGCAGGGGATGTAGACCGAGGCTGGGTGAACAGAGAGCAGCACCTGACAACTATTCAGGAGAGGATCGAGGCACGGTGGGAGGGAGCAGAGAAGGGAGAACACGCCGGAAACGCCTTTGCTTCAGCAACCGTATTGGTGCTGCTGATATTAGTATCATCATCCGAGACTGTTGAGCGTGTGGGTGTGGGATAGAACAGATGAATAACTGTGAGAGAGCGTATATTTGTATATTTGATTTTATATTTGTATTTACACCTGACCTGCCTCTTGAGAAACCTATATGCAGGTCAGGAAGCAACAGTTAGAACTGGACGTGGAACAACAGACTGATTCCAAATAGGAAAAGGAGTACGTCAAGGCTGTATATTGTCACCCTGCTTATTTAACTTATATGTAGAGTACATCATCAGAAATGCTGGGCTGGAAGAAGTGCAAGCTGGAATCAAGATTGCTGGGAGAAATATCAATAACCTCAGATATGCAGATGACACCACCCTTGTGGCAGAAAGTGAAGAGGAGCTAAAAAGCCTCTTGATAAAAGTGAAAGAGGAGAGTGAAAAAGTTGGCTTAAAGCTCAACATTCAGAAAACGAAGATCATGGCATCTGGTTCCATTACTTCATGGGAATTAGATGGGGAAACAGTGGAAACAGTGTCAGACTTTATTTTTTTGGACTCCAAAATCAGTGCAGATGGTGATTGCAGCCATGAAATTAAAAGACGCTTACTCCTTGGAAGAAAAGTTATGACCAACCTAGATAGCATATTCAAAAGCAGAGACATTACACTGCCAACTAAGGTCCGTCTAGTCAAGGCTATGGTTTTTCCAGTGGTCATGTATGGATGTGAGAGTTGGACTGTGAAGAAGGCTGAGCGCCCAAGAATTGATGCTTTTGAACTGTGGTGTTGGAGAAGACTCTTGAGAGTCCCTTGGACTGCAAGGAGATCCAACCAGTCCATTCTGAAGGAGATCAGCCCTGGGATTTCTTTGTAAGGACTGATGCTAAAGCTGAAATTCCAATACTTTGGCCACCTCATGTGAAGAGTTGACTCATTGGAAAAGACTCTGATGCTGGGAGGGATTGGGGGCAGGAGAAAAATGGGATGACAGAGGATGAGATGGCTGGATGGCATCACCGACTCGATGGCCATGAGTTTGGGTGAACTCTGGGAGTTGGTGATGGACAGGGAGGCCTGGTGTGCTGCGATTCATGGGGTCGCAAAGAGTCGGACATGACTGAGCGACTAAACTGAACTGAACTGAAGTGCCAGAATTCTAAATGTAGAAGATAAATGATAAGGGGTATAATGCAAATGACTTTAAGTCAAAATGCTGTTCAGTTCAGTTCAGTTCAGTTTTTCACTGGAAGTATCAGTTTGTCCCCTGCATGCAGGGCAGATTTTTAACCACTGGACCACCAGGGAAGTCTGGCATTTTATATTTAGAAGAAATATTGGTATATTTCCTAATTCTGTCTATGAAAAAATAAAAAAACAGAACTAACCCAGCAGAAATTAGAATCCCAGGAATCCACAGTGTGGTCTTGAAACACAATTTCCTCTAGAAATAAACCAGGGTTTCTTGGAGAAATGATTGGTTCCAGGGCTAGGGTAGGAAATATACAAGATGAGCCTGGACCATCTTGACACACCAGAGAGAGAAAAAAACTGCCAAAGACTAGGGTCCCGTAGGAAGGATTCAACCTGCAGGGCTGTCTACTGGCCAAAGATGGGTCAGGGTGAGCCTGGAAAAGGGCAGTAATTGCAGTCGATTAAAACTTTCACATGTGTGTAAATCCATGTGTTCACAGTGATATCAAACAAAAACCCTGATTGGTAAGCTGTAGAAGATGAAAGGGAGAGAATTAACTATCCTACAAACCAGTCAGTAAAAGGAAAGACAAGTATTTCAAAAAGGAAGGATTAAAATATATTGTCTAGAGATGGATATGGGTGATGAGAATGTAAAACAAGATCCATAGTGAAGCTATTTCTGTAAAAGGTAGGACAGTGGTGACTTAAGGGCAGGTGAAGCTATTGTTTTGAGGCCTACAGGGCAGCTCTGGGCGGGGGACAAAGGTCTTTGTGTGAACAGGATTTGTTTGAGATCACTGGGTTTGGACTTCTTAACCTTGATGCTACTGAAATTTGGAGCTGGAGAATTCTTTGTTGTGGAGGGGCTGTCAGGTACATTGTAGGATATCCAGCGTCACCCCTGGCCTCTATTGGACACCAGAAGCACCCCTACTTCCCAGATGTGACCTCAAAAGCGTTTCCAGAAATTACCAAACATCCCCTGGGGACAAAATTTCCCCAATTGAGAACTGCTGGTTTAGAGAACCATAAGCAGATGAGCCATGACTTAGAAACCAGGAACTTCTGGGAGGGTCTCTGCTTACAGGAGCTTCTCTCCTTTCTTTAGATTTCGGGCCTGTAAGAGGCCAGAATGGCTGCTGGCCCAGGCCTCCCAGGAGGCCGTTTCCTGCTCGACCTTGGGCCTTCCTGCAGGCGTGTCTGGAGTCCAGACCAGGGCACCATCCCCTCGAGAGGCCTGTGACCTTGGCTGTGGCTAGAGTCAGGATGAAGTCTGGTCACCAATACGCTCTGGTGTCAGAGCATGTGACCCCCCTCCCCAGACCGAGGAGGAAGCTGGGCTGGGCAGGGAAGGGCCCTGCCCCCATCACCCGGAGGTCAGTGGAACCAGCACTTCTGGCCGCGGCCACCAGCTTCAGGATCAGCAAGCCCCTATGTGACGGCAGGCGCTGCGGTGTCATTCTCTGTGGGGAGACTGAGACCTGGGGGCACCTGCCGGCACCGCCCGGCCGGAACTGGGGTGTCCTGATTCCCAAGGAACATGTGACTTCCGAATCTTCATCATGCACCTGGGCTTCCCTGGGGGCTCAGTGATTAAGAATCCACCTGCCGGTGCAGGAGATGTGGGTTTGATCTCTGGGTCAGGAAGATCCTCTGGAGGAGGAAATGGCAACCCACTCCAGTATTCTTGCCTGGAGAATTCCATGGGCAGAGGAGCCTGGTGGGCTACAGTCTCTGGGGTCGCAAAAGAGTTGTTCAATGTAACTGAATAACTGAGCACACATTAAGCACCTACTGTGTCCTGAGAACTTTCTTTTGTTTGGCCCCATTGAGTCCCTTCTGCGTGCTTAGGCCTAGACTCAACCCACCCTCTACACCACTTCCCTGAATTCTAGAAAACCCCATGAGTGGGTTCCTTGTGGGCAAATAACCAGAGGAGTAGATGGCTGGGCCAGCCTGTGTCCTGGGACACCTGGGACAGTTGCAAACCAGAGGCTGGGCAGGAAATAGTAGTGACAAACAAAACAGCTGCCACTACCATGATGACTCTGGACGTTGTCATCAGCTATTTCAGGACAGGCATGAGCAGTCCCAGGGGCCCAGACCAGGGAGACCTGTGTTCTTGGGGCCCCCCAGTCTCCCTGCTGTCCCAGGGGCTGCGAAGCAAGATAGGATAAGGGGAGCTTGCTTTGGCCTCCCAACCTGAGCTCCACTGGGATTTTCCTGGTGCTTTCATTTGAAACAAAGAATTGTACTGTTTAAAAACAAGTTATCAAACCACAAATCTAGATCATTTCTTATTAAGCCAAAATGAGTATTAAAGGCAGCTCCTGTGGGTGCTCACAGGAAGACAGAGTGGGCCGGGGAGGCCCGGAGATGAGGGGGTGGGGGTAGCTGATGCAACCACAGTACATGGCTGTGTGTGCAGAAAGCCATGCCAGCCCCTCGCCACGCTCTGGTCCTCTTGGAGCCTAGGGGTTGAGACTTTGGACAGAGCTCAGGGGCACGGCTTTTCTCTGCTCCATGAAGCCCAGGCCCTCAGCTGGGGCCTCGGCCGGGACGACGCCAGTGACCGCGGGTGACCCAGGGGGCTGCAGGCTGGTCCGTGCCGGCTCAGGTGACCCAGAGACCAGACTCAGCTGGGTCTGTCCTCTCCTGTGGCTCCCCTTGGAGCTTGGGCTTCCTCCCAGTGTGGTGGCTGGGTTCCAAGGGGGAGCACCCTGAAGGGAAGCGGGTGATGGGCTCTGGTACTCAGGAACCGGACAGAAGCCGCGGAGCCCCTCGTGACCCGGCCTCAGGGGTCATACACTGTGACCTCTGCTGCATCGGTCAGAGGACTTGCCAAGCAGATTCAAGAGGGGGTGCAGACCCCACAATGGGAGGATTGACAAAGGTTTTTCAGTCATTTAAATAAACAGCCATGCTGACGTTTATCGAGCCCTTATTCTGTGGGAGGCCCTGTGTACATGCATGAGCTTACACAGCTGTCCACGTGTTCCTCCCAGGAACCACCGCTAAAGGCTTGTGAAGCAGTGATGAGGATCAGTCTCCTCTTACAAAAGAGGAAACGGAGGGGCAGAGAGGTTAAGGAGAGCCCAGCCCAGGACCAGCAGCTGGAAGAGGCCGTGACCAGACCCATGTTGCTCTGCTGGCTGAAAACCACCCATTTTGTCGGCTGCACTCAGAGTAAACATAGCCTCCCACCCTGCCTGGAAAGGCCTTGCATCAGCTGGTCCCGTTGTCCATGCTCACTGCCCTGGTCAGCTATGCAGGACCCAGCAACCCCCACCCCGCCCTCCCAGCCCCATCAGTGTCTTTGCCCAGCAGTTTCCTCCTCCAATAGCCCCCTTCTTAGGTCTTCTCCTGGCTGCCCCCTTCTCGTCGTCTGCATTTCAGCTCAAGGGTCCCCTCCTCAGGGGTCCCCTCCCACTTTCCACTGCATCCCCGCCCTTGATACAAACTGAGACTATTCCATTGCTGTATTTGTCTTGGTTGGCCTCCAGCCGCTAGGCAAAAAGATCCGTGAGAGAGGCAACTGTGTCCTTCTCATTTGTTGCCATTCTCTCCAGTGACTAGGCAGGCCTGGCACACAGTACACGCCCGGCATGGAGTGGGCACCCAGTAAGTAAAGATGAGTGATCGTCTGACTCAGCGCCCAGCCTCCCATCCACTGTGGAATTCTGCATTTGCCTCGCCTGCCTCCATTCACTGTGTGTCCACATGTCTCTGCAGACTATTGATTGTGATCTATTTTAGATACTATTTTAGATAGATAGAGCATGTACACTTTTAGAGCTTCAAGTTCATCGTGTCCAGTTTTCACCATGACCCAAGCTGCTCCAACCTGCTTATTAGACAGATGGAGAAACTGAGGCTGTGACTTGCCCGAGGCTATGTGGCTGGCCATCGGTGGCCCCAAGACCATCACTGGAGCCCCCTGGGGGTCCTCGGGTCCACCCACTTCACCACTTTCTCCTGTTTCCACATCCTGGTGGGAAGTGCAGTTCTAAGAAGCCAGTGACCTGAGTGGGGCCCCTCGGGTTGTAACTGCAAAGCTAGGGCCAAGACCTGTCCCTTCTGTGTTCCTCCAAGGCCTCCCAGACCCTTCCCTCCAGACTCGCTCCCCCTGACTGCACTATGAGCCGGCCTGCGAGAGGCCCGGTTAATCCGGGCCTGAACTCCAGGAATTGTCCCTAAGAGCAGCCAGAACTGCTTTAAAGAGAAAAGACCTCCACGAGAGGACCTCCAGCTCCACACTAGCATTTCCTGTTTCTGGAGCACAGGCCAGCACCCTACGTGAGCCCTTTCGGAGCAGCAGCTGAGTGAGGTGCTCCCAGGGGATGGGCGGTCGGTGGCCTGCAGGCTCTGCAACAAAGCAAGGAAGTGTGATGTCACCAGAGGGAGGTAAACAGACGGGCACTTCCTCTTTCGCTTCCACGGGCTCCTGTCTGACCCAGAAGGTTCTCAAACTACAGAAAAATTTTCCTCCCCGCCTGGACAGGGTGTCAGTTAGCATTTCTGGAGTTGTCCCTTTGTGGAAAGGGGAGGGTTCAAACCAAACCAAACCAGCGGGAAGTCCCGGAATGGGTTGTGCTGGAATCCCAGAGGTGGAAGCCAGGAAGGGGTCTGACACCGGCCCCACCCTCAACCCCACTTTACAGGCAGAGAAGCTGAGTTCCAAAGGGTTCAAATGAATCCAGAAAGAGGATTCATGACCGTAGTGAACAGACAAGCCCTCAATACTGTGGCTTTGCAGGGGAGGGGTCAGAAAACTACTCATCCCAAGTGGGATCTGGGCCAGAGGAGGAAGGGACCAGGGCCGGAGAGCTTCTGCTCTGCCCCGCTCTCTGCTGGCCGGTCCTCTTCCCTCCCTGAGCGCAGTCTCTTTGCCCCTCCACTGGGGTAGTGGCAGCTGCCTCGTGGAATGACTGTGAGCACAAACGAGACAATAGCTGTCACAATCCCGGCTACCTACTCCAGTATTCTTGCCTGAAGAATTCCACGGACAAACCTGACAGGCTATAGTCTATGGGGTCGCCAAGAGCTGAACACAACTAAGTGACGAGCACTTCAATTTTTCACACACATCCCAGCTTGGAGACTGGCCCATACTAGGTCCTCAGCACTGTTTTCTATAAAATAAAGGTAAGAGTGATAGCTTCCATAGCCACCAGGAATAGATTAGGCAACACACGTCAGAAAATCTCAAATAACAATGGTTTAAGCAAGATAAAAGCTCTCTCATGTTAGAAAAATCTGGAACTACACAGTCCAGGGTTGGTGTAGAATGCCACAGTTATCAGATACCCAGGTGCCTTCTAGCTTTCTGCTCTGCCATTTTATCACCTTGTGATGCGAAGTGTCTGCTAGACATCCAGCCACCACATCCCAGCTCTGGGGGAACAGGAAGAAACAGGGTAGTGCATAAGAACCTTCCTAGAAGCTGTACCCAATGGCTCCTCACTCACTCTTTTCAAAGAAGGCTTTGAAGTTTCCTTTTTCTGGCTGGGCACTTTGCCATCTCCAGTAATTGTGACTCAATATAGTGTACACTTATGAAGGTTCTGTTAGTAAGGAAGAAGGGAAAAGGAATATTAGAGCGATCAACTGTGTCTTATGCTTCCTCCTTACTGAGTGGTTTTATAAAATAGACATCATTGTCAAAATGGCGCTTTATTACCTGTAATCATGAGTCAAATATAAGGAACAGTTATCTGAATATCAGGAAAAAATTAAAATAGGTTTTTAAAATGACCCCTTTCTCATGAAGATGGCTCTGAAAGCGAAGAAGGAAGTGCCTCACTGCCCCAAAACCACAGCAAGGGCTTGGAAGGCCCAGGACACAGACCAGCAGGACTGCTCGGCCACCAAAAGAAGAAAGGTCTGCAGGACACCCGCCTTCGCAGCCCAAGCCTCTCTGCAAAAGTGTCCCCAGGAGCCACACCTGTGGGCCCTGGGTGGCGGAGGAGGGATGGAAAGATGACTTAGAAGGACCTGGAGAGTTCACTGCTACTGAAGTGCTACAGAAGCCAGTCTAGTTCAGTGGGAGGCGGGGGTGGGCAGGAGCTGAGACTGAACAAGCCTGCCTGTGGGGGCTGGAGCGCCGTGCTAAGGAGGCTGTAGCAGCAAATCCCCCTGAGCAGGGAGGTGAATGACGACCCTGTTGTGTGCTGCCCCGGGGAGAGCAATCGGGGGGCTGGGGCAGAGGAGGGGCCCAGATAGACCAAGGGGCTGGAGTGCTACGCCACCGCGCCCCCGCCCCCGGCCTCCTGCTCTGCTGGGTTGGCCCTGAGGACTCTTCCCACAGGAGGTGGCAGGGCTGGCCCGTCTGCCAGTGCATGGCTGTGTGTGGGGAAATGGCCACGAGGGGCCCGCCCGGCTCCCTGGGGCTACAGTGTCGGCTCAGGACGGCAGGTGAGGTCAGGCCAAGGCCCCCAAGCTGGGTCCTGTCCTCCGGGGGCTCCACCTGGCCAGGCTGAGCAAGGAGGGCAGCCTGGGGGTGGTCACCAGTAACCATGGCCAGGGGGCAGGTGGGGCCCCTGCCCGAAGGCCAGGTAAACACAGATGCTGTGAGCTGAGGTGGTGGCGGGCAGGAGACACCAGGCTTTGGCAGCAGCAGTCAGCTCTTCATTCTGCTGCACCGGAGGGCTCCCTGGTGAGGATCTTGGCCCAGAGCATCGAGTGGGGTCTACAGGAGGAGGTGAACTAAGAACCCACATGCCACGGGGCATAGCCAAAAAAAACCCCCAGCAACAAAAGGGACATTCATTCTTATCTGGCGGAGTGTGGTGTGGATTCAGCGATAAAGGACGTAGATAATTCTAAAATGAGAAGCGGTATGGTTATCGATCTGCAGATATCACTTCAGTGTTTAAAAAAGAGCTCTGTGAGCAGCTTGTGGTTGCCAAGGGGGAGGGAGGGAGACGGATGGACTCGGAGCCTGGGGTTAGCAGATGCAGACTATTACACAGACAATGGATGGGCAACAAGGTCCTACTGCACAGTGGGGGGAGCTATATTCAACAGACTGATAAGCCATGGTGGAAAAGAATATGAAAAAGAATGTATATATACATAACTCAGTCACTTATCAACTTTAAGTTAAACAAAAGTAAAATTTTGTTTTACTTCAATTAAACAAAAATAGGAGCTCTGCTGTTTTGCAAGTTGTGATACCTTGTATATCTCATATATATGATAAATGTATTGTTTACGTGTATATATATTAATAAACGCAGGCTCAGTTGCTCAGCCATGTCTGTCCAACTCTTTGCGACCCTATGAACTGTAGCCCACCAGGCTCCTCTGTCCATGGGATTCCCGAGGCGAGAATACTAGAGTGGGTTGCTGTTTCCTCCTCCAGGGGATCTTTCCCACCCAGGGATCAAACCCACGTCTCTTGAATCTGGTAGATTCCTTACCACTAAGCCACCTGGGAAGCCTATATATATATAATTTACATGTTTCTCTCTAGTTTTTCCCAATTAGAGTACAGTTGAGCATCTGTCAGGTCTGAACGAGCCAGGAAGTGTAACAGGGCATGGATGCTCTGCTTTCATGATAAGGTGGCAAAAATCAGAGAGGAAGTGAGATGCTTTCCTTTCCGAAAAACCATCCCCCAGGACTCGGGATCTCTCACCAATGGCAGCCAGCATGGTGACGCGACAAGATGGCCTTTCTGACTGGCTTGGGGATTAAACAGACTTGGGGAGACATCACGGCATGAGAGGAACTTGGTTTATTCAAGAAGAGTTTATTTTTCATAAACGAATTTTAGTCTAAATAAAGATTTCACCTTAAGGGAAAGAGCAGAATTGCATGTTGACTCGGCACCTTCATTTACATGCCTTTATAAAGCGCTCGATAAAAATAGGTTTGAAATGATTGTAAGAAATCCGCCACAGTGCACACTAAACTATAGGCGCCATCTTTAGAATCCCTCCTCCCGCTTTTATGTTTGGTGGGATGAGGTTCCAGTCCATGGCCCAAGATGCCGCTGGGGGCTGGCCCTGGGAACGTGTGCATCACCTACCCCAGCTCAGGGTCCCCGTCAGCCACTGAGATGACCACCCTGTTGGACTTAAAGAGAAACACAGAGGCACAAGACAGCCACTCAGGAAGGGAGAGGCATAGAGGGAACTTGCCCCATGCCGGCCTGGCTCCAAGAAGGAAAAGCAGACACCCACACTGAGCAAGACTTCAGGGCGCTTGGGGGCAAGCATGTGGAGCAGCCCCTGAGATGTGAGTCTGAGTCCTGGGCCCCCACTGCCTTGGAGCGTCGCCTCGGTTAGGTACCTGGCCCTCTAGGGAGGTTCTGGAGGGTAGGAACCCAGCTGGCTGTGTCTGCGTTCCTGACACATAGTAGATGTCAATTAGTACCAGTGTTATGTGCACAGATGAATTCGTCTTCCGAACTTCGTTTTCAAGGATCATTACAGATTAGGGCTGTGCAAGAGAAACAGAAGGCCAGCCACAGACATAATCCTACAGCCGCGTTAAACACAGTGAAAAGACACAGATGACATTCATTTTAATAGTTCGTTTATTTAACTCAACTCAGCTAAGGTATTACCATTTCAGCTGGGATCAATGTACAGATTAGTAAGGAGGTTCTTGATATTCTTCTCCCATGCTGACTTTGAACTTGGGAGCAGCTCCCTTCACCCCTGCCCGAGGCAGTGCTGGCCCACATGTGGCCGGTGTCCTTTAAGCTGGGCAGCGCAGAACTAGAAAAACCCAGTGCCAAGTACCAGCGAGCGTGGGCGGAGGGACAAGGGCAGGGCTGTGTGTGGGCAGCATCGGAAAGGAGCAGCAGGAGGCAGACCTGCCAGGCGGGGCCCTCTCCTGACCCCTCCAGAGCTCCATGGCCTGGCCTGGAGGCCCCTGCTCCTCTCTGGTTCCAGGACCCGGTCCACAGCCTGGCCTGGGGTGGGCAGCAGCTGCTGAGGAATTTTTGCAGCAAGAACCTCAGGACCTGCTTAAGGGACCCCTCTGGGGCCAGAGGTGGGTGAGCACTGCGGCCGCGCCTCCCTCCCTCTTCAGGGCTTGGTGCGGGAAGGAGCTCCCCAAACGTGGGACAAGGGCCGCGTCTCAAGCAGTGACATTTTAAACGAACCCACCCTCTCTCCCCAGGTCTTCATTTGAGGCTGATAGCACACCCGGCCCTCCCCCTGACTCTCCAGTGGGGAGCACTCCTAGATGTGGGAGCGGCTCCTTCCTTCCTTGAAGACCTGTGTGTAGTTCCTGGAAGGACTCCAGGTGCTTGGAAAGGATGTCTCAGCGGGCCACCCTGGTGGGCGGGGGCCGGGGCCAGGGAGACTCAGGTCCAGGGTCCTCTCTCGCCCTGGCCACCCTCCACCAGGGTGGCTGTCAACACCCCCAAACTCACACACACACACACATAGACACGCATGCACACGTGCACACCAGGAAATGGGTGCTGGTGGCTCCGTGGGTGGCCAGCTGAGACGGAGGGGACTGGGCAGCAGCTGGGCCTCAGGCCACTGGCCCCTCCCGCCCGTGGGCTCAGCCTGGCTTGGGGTTTGGAGGTGAAGTGGGACGGAGCTAGGAGCTGACCCGAGCTTCCCTGGGGAGAGGGAGGCTTCTGTAATGAGGCTGGAACTGCCCCATGAGGCTGGGCAAGCCGGGCACCCTTGGAGAAGGCGTCTTTCCCTCTAGTGGGTGCAGGACCACCTCTGGGCCAGTGGGAGAGCATGTCCCTGCACAGGACTGGCCTCCACAGACTCCTTAAGAGCTTCCATGGACTAACTCCTCTCTCGGGAATCTGTCCTTGTGACGGGAAGTGGGTGCTTCCAGGTTTGAACTCTCACTGCCCTGGGAAGTACGAGTTGAGTGGGTTTGGCCAAATGGTCTGAAAACCTTGTCTAATGACAACGCTCCAGCGTGTGAGGCCCTAATAACTTCCAAGCAAGCACCATTTGCAGAGGGGCCTGTGTAGGGCAGTCCGCCCCCGGCGGGGGCCTGGGCTCTCACAGGTGACCCGCTCAGGGACGTCTGCCTCCCCACGAGGACTGCTGTGTGCTTAGGGGTAAGGGGCTTACTTTGCCGGGCTGTGTGTCCTGTCTGGCAAATGAGGTGACACCTGGTTGAGGGCGGTAGGGGTGATGGATAAGAAAACAAGCCTGTGCATATAAAGCACCAATTAGGTGTGTAATTGGTGGCCATTGGCGTTCCATTGCTGTGGGTGGTCTCTCGCCTCCCTCTAACCCGGCCAGGCTCTGCAGCATGCTGGGGGTCCCAAGGAGGGGAGAATCTGGGGCAGAGTGGAGCGGGGCATCAGCATTTCCCAAGGGTCCCCTTTGCCCTCACCCCAGCCTCTCGGGGTTGGCATGGCCATCACCCTCGAAGGATGGAAGCTGAGGCTGGTCATGGGTCTTTCTGCATCCAGTTCAGGTACCCTGTCAATCTGATGGGTGCCGGGCAGGACCCTGTCTCAGGAGAAGTTCCCTCGTGATAGGGGGCTGACCTGAGGCTCTGGAGCCAGAATCAACCGAGAGGTCAGGCTGGTTCCAAGGTTGGAGCTCAAGGGCAGGCACAGGGCATATGAGCCTCATGGTGAGGAGGGGCCCAGATAGACCAAGGGGCTGGAGTGCTACGCCACCGCGCCCCCGCCCCCGGCCTCCTGCTCTGCTGGGTTGGCCCTGAGGACTCTTCCCACAGGAGGTGGCAGGGCTGGCCCGTCTGCCAGTGCATGGCTGTGTGTGGGGAAATGGCCACGAGGGGCCCGCCCGGCTCCCTGGGGCTACAGTGTCGGCTCAGGACGGCAGGTGAGGTCAGGCCAAGGCCCCCAAGCTGGGTCCTGTCCTCCGGGGGCTCCACCTGGCCAGGCTGAGCAAGGAGGGCAGCCTGGGGGTGGTCACCAGTAACCATGGCCAGGGGGCAGGTGGGGCCCCTGCCCGAAGGCCAGGTAAACACAGATGCTGTGAGCTGAGGTGGTGGCGGGCAGGAGACACCAGGCTTTGGCAGCAGCAGTCAGCTCTTCATTCTGCTGCACCGGAGGGCTCCCTGGTGAGGATCTTGGCCCAGAGCATCGAGTGGGGTCTACAGGAGGAGGTGAACTAAGAACCCACATGCCACGGGGCATAGCCAAAAAAAACCCCCAGCAACAAAAGGGACATTCATTCTTATCTGGCGGAGTGTGGTGTGGATTCAGCGATAAAGGACGTAGATAATTCTAAAATGAGAAGCGGTATGGTTATCGATCTGCAGATATCACTTCAGTGTTTAAAAAAGAGCTCTGTGAGCAGCTTGTGGTTGCCAAGGGGGAGGGAGGGAGACGGATGGACTCGGAGCCTGGGGTTAGCAGATGCAGACTATTACACAGACAATGGATGGGCAACAAGGTCCTACTGCACAGTGGGGGGAGCTATATTCAACAGACTGATAAGCCATGGTGGAAAAGAATATGAAAAAGAATGTATATATACATAACTCAGTCACTTATCAACTTTAAGTTAAACAAAAGTAAAATTTTGTTTTACTTCAATTAAACAAAAATAGGAGCTCTGCTGTTTTGCAAGTTGTGATACCTTGTATATCTCATATATATGATAAATGTATTGTTTACGTGTATATATATTAATAAACGCAGGCTCAGTTGCTCAGCCATGTCTGTCCAACTCTTTGCGACCCTATGAACTGTAGCCCACCAGGCTCCTCTGTCCATGGGATTCCCGAGGCGAGAATACTAGAGTGGGTTGCTGTTTCCTCCTCCAGGGGATCTTTCCCACCCAGGGATCAAACCCACGTCTCTTGAATCTGGTAGATTCCTTACCACTAAGCCACCTGGGAAGCCTATATATATATAATTTACATGTTTCTCTCTAGTTTTTCCCAATTAGAGTACAGTTGAGCATCTGTCAGGTCTGAACGAGCCAGGAAGTGTAACAGGGCATGGATGCTCTGCTTTCATGATAAGGTGGCAAAAATCAGAGAGGAAGTGAGATGCTTTCCTTTCCGAAAAACCATCCCCCAGGACTCGGGATCTCTCACCAATGGCAGCCAGCATGGTGACGCGACAAGATGGCCTTTCTGACTGGCTTGGGGATTAAACAGACTTGGGGAGACATCACGGCATGAGAGGAACTTGGTTTATTCAAGAAGAGTTTATTTTTCATAAACGAATTTTAGTCTAAATAAAGATTTCACCTTAAGGGAAAGAGCAGAATTGCATGTTGACTCGGCACCTTCATTTACATGCCTTTATAAAGCGCTCGATAAAAATAGGTTTGAAATGATTGTAAGAAATCCGCCACAGTGCACACTAAACTATAGGCGCCATCTTTAGAATCCCTCCTCCCGCTTTTATGTTTGGTGGGATGAGGTTCCAGTCCATGGCCCAAGATGCCGCTGGGGGCTGGCCCTGGGAACGTGTGCATCACCTACCCCAGCTCAGGGTCCCCGTCAGCCACTGAGATGACCACCCTGTTGGACTTAAAGAGAAACACAGAGGCACAAGACAGCCACTCAGGAAGGGAGAGGCATAGAGGGAACTTGCCCCATGCCGGCCTGGCTCCAAGAAGGAAAAGCAGACACCCACACTGAGCAAGACTTCAGGGCGCTTGGGGGCAAGCATGTGGAGCAGCCCCTGAGATGTGAGTCTGAGTCCTGGGCCCCCACTGCCTTGGAGCGTCGCCTCGGTTAGGTACCTGGCCCTCTAGGGAGGTTCTGGAGGGTAGGAACCCAGCTGGCTGTGTCTGCGTTCCTGACACATAGTAGATGTCAATTAGTACCAGTGTTATGTGCACAGATGAATTCGTCTTCCGAACTTCGTTTTCAAGGATCATTACAGATTAGGGCTGTGCAAGAGAAACAGAAGGCCAGCCACAGACATAATCCTACAGCCGCGTTAAACACAGTGAAAAGACACAGATGACATTCATTTTAATAGTTCGTTTATTTAACTCAACTCAGCTAAGGTATTACCATTTCAGCTGGGATCAATGTACAGATTAGTAAGGAGGTTCTTGATATTCTTCTCCCATGCTGACTTTGAACTTGGGAGCAGCTCCCTTCACCCCTGCCCGAGGCAGTGCTGGCCCACATGTGGCCGGTGTCCTTTAAGCTGGGCAGCGCAGAACTAGAAAAACCCAGTGCCAAGTACCAGCGAGCGTGGGCGGAGGGACAAGGGCAGGGCTGTGTGTGGGCAGCATCGGAAAGGAGCAGCAGGAGGCAGACCTGCCAGGCGGGGCCCTCTCCTGACCCCCCCAGAGCTCCACGGCCTGGCCTGGAGGCCCCTGCTCCTTTCTGGTTCCAGGACCCAGTCCACAGCCTGGCCTGGGGTGGGCAGCAGCTGCTGAGGAATTTTTGCAGCAAGAACCTCAGGACCTGCTTAAGGGACCCCTCTGGGGCCAGAGGTGGGTGAGCACTGCGGCCGCGCCTCCCTCCCTCTTCAGGGCTTGGTGCGGGAAGGAGCTCCCCAAACGTGGGACAAGGGCCGCGTCTCAAGCAGTGACATTTTAAACGAACCCACCCTCTCTCCCCAGGTCTTCATTTGAGGCTGATAGCACACCCGGCCCTCCCCCTGACTCTCCAGTGGGGAGCACTCCTAGATGTGGGAGCGGCTCCTTCCTTCCTTGAAGACCTGTGTGTAGTTCCTGGAAGGACTCCAGGTGCTTGGAAAGGATGTCTCAGCGGGCCACCCTGGTGGGCGGGGGCCGGGGCCAGGGAGACTCAGGTCCAGGGTCCTCTCTCGCCCTGGCCACCCTCCACCAGGGTGGCTGTCAACACCCCCAAACTCTCACACACACACACATAGACACACATGCACACGTGCACACCAGGAAATGGGTGCTGGTGGCTCCGTGGGTGGCCAGCTGAGACGGAGGGGACTGGGCAGCAGCTGGGCCTCAGGCCACTGGCCCCTCCCGCCCGTGGGCTCAGCCTGGCTTGGGGTTTGGAGGTGAAGTGGGACGGAGCTAGGAGCTGACCCGAGCTTCCCTGGGGAGAGGGAGGCTTCTGTAATGAGGCTGGAACTGCCCCATGAGGCTGGGCAAGCCGGGCACCCTTGGAGAAGGCGTCTTTCCCTCTAGTGGGTGCAGGACCACCTCTGGGCCAGTGGGAGAGCATGTCCCTGCGCAGGACTGGCCTCCACAGACTCCTTAAGAGCTTCCATGGACTAACTCCTCTCTCGGGAATCTGTCCTTGTGACGGGAAATGGGTGCTTCCAGGTTTGAACTCTCACTGCCCTGGGAAGTACGAGTTGAGTGGGTTTGGCCAAATGGTCTGAAAACCTTGTCTAATGACAACGCTCCAGCGTGTGAGGCCCTAATAACTTCCAAGCAAGCACCATTTGCAGAGGGGCCTGTGTAGGGCAGTCTGCCCCCGGCGGGGGCCTGGGCTCTCACAGGTGACCCGCTCAGGGACGTCTGCCTCCCCACGAGGACTGCTGTGTGCTTGGGGGTAAGGGGCTTACTTTGCCGGGCTGTGTGTCCTGTCTGGCAAATGAGGTGACACCTGGTTGAGGGCGGTAGGGGTGATGGATAAGAAAACAAGCCTGTGCATATAAAGCACCAATTAGGTGTGTAATTGGTGGCCATTGGCGTTCCATTGCTGTGGGTGGTCTCTCGCCTCCCTCTAACCCGGCCAGGCTCTGCAGCATGCTGGGGGTCCCAAGGAGGGGAGAATCTGGGGCAGAGTGGAGCGGGGCATCAGCATTTCCCAAGGGTCCCCTTTGCCCTCACCCCAGCCTCTCGGGGTTGGCATGGCCATCACCCTCGAAGGATGGAAGCTGAGGCTGGTCGTGGGTCTTTCTGCATCCAGTTCAGGTACCCTGTCAATCTGATGGGTGCCGGGCAGGACCCTGTCTCAGGAGAAGTTCCCTCGTGATAGGGGGCTGACCTGAGGCTCTGGAGCCAGAATCAACCGAGAGGTCAGGCTGGTTCCAAGGTTGGAGCTCAAGGGCAGGCACAGGGCATATGAGCCTCATGGTCAGAGGGACCCGATGAGATTTCAAGAGAAGTAACGAGGTAGGGAGGGCCATCGCCCCAGCCTGGGTGCAGAAAGCAGAGAGGGAGGGCTTCCTGGAAGAGGAGGTATCTGAGCCAATGAAAGGTAAGTCAGAGTTATCGGAGAGAAAGGAGGGAGGCGTGCATTTCAGGGCAGTGGGAACAGCAGGTGCAGTGGGAGACAACCTTGAGTGACCTTGGGCTTCCTTCTGGGGCCCCCGAGTGGGCTGGTACCTGACTACTCTTTTCCCACCCGTTTACTGTCAGCTATCTATTTTTATTTGTCTTGATTCCTAGTCCGGATGAGTTAAGACAGCTCTCACATCTGTCACCTTCCTCTCCCCCGAGCACACAGCGGCAGCCGGACCGCAGCTTCCTGTCTCCCTTCGCGCAGAGGAGGACGAGTGCCGTCACCCAGCCGTGCAGGCCCCGAGCCCGCACCTCCTAGGTGGCTCTGACTCTGCAGCATCTACGCAGGCTCCTGGCACCGGGGCCACAGGTTCCCGGGTCTTCCTTCTACCATCCTTTCCTGCCTAGAATTTTCTTTAAGGGAGACCCTTCTTGGGGGGCGGTCTAGTTTCATCGTGGACATCCCCTGGGCCGCCAGCCCGCTGGGGCCCCGAGATAGCCCCAGAGGCAGCGGACTGTCTTCCCTGCTTCTTTTTGAGGTCACTTGTTTCATCTTGGATCTGTCCTATCTCAGCCTTTCCCTAGCTCCAGGCCACCTCAGGGACCAGGGGGCTGGGGTAGTTTCTTGGTGATTGAATTTAGGGAAGTATCTTTACTGTAATTGTATTATGTTAAACACAATAGAGTTCCAGAAATAGATGAAACCATCGACTTTCTCTTTTTTTTCCTGATAAGGTATTTACAAAGGACGCGTCCATCCATCCTCATACAGACACCCCCAGCCCCACCCACTGAAGGAGCGCAGACCCAGCCTGTCCCTGCGCTGAGGTTGCTGTCACCACGCTCGGCTCTCCAGGGTTTCCTTATATGTGTGTGTGTTTTGTCCACGCTTATTAAATGACATCATAGTGTATATTTTCCTGTGACTGTTCTTTTTACTCACTATTGGGTCAGTGAATCACTGCTAAATGTCACCCCACTGTACAGGTGGACCCTGACCAATGGTCAGCGGAACTTTATGCTTTTATTTGTCAGCTACTCCCTGTGCACCTAGTACTTTGTGCCAGACGCAGAGCTGGGCACTGGGAACTGAGATGACAGGGTGAGAACAGTGTGCCCGGGGTCATCCGGCCATGAGCACCGGGCAGGATCCATGTCAGGGCAGATTCTAATTCAGCACTTGGTTGTTGTTCAGTTCCTAAGTCATGTTCGACTCTGTGTGACCCCATGAACTGCAGCATGCCAGGCTCCTCTGTCCTCCATTATCTCCCAGAGTTTGCTCAGATTTATATCCTTTGAGTCGGTGATGCCATCCAACCATCTCATTTCTTTGTTGCCCCCTTATCCTCCGACCCTCAATCCTTCCCAGCATCAGTCTTTCAATGAGTCAGCTCTTTGCATCAGGTGGCCAAAGTATTGGAGCTTCAGCATCAGTCCTTCCAATATTCAGGGTTGATTTCCTTTAAGATTGACTGGTTTGATCTCCTTGCAGTCCAAGAGACTCTTCAGCTCTGCTACTAGCCAAAGTTGTTGCGCATGACCGTGGTCAGCATACGGTTGGCATAAATGTTTGTTGAGCAAAGCTAAAGGTTTTTATTTGTAGGAGGGAAGTCTATTACTTCCATTTTGCAACTGACAAAAAGTAGCATCAGCTCAGTGATTTTGAAGCCTGGCTTAGGTCGCTCAGGGTGCCTGTAGACCACAGCTGCCTGGGTTTGGCCAATGCCCGGTCCTCCACAGCTCAGGGAAGGGCCTGGCAGAAGGGTTTATTGAAACGTTCCATGGACTCCTTTCCTGCAGCCAACACGAAGAGACTGTGTGCACTCTGCAAAATTCCGCGAGATGCTGAGGGCAGACTGGGTAGTCTCCATGTGGGCCTGGGCGGTTTGCATTCTCAACACACGGCTTCCTCTTATTCATTAGTTTTTTAAAGAGGAAGCCAAGTTTAATGACGGTGTATGGCTGGTCGGGGCAGGAGCGTGCTGCTTGGGCAGGGCATGGTCACTGGGCGAGGGGGCCCTTCCTGCAGTGTGGTTACACTGACGACCAGCAGCGCCTGCCCTGTCTGCTGTGACCCCATCACCTCGCATCTCTCCATGATGTGGGCATCACCACGTGTCTCTCCGTGATGTGGGCATCACCTGATGCCCTCTGCCCAGAGCCTACATGCCGTCTATTGTAACTGCCCTCTCTGGCTGTCTTACATTCTCCCATCCTTTCTGCCACAAGAGAGGGAAGAAAGGGCCCAGACCCCCCCCAACGGACACACACAAGCAGCCTGCAGGGTGTCCCATTCAATGTCCACAGGCCCACCAAAGTCTTCTGTCCCAGAGGATCCTTTGCCCGCCGCCTGCCTGTTCCTCGTGCTGTCTTCCTGCACGAGTGGGAGGAGGTGGGGTGGGCAGGGGCAGGTCAGGTAGCCTGCAGGGAAGCCTGAAAGTACCACGCATCTGGGGGAATGCGGGAGAATCTGGGGAGCACAGGAGGGGCACAGGCAGAGGCGGGGCTGGAGCGGGCCCCCAGGGTGGACGTTTAATCCAGGGGTGAGTGATGGCTGGCCTGCCCGAACAGTTACAATGCCCACGTGCTGTCATGTGGAAAAGACCCCTCCTACTGATCACTGATCACCTACTTTCTCCCTTCTTCAAGGGACAGAGGGATGTTGCTTTGAGAGGGATGTTGCTTTGAGAATGTCTATCAGAGTTTTGCCAGACCAGACTTGTTTGTCCCCTATGTCTGTGGTTGTTACGGCAAGGTTTTTTCATTGGAGACCATTTCACTTTCATATCAACCACCAAGTCCTTGATAAACTGTTTGCATCTGCATATTTGTATCTACATATGAAGATATTACATCCTATCACATATGGCTCTGAAGCAGCAAAGGAAACAGTAGAGAAAGCTGTGCATCTGGGCACTAAACCAGCTGGGGAGACGTGTGAAATAGAGTGAGGCCACAGCTTTTCTATTGAAAGTAAAAGAATATCTGTTTATCCATCCATCCATTGATGGATGTTTGGGTTTTTACCTTCTGGCTATTCTAAAAATGCTGTTAAAAACATGGGAGCACAAATACTTGAGTCCCTGCTTTCAGTTATTTTGCACAGCTATCCAGGAGTTGAACTGCTGGATCAAATGGCAATTCTATGTTTAATTTTTTGAGAAACAGCCATACCGTTTTCCGCAGTGACTGTACCATTTTACATTCCTACCAACAATGTACAAGGGTTCCAGTTTATCCCCACTGTGGCAAACAGTAGTCCTCTTTTATTTTATTTTTTAATAGTAGCTATCCTAGTGTGTGTGAGGTGGGGTTTGATTTGCATTTCTCTAGTGCTTAGTGAACACATATTCCTGTACTTTTTGTATATCTTCTTTGGTGAAACATCTATTCAATCCTTTATACACTTTTAAAAATTGGGTTGTTTTTGTTGTTGAGCTATGGACTACTAATCCCTTATCAGATATATGATTTGCAAACATTTTCTCTTATTCTGTGGATTGCCTTTTTGCTTTTTCCACATTGCCCTCTGTTGCACCAAAACTGTTTAGTTTTGATGAAATCATCTACTTTCCTTTCATTGCCTGTGTTTTTGATGTCAGATGCAAATCACTGCTAAATCCAATGCTATGAAGCTCCCCCATCATTCCCTATATTTTTTCAAAAGAATTGTAGTTAACACCTAATCCTTGCTAAAATGCCCAAAGAAGTGTTGATAGACCGCAGTCCTTATAAATACTATTTAAAAAATAACTTATGGAAGCCAAATTCCATTCCAGAAAAATTAATCATTTCAAGGTAAACAATTTAGTGTCATTTAATAAATTCACAATGGTGTGCAAGCCCCGTATTTCTGCATCAGTACTTTATGGTTCAGAAACATTTTCATACCTATTTCGCACTTGATCTGCACAGTAATCCTGAGAGCCGGACCGAACAGTAAACAAATTACACAGGCTGGAGGGGAGGGAGGGGAAACTATTTGTGAAAGACTGTTGCCAGGCAGGTACTGTGCCAGAAAGTTCTTTAACTCATCAAGTTAAAGAACTCAAGTTCTCACCTTGACTCTGATGATACCCACCCCGGCAGGGGGCTTGTCAGCTAGGCTCAGCTGCTCCCTTCCTCCCTCATCTGCATGTCAGCCTCTAAGTGACCCTTACACGCACTGGCGATTTTGATTGCTGGCTACGTCCACTTCTATCTCCAGTCCATCAGCACTCTCAAGAATGGGGCAAATCTTACTGCAGGCACTAGGAAGTCCCTAGGGAATGAGCAACAGGGGCTCATCAAAAAGCAAGAGTGAGGTGCTAGAAGCCCCTTCAAGGTCACTTGGTCCCTTCTCCAATGCTAAGGATGAGGAAAGGAAGGCCCTAGAAAAGGGGGAATTGCATAGCCCTGTCCATAGCCCGGCGGGACTTTCTTAAGCTCCCCTCCTTAAACCCTTCCACCTGCAGGAGGAAAAGGGACACCTGCGCCTGTGTGAACCTCACCAGGTCCCCACCGAGATCGCTGCCTCGTGTTTACCTCCTGAGTCCTGGCCACACCAGGCAGCGTGTGAACAGACAGGAAGCCAAGGCTGGGGCGGCGAGGAAAGCAACTGTCACACAGCTCACTTGGG
Source organism: Kobus ellipsiprymnus (assembly GCA_006410655.1). Taxonomy (NCBI): domain Eukaryota; kingdom Metazoa; phylum Chordata; class Mammalia; order Artiodactyla; family Bovidae; genus Kobus; species Kobus ellipsiprymnus. The sequence goes on along the minus strand of SJYR01000303.1, from coordinate 330,762 downwards.
GCAGATGCCAGCCCAGGTCCCTGCAAGCCCACGACTCTGCTGTGAGCCTCCTGAGGACTTCAAGTTCTCAGGTGACAGACTCCACCCTGCCCTCCACTGAGACTGCCAACAACCCCAACAGAGTGGAGAGAGCCAGACCAGTGTGAGCAAAATCTGTCTTTCTTTTAAAGTCAGTGGCTGCCACTACAGGTCACGGCTTACCAATGAAGGCCAGGGATGTCGGGTAGCCGCCAGATCTGACTCATGATCTTAGATGACTTAACAGTGAAACACAAATCCCGCATGAGTCAGGCTGCAGCTGGTGGGGCCTCACCAGGCTGGAAACGTTGAAGGAATCCTTTGGCCTCCGGATCCACCCCACCCCAACCCTGTTTTGATTTTGACCTTGCTTTGTCGTTACTGTTTGACATTATTATTAAGCATTTCAGGTTTTTTTTTTTTTTTTTAGAATCATATATAATTAGAACTAGAAAAGTTCCTTTGCCTTCATTTCCCACCCGGTTTTACAGATGCTGTCCAAGGTCTGCTGGGAGGCAAAAATAGGACTGGAGTCTGTGTCCCCTCCAAATTCTGTGCCAGTGGCCAGGCACCGAAACCAGCCTCTTGGCCCCAGCCTGTGGCTGGGGAGGCTCACGGTCCACTGGGAACAAGCCAGGCCTGCTTGTAGGGGAAGAGCTGTGTCCATCCCCCCGACCCTCCTCAGTCCTGCGCTCCCCGGGTTCTATTCTAGCACCGCCCACCCCGCCCCCTTTCCTGCTGAATTTTACTCAATCTCATAGCGGATTTGGGCAGCCTTAGGTTAAGCAGGCAAAGTTATTAACCCGGCGCCCTTGGCTCGCCGGCCTTTCCTGCCATCCAACGCCCGGCCAGGCCAACTCCACGGCCCTGCTTGCAGGAGGGCTTCTTGGAGTCGGCGGCGGCACGAGGTGGCCCTGGCCTTTTACTTCTTCCAGGGTTGGGCTCAGGGACTTGCAGGAGACTCCCGCACCCACGGCCCTCGTGAGCTGGTCCGAGCCCACCTGGCAACACTGCCCTCCTCTTCCCGATTTCCCGGGAGCGGAGGCGGCCGCTGGGAGAGAGGATAGGCTGACGGATTGGGGCGCGGGGCTCGCAGACGCCGTGCACGCGCCGGAGCCCGCGGAGCCATTTAGGAAATGACAAGCTCACAAGCCAGGCCCCGGGCCGGTCCCGCAGGCCTCGCCCATCTCCTACAGGCCCCGCCTCCCCGCTTTGCCTCTCCAGGCCCCGCCCCTCTCGGATAGGCCCCGACCTCCCCGCCCCGCCTCTCAAGGCCCCGCCCCCACACATGGCCCCGCCCCTCGCCCCGCCCAGCGGGCAGCGCTGTCCGAGGACCAGCCAGCTGCGGCTCGCGCGGGCGCTGGGCGAAGCGGCGGGCGGGGTTGTGGCCCGAAGTCCGGGCCGGGTGGCCCGAGGCGCCCGAGCCCGGTGTGCCCAGTCGGCCGGGGCCGCGGGGCAGCCATGGCGGAGGCCGCGTCGCATCACCCGGCGCTGCCCTCGGGGCTGCTGGAGCTGTGCGCGCTGCTGGGGGCCCCCCGGGACAGCCTTCGCGGCCCGGAGCAGGTGAGGGCGCGGCGCGGTCACGGCGCGGGCGGGGCGGGGCAGCGGCGACAGGCCTGTGCGCACGGAGCCCCAGGCGTCGGCGGGGCTGGGGCGCTGCGTCCAGGTCCGGCGCGGCGACCTCCTCCAGCCGCGGGTGTGGGAGCAGCTGCCGGCTGGCCCCCCAGCCGCGGTGGAGTCGCGAGCGGCTGCGGGCTAGGGGCTCCCGCCCGCTCCCTTCTTTCCGGAAGACCGCTCTGGCTGGACCGGGTGCAGGCGCACCGCGGAGAGCGGGCTGGAGAGCGTGCGCGTCCGTCGGCCTGCTTCTTAAGCGCTTCGGCCGCTCGGCTTCTCCGTCTCAGGACGCCCATCTGAGCCAGGTGGAGACGCGGCCGGGCCGCCTGCACTTCCGAGCCCTCCAGGACCAAATCTTTGTCCTCTGTTAAGTGATTTCAGCCATTCCACTGATTCTGTGTCTCCTAGGTGCCGGGGCTGTTCTAGGCAGGTCATAAGGATGTTTTTGGTAGATTTAAGGACCGCCTTAATGTATTTTGCATTTAGATGGTAAGCGATGAAAGGAGATCTTTTTCCCTGTAAAATACTTTACAATCCGACTCCCCCTGCTCTCTGCTCTGCACCCTGGTAGCCGAAGTGGCAAGCTCCTATCCCTTTCTCTGGGACGGCAGCTTGAGACATTCCCCTTGTTTCTTCCCTGTGCTCTCACTTTTTCTTAGTTCCGGAGCCCTGGCTCTCTCTGGAGTGGGTCTGCGGCCCTCTCCCTTGTCCCAGATGCCTGTGACGCTGTCATTTTTCTCTTGTTAGTGGCAATGCCCGGTGTGTTCAGAGTCCCTGACCCTGCTGCCCTTACCCCAGCAGGTCCTTTCCTCTGGTTCCAGATGACATTAAGGAAAGGCAGAGAAAGGCATTTGAGTATATAAGGCTGCCAGGTTGAATGGACATTACCCAGAGGCGCTAAATGTTGCAAAATGATCCTGATGTATGTCTGGTAATGGCTTAGTGGTCTCTACTCCTTGGCTTTAGTGTAAGGCCAATTTCCACGATTTCTGCATTTCCCTCCTCCTCTCTCAGTCAGCCCTCTCAGTCTGGGTCCCTCTTTGGTCTCTCGTGTCCTCTGACCCTTGTGGATTGAGTCGAGCCATCTCCCTGCCTCTCAGTGCCGTTCCCCCCCTTTTTCTTCTGACGGGAAATGACCTGGTTTCGGTTGTGGTCTGCTCTGCAGTTAGGCTGTCTTGTGTCTCTAGCGATTACAACACTGCCTCTTAGTTGCCATGATGTGAAGGGATGAATCAACTGGAATATTTACAGTGGTACTTTCCTGAGCTAAACAGACTACAGCGTTTCCCAAGGCAAGTGGGCAGTCGGCCATTCTGCATTTGAGTCTTCATCCTCTTTTCTATACTTTGCTTCTGTTAGGGCTTGGGCAGAGGGTGGAATGAACAGTGATTGAAGGAGCAGGAGAAAAAGCAGTGTTGTAGGGTGCAGTAACATCCTCCTTCTAAGACCAACATTGATGTTACAGGTAACCGAACATAGGATATCATTCATTCAGTTCTATTTTCAGCTGTTATATTATTTTGAATGTCCAAGTCTTTTCAGTTCAGTTCAGTCGCTCAGTCGTGCCCAACTCTTTGCAACCCCATGGACTGCAGCACGCCAGGCCTCCCTGTTCATCACCAGCTCTCAGAGCTTACTCCAACCTATGTCCGCTTTGAATGTCCAAGTCTTTTCAGTTCAGTTCAGTCGCTCAGTCGTGCCCAACTCTTTGCAACCCCATGGACTGCAGCACGCCAGGCCTCCCTGTTCATCACCAGCTCTCAGAGCTTACTCCAACCTATGTCCGCTGAGTTGGTGATGCCATCCAACCATCTCATCCTCTGTCGTCCCCTTCTCCTCCTGCCCTCAATCTATCCCAGCATCAGGGTCTTTTCAAATGAGTCAGCTCTTCACATCGGGTGGCCAGAGTATTGGTTTCAGCTTCAACATCAGTCCTTCCAATGAATATTCAGGACTGATTTCCTTTAAGATGGACTGATTGGATCTCCTTGCAGTCCAAGGGACTCTCAAGAGTTTTCTCCAAAACCACAGTTCAAAAGCATCAATTCTTCAGCACTCAGCTTTCTTATAGTCGAACTCTCACATCCATACATGACTACTGGAAAAACCACAGCTTTGACTAGACAGACTTTTGTTGGGAAAGTAATGTCTCTGCTTTTTAATATGCTGTCTAGGTTGGTCATAACTTTCCTTCCAAGGAGAAAGCGTCTTTTAATATCACGGCTGCAGTCACCTTCTGCAGTGATTTTGGAGCCCCCCCAAAACAAAGTCTGCCACTGTTTCCACTGTTTTCCAAGTCTTTTAAATGAGGTTTGCTTTTACTTCTTAAAAATCATCGTTTGTCTCTGATTTAGTCATTCCTGTTTGGTGACACATGAAAACAGAAGCCCAGAGATATGAGACATAACCAGCTTGATGTTAGGATAGTGTAGTGTCCTAACTTTTGGTTTTATTTATTCCTTAGATGGGGTGGTGTTTGTTTTATTGAGGTTAGTGACAAAGAATTCAAGCATATAGTTCAATCCCTAGTGAGTTATTGTGGTCAGTTAGTTACATTTCCCTCCACTCCTTGGTTGCTATGGAGACTAGACACAGAGATGCGAAGGCATCCATCACAAATCCATCACAGGATGATGGAAAAGTGCTCAGAGCCCCTTTCATAGTGTAGGTTGCTGGCATAAATCTTGTGTATGGAACCACATTTTTATGTTTTTTTTTTTTTTTTTTTTTTTGCGAAAAGCCTCTGGCTTTCAATTTCTAGAGCAGCGCCATCCAACAAAACTTTCCAGATGATGACAACCAGTATTGTTCACCTTCACCACACAGGGTGGTGGCAGCTGGCCGCAGGAGGCTACTGGCTGCTTGAAGTGTGGCTAGTGCCACTGAGAAACTAAATTTATATTTCATTTAATTTTAATTAAGTAGTCCGATGTGGCTACTGATGACTGTGTTGGACTTTCCTAGAGCATTAAAAAAAAAAATCTATTTCTGTTTTATTTCACAAATGACAGCCAGTCCCATAGTGAAAATCAATGCCATTATATCATCTAACGAATTTAGAGTGTTGTGGTTTTTACTTTTTAGTAAGTTCTTGTCTGGGAGACCAGAGCAGGAAACTACCCTGGGTGGAGTTTGTGAAAAAGGACCTCGTCTTCCTCCTGGGGGTGGGGCCGGTGAGGGGCGGTTGCAATATGTATCAGAGAGTAATATGAACCCTTTGGGGTCAAGAGTTGCACTTTCAGGAGTTTAGTCTAATTATAGAGTCAGAGATGCCCAAGCATGTACAGGTAACTGCCTGTTGTTTATCGTGATGAAGACTTGAGAGCAACCCAGCTGTCTGTCAGAAGGGGATTGGGCAAAAGCAGTGCTAAACCGTCCACAGTGGGACACCCTAAAGTGTGCACATGGGCTTTCCTGGTGGCGCTAGTGGTAAAGAGCCCACTTGCCAGTGCAGGAGACGGAACAGAACACACATGGACAGAGGAGCTTGGTAGGCTACAGTCCGTGGGGTCACAAAAGAGTCAGACAGGACTAGAGAGACAGCGCAAAGTGTCAGCAGGGGAGTCAGCACACTGTATGGTTACATGGGGAAAGGCTAATGAAATTGCTTAAATATGATGATTGCGTTTATGAAAAAATCATTTATACATTTAGGAAGTGATCAGCCTGTGTCCCATGCGATGTAGAGCTTTGCTTTAGAGTCATGGGATTATGAGGGAGGCATTCCCTTCCTATTATTATTTCTATATTATTGTTATTATTTTGTAAAAATGAGACTGTATTGCTTATCTAATCAGAGAAGACAACAGGGATTTCCATTTTGGGAAAAACACAGACAGTGTGTGATGAACTGCTAAGTACCAGGTTGGCTGCATTGTGGCCACATCACTTTCAGTGACTGAAGGTAAGTAGTGGGAGTTATAGAGTTCATGGGCTTTAGCATAATTTTCCGTGCAGACTGAACACACCTCCAGAGATCACGAGTGCCAGGGTGGGACTGCATGAACAGCACCCCCACAGGGCCATCCTGTGTGCTGACCATGGACCCAGAAAGAGGAGGGCAGCGCATCCCCGCCCCACCCTTCCGAGGGTGACACAGGGCCACTGTGTCGGCGGCAACACTCTGGCGGTGCTGTGAGAGGGGAGGTGGACTCCGGATGGTGACATTCCAGGAGGTGATGAGCCAGGCGTGAGGCTGCAGGGGGCGTGTGGCCCTGGCTGCAGGGTGAGGAGAGGCCCCCTCCAGTGAGTATGAGAGAGGAGCAGTTAGGGGGCTGAGGCAGGGGGTGGGCACCGTCCCGCAGAGCAAAGAGCAGGAAGAAGCACAGTATTGTGACAGGCGCGTGTACTGAGGCGACCGAGGACTTCGGGCACGAGCAGCTTGGGCTCCCTGGCTTTGGAAGCAAGCCGGCTGCTGCCTGGGTGCACAAGCGGTGCAGGGGCCTGTCTGACCCGGTGCACATGCGCTGTGGGATCCCTGCATGGAGTACTTAGTGAGGATGGTAATGAGTAGAAACAAAGACCTTTTTTTAGGTCTGGCTTCCCAGATGGTGCTAGTGGTAAAGAACCAGCTTGCCAATGTGCAAGACATAAGGATGCAGGTTCGGTCCCTGGGTCGGGATGATGCCCTGGAGAAGGGCATAGCAACTCACTCCAGTATTCTGGCCTGGAAAATTCCATGGACTGTATAGTCCCCGGGGTTGCAAAGAGTCAGACACGACTGAGCAACTTTCACTTTCACTTTTCTAGCTGTCTCATGCTGTGCGGAGAGGGCTTGTTTGTTCTCTGGCTGTGGACTGTGATCTGCTCCAGGAGCTGCTGCACCTTGAGGGGAGGCGCTGCCCAGTCTCTGTGGATGCAGCATCTCACACGAGGAGGAAGTAGACCAGCACGTGTTCATAGTGGGTTGGTCCAAACTGCTGGAGTTTGATAGGAAGGTTTTAGAGAAGGTTTTAAACGTGTGAAGACAAAGTTTCCTTTCATAAATGAAGATTTTAAATTATACAGTAAGGATTTCCCATGTTTGATCTTGTCCTACTGACCAAGGACCTACTGGTCCTTGGCATTAACTTTTCCCCCTAAGAATAAACAAACTGTTATCTGAATTCAGATTACATCTCATGAAGAGAGCGTGCTGAGCTTAGAGTGTATTTACTGACCGAAAATGCTGTCATTATAGAAGTCCTTTGAAGTCTCCGTGTCCCCTGTTATACCTCTGATTCTTATTGAAAGGTTGTTGCTGGCTGTTCCTTCTTTGCCAGTCAAGGTCACATTTTCCTGGTGACAGTGGTGTTCTTCCTCATGTACCCACTCCCCACCGTGCCCCAGGCCACCTCTTTCCTTCCCTACCTTTTATACCCAGAGAGTCCTGTTTTCAACTTGTCTGTCTTTAGCTGGCTTGGCACCCCTCCTTCTCACTCACAGACTGAGGTTCATATACCTTCCTCGGAATATCTAACATCAACCTGGCGCCTATGTTTGTTTAGTCGTAACTCACCAGAAAGAATTCCATTAGGTATTTAGTTTGATAGGAAAGAGTTAGAAGATGCCTTATGTTATTTGGGGGAAGAGTGAAAAGATAAAAGCTTAAAAAAATCTTGGACCAAGTTAGAGCTGAAAAGAATTGAGGCTAAAAGAGCCTCTTTTGTGGATGCTGGGTCGGCCGTGGGGATGGAGGGGGAGGAGGCAGCTCCTCTCTGTGTCCAGCAGGGTCTCCCTCACTCCCCTTTGTGTACCTCTATGTCAGAGGTGACATAAGCAACGTGCGTGGTGGCCCGGCTGGCATGGCAGTCTTGTTCAGTTGCTAAGTTGTGTCTGAGTCTTTGTGAGCCCATGGACTGCAGCACGCCAGGCTACCCTGTCCTTCACTATCTCCCGGAGTTTGCTCAAACTCATGACCATTGAGTCAGTGATGCCATCCAACCATCTCATCCTCTGTCGACCCCTCTTCCTGCCCTCAATCTTTCCCAGCCTCAGGGTCTTTTCTAATGAGTCAGTTCTTCGCATCTGGTGGCCAGAATATTAGAGCTTCAGCTTCAGCATCATTTCAGGGTTTATTTCCTTTAGGATTGACTTGTTTGATCTCCTTGCTGTCCAAGGGACTCTCAAGAGTCTTCTTCAGCACCACAGTTTGAAAGCATCAATTCTTTGCCACTCAGCCTTCTTTATAGTCTAACTCCCACATCCATACCTGGATACTACTGGAAAAAAGCATACTACTGGAAAAAGCATAGCTTTGACTCTATAGACCTTTGTTAGAAAAGTGATATATCTGCTTTTAATATGCTGTCTATGTCATAGCTTTTCTTCCAAGGAGCAGGCATTAGGCACGTGTCAGCAAATGTGTCTGTGTGGATCTGATAAGATGCAGAGCCCTTCTCAGGGCTCACCTTCTGCACCAGTCTCTGAGGGGGCTCAGGAGCTTCCTGGGGCCCCATGAGGGTTGAGCACTTGAACTGGGTCACTTTTTTTTAGTCCCTGAACTCACTTCTTGAAAGGGAAGCTCAGAGGGGCCAAGTTATCTGCTGTGGTTCTCGTGGCGCTGGGATCTGAACTCTATCACAGTGCCGGAGCCTTGGAGCCGAGGGGCCAGTTTGGTGTCCGTGTCAGTGGCTGAACAACCAGGCTCTGAGAGGGTCTGTCGCTTGCGGAGAGAGGGCCTGAGAGTCCCTAAAAGCAGGTCTTATCATCTCAAGCTGCTGGTGGAAAAAGCCGGGCACACACTGCTGAACTCACCTGGGGTTTGGGGGCTGGAGAGGCCAGAAGACAGGCTGTGGATGCTCCCATGAGGGCTGGACAGCGCAGGGCCCCGGTGCTGACTCTCATTTCCTCCTATTGGTGGAAAAAGCCAGGCACACGCTGCTGAACTCGCCTGGGGTTTGGGGGCTGGAGAGGCCAGAAGACAGGCCGTGGATGCTCCCATGAGGGCTGGACAGTGCAGGGCCTCGGTGCTAACTCTCATTTCTGCCTGCCCCAGGTTGCCCAGAGGAAGGGAGTCAAGGGCCCGTCTTCTCTAGATCCAGAGGTACTGTCGGTCTTCGTGCCTCCTTTTGTGATGAAGGAGGACAGTCAGCCCGCCGCTGTGAACTGCATGACGCTGGGTAAGAACAGGAAGCGCTCCTTCCGGAAGAAGAGAGAGAGGCCCAGAGTGGAGCTGGGGAAGGGCGTCCCCAGTGGCCCTAGGGGCCCGGATCCCGAGGATGTAAACATCCCCAACGGCGTGGACCTGCTCGCTCTGCCGCAGCTCTGCTTCCCAGGTACGCATGGGCCGGCCTTTTCCTCCCCGAGCCAGTTCCTGCTGATGAGCGGGCTTCAGTTCTGGCTTCACTTTCTCCCTGGTTGTAGAGAACTTGGGTCAGAGGACTCGACAGAAGGGCCTGTCTGGAGGCTCCAGCAAGAAATTGATGGGGTTTCCTGGTCTTTGGGATTAAAACCTGCAGAGGCAGGGACACCCCTTCCCCGCTGGTCTTGGGACCCAGTCTCTACTCCAGGTGCAGCCTGAAGGTTCTGCCTGGGGGCCTGTCTCCCTGACCCTTCACGAAGTCTTCAGAGCACAGAGCACCCGCAGAGGCACTGCTGCTGGTGGGGGGTCACCGAGGAAGGCGCTGCACGGCCGGAGGAGTTAGCATGACTGGCCGTCAAAGAGCCACATGGGACCACGGGGTGAGGGGGACATGTCCTGTCACTTATGGTTAGCCTAGGCCTCAGGGCAGACCCCACATGGCTGCACTGAAGCTCCTTCTTTCTTTTCTCTGCCTACAGGGGGCTTGTGTGTGGCCTCTGAGCCCAGAGAGGACTGTGTCCACTTTCTGGTGCTGACCGACGTCTGCGGCAACAGAACCTACGGCGTGGTGGCGCAGTACTACCGACCCCTGCACGTATGTGGTTCCCACAGCTTCCTTCTGAAACTGGGTCTAGGTTGTGGGGTTATTTTGCAGTGAAATACTCACTATGTGGCAATCACCATTTTAACCGTTAAAAAATGTATAGTTCAATGGCATTAAGTACATTCGCGGTGCCGAGCCACCATCCCCGTGTCTGGTTCCAAGACGTGTTTATCACCCCAGAAGGTGGTGGGGTCTCATCAGCAGCACTCCCTAGTCCCCGCTGCCCCAGCCCTGGGCCACTGCTCATCTGCTCTCTGCCTCTGTGGCTTTGCCTGTTTTGGACATTTCGTCTCAGTGGAATCATACGACACGTGTCCTTCTGTATCTGGCTGTTTCCCACGTAGTGTGATGTCTTCAGAGCTCATCCATGTTGGAGCATGTGTCAGGGCTGCCCTCCTTTTCATGGCTGTGTGATATTCCATGGTGTATATAAAGCACATTCTGCTTCTCTGTTCCTCAGCTGAGGGAACTTAGGGTTGTTTTCCTGTGTGTCAGGTGCTTGGGCTTAGGTTTTGAGAAGATGACTCAGTTATCAAGCATTTGGGGAGTGTTTTCTGGGCAGGGCCGGTGTGTGTGTGACCCAGCTGGCCTTGGGGGGTTTGTAGGGACCATGATGGACTGGAAAGTACAGGGTAATCAGCTGCCTACTTCCAACCCTGAAGAATATTCCCCTAGGGCCCAGATGAGGGGTCCCTGATATTTTTTGCATAGTTAAAAAAATTTTTTATTGAAATATAGTTGATTTACAATATTGTATTAGTTTCAGTGTGTGGCAAAGTGATTCAGTTATACATATATATATACACATATACTTTTTAAGATCTTTTCCTTTATAGGTTATTATAAGATATGGAATATAGTTCCCTGTACTATACAGTAGGTCCTTGCTGTTTATTTTATATGTAGAAGTATATATATTTTAATCCCCCAATCCCAATTTATCCCTCCCCCTTTACCCTTTTGGTCATCATAAATTTGTTTTCTGTGAATTTATTTCTGTTTTGTAAATGAGTTCACTGTCTCATCATTTTAGATTCTACATATAAGCAGTGTCATATGATATTTGTCTTTCTCTGGCTTACTTCGCTTAGTGCAATAATCTCTAGGTCCGTCCACGTTGCTGCGAATGCCATTATTTCATTCTTTCCTATGGCTGAGTAATAGTCCACTGTGTGCACTCACCGCCTCTTCTTCATCCTTTCATCTGTGGAGGGGCACAGCTTGTTTCCATGTCTTGGCTACTGTTAGCAGTGCTGCTGTGGACCTTGCGGGGCATGGATCTTTTGGAACTATGTTTTCTCCACACACATGGTGGGCCCGGCCCTCCCATGTTGTGCCCTTTGTGAGCTGTGCCTCTAGGAATCCCCCTGCTGCGTTCTTTTCCGGTGGGTATCCCCCCATCACGGGCTGAGGCCTCTCCTGCCCCCTCCTCAGTCCACGATGCCCACCTGGCTCCCAGCCCTCTTGAATATGGCCTTTTGCCTAAGTGGGGCCCCCTTCTTGTGTCTCACTGTATTCTGACTGTGCACCCCTCTCACTGAAGGCAGCAAGCTTTTCCCAGGCAGGGTCCAGTCTTACCGTCTCTGTAGCCCCAGCGCCTCACTCAGAGCGAGCTCCCCACGGGCTCCGTCAGTGCTGGAGAGAGTGGAGCTTCTCCCGGGCAGGGTCCAGTCTTACCGTCTCTGTAACTCCAGTGCCTCACTCAGAGCGAGCTCCCCACGGGCTCCGTCAGTGCTGGTGGAAAGGTTGGTGCTCTCTCTTGTGAGCGATGACACAGGCGGGACCGGCCAGGTGTGCTGCAAGACGGCTGTCCAGCCCCCGTCCAGGCTCCTCTGCATCTGGAGAAGCCAGCACCATTGAAAATGGAGACTGGGACTTGCCAGGATTTGACGGGAAGTGACGGTGCTGTTGCTTTTCTCCAGGACGAGTACTGCTTCTACAATGGCAAGACGCACTGGGAGGCGCTGGGGCCAGGCGGGGGTGCGGCCGGCTGCTTCGTGCCCTTTGCGGTGTGCGTGGTCTCCAGGTTCCCCTATTACAACGCCCTCAAGGACTGTCTCTCCTGGTGAGTCTGCACCCGCCCCCCAGAAAGCCTGCCTGCACCCTGGGCAGCCGGACTTCTGGGCTCCCACACCCAGAGCACTCCCCTGGTGGTGACAAGTCCTGGAACTCCTGGAGCAGAGATTTCAGCTCTGATTAGCAGTTCAGAAGACGATGATTGGATGCTCATATTTATTTGGGGATTTGATTTTTCTTTTAATTTCAGTTTATTGACTCATCTGAAGTTCTGTAAAGATTTCGAAGTTGACAATCACATAAAGGATTTTGCTGCAAAACTCTCTTTAATACCTAGCCCGCCACCTGGACCACTCCATTTGGTAATGAAATCTGAATTATCTTTTTTTTTTTATTTGCAAATAGTAAATGTAATACGATGAAGATGGTTTATTTATTTTTATACGTGTAGTTGATTTACAGTGTGTTAATTTCTGCTATATAGCGAAGTGATTCAGTTATACATGCATGTATACATTCTTTATATTCTTTTCCATTCTGATTCATCATAGGATGTTGAATATAGTTCTCTATGCTGTACTTTTGGATCCTGCTTACCCGTTCTGTATATGATAGTTAGCATCTGATAGTCCCAAACTCCCACTCCAGCCCCCCCAGTCTCTCCCCTTTCGCATCCACCAGTTTGTTCTTACATCCGTGAGTCTGTTTCTGTCATGGACAGCTTCATTAGTGTCATATTTTAGATTTCACATGTAACTGATACCATATGGTGTTTGTCTCTCTGTTTCTGACGTGCTCTGATGATCTCTAGTTGCATTCATGTTGCTGCAGATCACATTATTTCATTCTTTTTTATGGCTGAGTAGTAGTCCATTGTATATAGGTACCGCATAAGTGAAGATGGCTTAACTCTTTTAAATGATTTTTAGTTCTAGCTTTGTTTAAATTTTGCTTCTCAAGTTCCTTTCAGATGCATTTTATGCATTGTGTCCAAAGGTTAGGAAACTAGAGGTAAATTAGAAAATTTGTCTTCTAAAAACTTAAAAAATAAAATTTCAGTCTAAAGTCAAATATTTAGGCCTGAGTTTTGCTGAGTGGCTCATGATTAACAGATATTGAGCTAGTAATAGGCCCCTTGGGTGGTTAACATGTTAATTCATTACTGGCTATTCAGAAAACACATCAAATTTACTTATATTACAAATTCTGCCCCCCCCCCCGTTTTTTTGGTCTTGAATATGAGGTTTATATTTAACTTATTGATGTTTTTTTCTTGTCCAGTGTAGTTAGTAAAAAGCAAGTGGTTTGGTTTTTTTGTTATTCATAGTGCCCTTGTGTTATTTAATTGATAGACAAGCGTTCCCAAACCGGGTTCTGTGAAACACTGGTTGACATGTTATTGGCTCTGTTGAGGTGGGTGGGAGGTTTCCAGGTTAAGGAAAGTTGAAGAAAGACAGACTTATTCCCCTTTTGCTGAGTAACATGCCAGCCTGCTAAGTTGTGTGATGAAACCTGTTTGAGTCAACGATTTCCAAACTAATTTAACTTCGGGATGCTTCCTTTTTTTTTTGAAAACAAACATGTGTTAAATAAATGTCTTGAAGTACATAGTAAATGTTGATTTCACTCTGGTAGTTCCTTCTGGAAGATTTTACCTATACATCTTGTTTTTTCTATGTTTTGATTATTATGGACAGTTGAGAAATCATTAGGATATTTGTGATTATTATTCATTATTAAAGTATATCCATTTTTGTGTTACCCTAAATGCAGCAGTCTGCTTGGGAGGGACATCCCATCAAGTACATTCCCGGCTCAAGGCAGGGTAGGATGTCTGTCTGTCTGGGTTCCAGTCTCAGAACCCTTTGTGGGGAACGTTTGTTGGATTTCCATGTCAAGCAGTCATCCTTACTATGTGGATAACTGGTACTTTCTTGCAGTGAAATCATCATAGTTTATGCTCTTATTCTAGAAACTCAACCCCTGCTCACTGAGGCCCTGCTACAGCAGTGAACCAAACTCCCTGAGTTCAGAACAGTGTTAGGGTTACCTATAATTTGTAGTAGTCTGCCTCGGAGCATAGGTCATGTGTAAATAGTACTTAACACCAGTTTTCTGTATCTTAGACTCTTGGAGTAACTGATACTTTGTTCCTACATTTCTACCACTTGGAGTGGGGAAGCTTACTGGGGAAATTGTTTTGGGGCGGGTTCACGGGCATCTTCTGGATGCCTCTTTGCCCCACATCCACCCTCTCAGTCACACCTGGGTCCACCTCCAGCAGCTCTTTCCAGTTCCCCTGCTTCCACTGCCACTGCGGTTCTGGGCCACCAGCTTCTCCCACCTGCGTGACTTAGGGAACCACTGGTCTGTCCACTTCCATTCATTTTTTAAAGTTTTTATTTATGTGTGTGTCCATTTTTGGTTGTGCTGGGTCTCCGTTGCTGCAAGCGGGCTTCAGTTGCGGTCGGCAGAGTTGCGGTGCACGGCCTTCTCTTGTTGTGGAGCGTGGGCTCACGGCGCTCAGGCTCGGTGCTTGTGGCTCCTGGGGTCCAGAGCACAGGCTTGGTAGTTATGATGCGTGGGTTTTAGTTGCCCCATGGCATATGGAATCTTCCCAGACCAGGGACTGAACCCATGTCCCATTGACGGTGGATTCTTAACCACTGAAGCTCCGGCAAAGCCCTCCACTTCCAGTCTTGACCTTGTATTCAGTCTATCCTTCACACAGTGGATAGAGAGATCCTTAAACTCTATATTTTCCTTTTGGACTTAAGACCCCGCACTGGTTTCTCCCTGGCCCCTCCACCCAGACCTGCCTCTCCTATGTTACCATCCGGCTCCGTCTGCACCACGCAGTCCTGGCTCACTGTCGTTCAGCCGCACCGGGCCCCTGTCGTCCCTTGCACAGGACCTTTGCACGGGCTGGTCCCCCTCCAGCTCCTGCCACTCTCTCAGGCCTGACTCAGGTGCCAGGTCTCAGAGCAGCCCCTCTCACACTGTCCAGCACGGTCTCTCGCTCTCCTGCAGAGCTCAGCACAGTGGCAGTGTGGGCTTGAGTGTGCCTGTTTTCTGTTTAACGTCCAGTTCCTCCATTGGACTCTGGGCCACAGGAGCACAGAGGCTGTGCTCAGAGCTGTATTTCCAGCACTTGGCCTCTGCCCCGCCGAGCACTGTTCAGTGAGTGAACGAAAGGATGTTCCGGTATCACCAGCAGTGCTGAGTCAGGGCCTACGTGCTGGGGCTTGTAGTTTTTCATGGGCTACGTTTGGATTAGACTTGTCCCTGGGCTCCTCCACTAACAAATCTAATTAGCTGTGGGGTCCTGGTTGGTATGGTGGCCATCGTCTGTCATAATGCGTGTTGTAGAATTGTGGCTGTTGACTGTTGTGAACAAACCTAAGAGGTCAGTTTCATCTGATGCAGGAGCTGATTAAGCAGTGTTTTCCAGAACCTACTGCAAACCAGTGTCAGACACCCCATCTGCCCGTGTAAGAGCCCTTGCTGAGTGCTCCTATGTGCCTGAGGCCAGGGCAGGCTTAACCATGCTGTTCCCAGCTCTCCACCTCTTCAGAGGGACCCTGTCTTCCTCCTTCATATCTGCCTTCTGGTTCAACCTTTAACACATAATAAGCATCTTGTGAATGTGGGATTTGAATTTGAAGTGTCATTTTAAAATAATATCATTTAGAAAGATAAAGTGTCCTTAAAATTTTTTTGAATTCCGTATCTTTAAGGAGCTCTGGGGCATCCCCGGTGGCTCAAGGGTAAAGAACTCACCTGCGGTGTAGGAGCCACGGAAGACTCAGGTTGAATCCCTGGGTTGGCAAGACTCCCTGGAGGAGAGCTTGGCAACCCACTCCAGTATTCTAAACTGGGAAATCCCATGAACAGGGGAGCCTCATGGGCTATAGTCCATGGGGTCACAAAGAGTCGGACATGACTGAAGCGACTTAGCATGCTCTCAAGGAACTTTGTTAAATTGAAAATGTAAGCAAATATATAGTAAGTAGTAACCACGAATAATGTATACTGGTTAAGATTGGTTTGAACATGCTTGATCAAGAATTTGTGCTAATCAAACTGGATATTTGGGAGGCCGTTTATCTTTGTTTTGTCAATGAACAATTTGCTGTTTAATTAAAGAGTTTAAGGGAGTCTGGTTGAAAAAGACATTCAGTTCCGTTCAGTCACTTAGTCGTGTCTAACTCTTTGGACCCCATGGACTGCAGCCAGACCTCCCTGTCCATCACCAACTCCAGAGTTTCCTCAGACTCATGTCCATTGAGTTGGTGATGCCATTCAACCAGCTCATCCTCGTCATCCCCTTTACCTCCCGCCTTCAATCTTTCCCAGCAACAGGGTCTTTTCAAATGAGTCAGTTCTTCACATCAGGTGGCCAAAGTGTTGGAGTTTCAGCTTCGGCATCAGTCCTTCCAGTGAATATTCAGGACTGATTTCCTTTAGAATGGACTGGTTGGATCTGCCTGTAGTCCAAGGGACTCTCAAGAGTCTTCTTCAACACCACAGTTCAAAAGCATCAATTCTGTGCTCAGCTTTCTTTATAGTCCAACTTTCACACCCATACATGACTATTGGAAAAACCACAGCTTTGACTAGACAGACCTTTGTTGGCAAAGTAATGTCTCTGCTTTTTAATATGCTGTCTAGGTTGGTCATAGATTTTCTTCCAAGGAGCAAGCATTTCTCAATTTCATGGCTGCAGTCACCATCTGCAGTGATTTTGGAGCTCCAAAAAATATAGTTTGTCACTGTTTCCCCATCTGTTTGCCATGAAGTGATGGGACCAGATGCCATGATCTTAGTCTTCTGAATGTTGAGTTTTAAGTCAACTTTTTCACTTTCCTCTTTCACTTTCATCAGGAGGCTCTTTAGTGTAGGGAATATGCTATGCATAGGCCTGTACTGTAATTAACAGGGCTTCTTTGAAGAATAAGAACTACTTTCTCATAGCCCCCAGGCAAAGGGCTGGGAGCAATAAAAAGTACATCGTAGAAAAACATCTTGAAAATAAGATGTTGAATTACTGATGTAACTGATGGAAAACCATCAGTGACTCTTCTGACCAGAGCCTTGAGGGAGTTGCTGAGAAAGGCTGTCACTAGCTGAGGGGCTAAACAGAGTCATGAAAGGCTGAAGATTTGATATTGAGGACTGTGCACTGTATATCTTTATCCCCGATCTGAGATTTTAAAAAACAGATATCTCTAGAGCACCTACAAGGAAGTAGATGTTAGCAATAAAAAGCATGCAAGTATTAGGATCCGGGCTTTTGCCTGTGAGTGGCATCAGCCCCCTGATCCCCTCCTTATTTCTGAGTCTTATTTTTCCTTATTCTTCTGTGGCACTGCTCCCTGAGGTCAGTTCGTTGTTGGGCTGGTCCCAACACTTTAGTTCTTCACTTTCTGTCATAAGTGTGGTGTCATCTGCATATCTGAGGTTATTGATATTTCTCCCAGAAATCTTGATTCCAGCTTGTGCTTCATCCAGTCCAGCATTTCTCAAGATGTACTCTGCATGTAAGTTAAATAAGCAGGGTGACAATATACAGCCTTGACGTACTCCTTTTCCTATTTGGAACCAGTCTGTTGTTCCATGTGCAGTTCTAACTGTTGCTTCTCGACCTGCATACAGATTTCTCAGGAGGCAGGTCAGGTGGTCTGGTATTCCCAAAAGACATTAGGTCCTCAAACATTCCTGGGAGTTCTGTTTATCTCTAGATGGTTTTTATTTCTGTGACATTGGAGGTGACAGCATGAGTCTTCGAAAGTGTCTTCTAACTCAGATGCTGTCTGAGCCCAAATGGTGAATTTCAGTGCGTTTCAGCCTCTGCTGGAAGCAGCTCCCTGAGCCAATGATGGAAACTGGTTGTTGCAGATATTTAACATGAAACCACTACAGATCGTGTTTCCCTCGAGAATGGACCCCGAAAGCCCCCTCATTGACTTGGACCTTCACCTGCCCTTGGTGTGCTTCAGACCTGAGAAGGTGCTGCAGGTATGCATCCCTCCACACCTGTGAGCACCTCATGCTAACTGACTTAATGGGACATCAAAGAGAGGTTCTTCCTCTTTCGCTTAAAACCAACCTTCACCGCAGAACACACTGCTGGGGTCAGGGTGGTCTGGGTTCTGGCAAACGGATTGGGGGAGCTGGGAGGGAGCTGCCCCATGTCCGGCCTCCCGGGCGGCACCCTCACGATGCTTCAGGCTTGTGCTGTCCCCCGCCTGCCCCCCAGATCCTCACCTGCCTCCTGACGGAGCAGCGCATCGTCTTCTTCTCGTCCAGCTGGGCTCTGCTGACGCTCGTGGCCGAGTGCTTTATGGCCTACCTGCACCCCCTGCAGTGGCAGCACACCTTCGTGCCCATCCTGTCTGGGCAGATGCTAGACTTCCTCATGGCGCCGACCTCCTTCCTCATGGGCTGCCACCTCGACCACTTTGAGGAGGTCAGCAAGGTGAGCACCCACCGCTGGATTCAGGGCGCTGAGTTGCGTGACTTTGGGAGGACGCATGGGGAGCTGCTGGGCGGCGAGGGCGGGCGCAGAGGACTGGGGTGGCTCCAACACAGGGCACCGGCGCGCCCTCCTTGTCCTTGGGGTGTGCTCAGGGCCCGCACTCCGAGCATCACACCTGGCACCACTTCTCAGGTTTTCAGGGAGGCGAGGGCAGGCGTCGGAGTCGAGGGAACTGATTTCGAGTGTCGCCTCTGCTGCGTACTAGTTTTGCGACCGTGAGTGGCTTACTGGCCCTTGTTAAGTCTCAGTCTCCTCTGTGAAGTGGGCATGGCCACGGCCTCCTGGCAGGGCTCTGGCTCAGGAATGTCCCCCCTCCATCCTGGCCAGGGCTCTGGCTCAGGAATGTCCCCTGTCCCTCCTGGCACGGTACTGGGCTTGGTGGATGGGAGCCGCCATGATACTGTTCCGTATTTTCCATTTTCACTTTTATTGATTAAGCCTCTGCTGGTCATTAGTACTGTGAACCTACTTCCTAGATGAATGCAGGTGTGTGCTTGGTGTCCGAGGGGTCTGTGGGCCTTGCTAAATCCAGTGGCCATTTACTCGCTCGGGGGCAGACCTGGGTCCTGACGGGACGCTGCTGGCTGCAGCATCAGGCAGTGTCAGGGCACACAGTGGGTGCTTCATAAGGGCAGCTGTTTTTGCTGCTGTGCCAATGGGGTGCATTTCAAAGGGGAGCTCAGGCCGTTGACATCGCCAGCTGTAAGAGCAGATTGGGTTTTCTTAAAACGGCTTTTTTTTCAGATACTATTTACATACCGCAGAGTTTCCTGGACTAAAATGTACAACTCAATGGCTTTTAGTAACTTGGTGGAGCTGTGGTGACTAATTTTAGACTTTTTGGGCAGCCCACAGAGAAACCCTGCCTGTGTTAGCAGTCACCCCACCACCACCACGCCCCCCAGACCCTGGCCACCGCTGCCTGCTCTGTGGATCTGCCTGTTTTGTATACGTGAATTTTACATAGATGGAATCGTTCAGTGCGTGGTCTTTTATAACTGGCTTCTTTCACTTAGTGGTGTGTTTTTGAGGTTCATCCATGTAGCAGCCCTTTATTTTTATTGCCCAGTAGGGTTGCCCTGAATGAAGAGACCACAGTTGTTTATCCATTCATGAGTTGAGGACATTTGCGGTTGTTTCTATGTTCTGAATGTTATGAACGGTGAGGCTGTGAACACTCACATACAGGTCTTTGTGTGGACATGCGTTCATTTATTTACCTCGGTACACACCTTGGAACACACCTGGGGGAGAAATTGCTGGGGCCAGTGCTAGTGCTGTGTTTAACCATTGGAGAGATGTCCAGGCTGTGGCCCTCTGCAGCTACCCGGCTCACTGTCCCTCCAGCACGGGGAGGGCTCTGGCTTCCTGCCTCTCTCCGGCGTGTGTCACCGGTTTTGCTGCTTTCAGCCTCTTGCTGGCCGGTTTGGATGACTGGCCTCGTGGAGGTCTTTTTCTGGTGCTTATTGGTAGTTGGTCCAGGGTGGGTTCTCATGTAACTTTTTCGTTTTAATTTTAATTAACATGTAGTTGATTTACAGTGTTGTGTTTGCTATTTCGAAAACGTCTCCGTGTGCGCAGAACCCGAGAGGAGTGGGTTGCTGCGCGGCCCGCTCTGTCCTCGGAGGTCGTCCGGGTTTCTCCTGGCGTTTGCAGCACAGTGCGGCTGAGCCCGGTGCCCCTCCTGGGGGCAGAGCCCGCATGTCTGTGTTCTTGGCAGACTCGGTGACTCACTCACCGGGGACAAACACGCTTTGGGAAAAGGCCATTCAGACCTCCTGGAAGGAACGGAAAAACGTCACTCTTGGAAATGAGGCAAAAATAGGCATGCTCTGGAGTTAAAACTGGGTTTCTTTTTTTAGTTGTCAGGGGAAAAACCGCCTTCATTTGGGCCCGTCAGGAGGCACAGGCACTTGACTCCGCTCTGCAGAGGAAGTCCGTGAAGGAAGTCCTCCTAGCGGCTACCTGCTCCGGGAGGCATCAGGGCAAGGCAGCAGGTCTTGACTGAACGCGTTTGGGGTTTGGATGTTTCCTTGATGGTGCTGGGCATGTGGACGGGGTCCTTGTAAAAGCTGGGCATTCATGCGCTGAGGATGCCTGTCCCCTCCAGTGTAGTTCTCTGCTCTGGGGCACGTGTTTGTGCATTCTCCATGTGACGCGGAACACGCACTGAGAGGCCGGACCGGCAGGAAAGCCAGGGAGAGTTTGGCGTTGTGTTCCCGGGACAGTTGAAGTGCAGAACTTAGGGGTGTGACTCAGTATTTGTGTGTTCTATCACAGATAAGACTTCACAAGTAAGCCACACACATGTCTCAAGAATGCTTGTGTGTGTTGGCTCCCTGAGCCCAGGGCCCACCTGTGCTCTGGTCCTTGGGGGTGGGGAGCTAGCCGGGCAGCCCAGCAGGCACCCTGAGTGTTGAATGTCGGGGTGCTCTGGCTGGAGCTCTGGAATGTCCTCTCCAGGCTCCCTGAAGTGGTCCATGGAGTGTTTATACCAGGGAATCTTGACTCAAGGCATGTTTAATCACCTTAGCTTATTAACCTGACTCATGGTATGCATTGCATTTTGGAGCAGACAATATAAGGCTTTGTGTGCATATTAAATAATAATAATTTAATTAATGATGACTTGATCTTAGTGAATGCAAAATGTAGCTTTGTGTTTTCAAAGATGTATACAAATTCAGATTCTTACTTTGATCTTTACAAACTTATTTTATAGGAAGCCGATGGTTTAATTCTGATAAATATCGACAATGGGAACATCACCTACTCTAATGATGAGGAGGTTGATGTTCCCGACATCCCTCTCCTGGCCGCACAGACGTTTATTCAGAGGTAAGGGGAGAGATCATGTGTGTTTGGCAAAGTCTTGTGCAGGTTTGTACTTGCCACATCTGAGTATCTTTTCCAATCTTATATTAACAGATGGTTTATGTATTTACTGGGGTTTCCCTGGTGTCTCAGACAGTAAAAAATCTGCCTGCAGGAAAAAAAAAAAGAATCTGCCTGCAATGCTGGGTTCCATCCCTGGGTGGGAAAGATCCCCTGGAGAAGGGAATGACTTCCTACTCCAGTATTCTTGCCTGGAGAATTCCATGGACAGAGAAACCTGGCGGGCTACAGTCCAAGGCGTTGCAGAGTCGGACATGACTGAGTGACTAACACTTTTACTTTTTTTTTTTTAATGTATTTAATAGTTTGGAAATTATTTGTGAATACTTAAATATAAAAGTTGGTTATCTTTATTCTGATCCTGTCTAAATACTAAGTGGCCCCTGAACCAGAGGAGTCACACCCCCGGGACACCTTGCAACCCCCTTCTGGACTCATGATCTCTGAAGTCCTTTCTCCTTCATTCATTCATTCCTTCACCCATTCACTCACCAGATATGTGTCCAGTGCAGCGGGCAGAGTATTGTATAATGAGCAAGCTGATGTGGCCCCCGCCTCGTGGCACTGTCAGCTGGGGGACCCTGATGGCCGTGACCCCCTGCCCTTCCCTGGGCGGGCAGCTGTCTTCCCCTTTTGCCCCCACCCCTCCCCCCCCACAGAGCTCTCTCTTAGTACAGTTATTTTTCCATAATCGTGTTGTGGCCATCTCTATGACTAAACTTTACTGGCCGAGCTCAGGCGTGACATGCTTTTCCCAAAGAGGGCAGGTGATAACTGGTGAGGCTCCGCAGGTCCCCCCGCTTCTGTCGTGGTGGGAGAGGCGTGGCAGTGAGGGGCCGCCCCACGAGTGTCTTCGGGGGCGAGTGAGGGGAGGTGTGGTCACTACTTATGCCAGGATGAAGGTGGATCCAGGTCGGGCGAGGACAGAGCCGGGCCCCCTCAGGGGGTCCTGTAGAGGGACGTTCCCCTCTTTGGAACCTAATAAGGTGGTGGTGGGAGAGATCCTGCTTTTAGTATTCCAGCCCTAGTGTGGACCGCAGGCAGGCTGGGTGTGGAAATTGTGGGCGGACCCTTGCAGGGCGAGGGGTGGCGGTGAGCGTAGCAGCTGCTGCTGGCCGTCTCCTGTCTGTGCTCACTGTCCCCCTTTATCTTGTCTGCTGTTGGGAGGTCAGACACAGGCTGAGCAGAGGCCTGAGAGCAGGGGAGGGAGCGGGTGGTCCTCCTCTGGCTCTATAACTTGGCTATTCTCATCTGTGCCTCTTACTGTGTATCAGTCAGTGGGGGCTGCTGTAACAAACACCTCCTAAGCAACAGACATCTACTGCCTCCCAGTCCTGGAGGCTGAAAGTTCAAGGTCAAGGTGCCAGTAGGGCCGGTTCCTCTCTGTCCTCAAGTGGTCATGCCCCCGGGGGCGTCGTGTTTTAATCTCCTCTTATAAGGACACCCATCATATTGGAGTAGGTCCAGCCTCATGACCTCATTTTAACTTAATTGCCTCTTTGAAGGCCCCAACTCCAAACATAGACACTGTGAGGTACTGGGGGTCAGGGCTCCGAAGTGGGAATTTGGGGAACAAACAGTTCATCCTGTCACATCTTGGCATTGATTACTCCCTCTCCCTGCATGGTTTCTACAGAGTTGATGGGAGTGCCACCTGTATCAGTGGTCCTCCCATCGGAAACAATCTTACAGCACCCAGAGCCTGGGCTGCGGGTGTGGAGGCCTGCGTGGCTGGTGGGTCGTGCTCTCGGGGCCCAGCCAGGTAGCCTGGTGGAGTGTCTCCCTGTGTGAACTCAGAAGGTGAAACCCACATTCCTCACCGTCTGGGTTTCTGATAAGCAAAGTCCGCATTCCCCGATTTTTGAGGACTGATCTTGGCCAGCGTTTGACGAAGCTTCTCAAGTGTTTGCTTGGGTGGAGCATATCCAATAAGATGAGATCTCGCCTCTGCCCACGTGTTACTGTGAGAATTCTAGAACAGTCCCAGGGCACTCGCTTGGTCAGACCCCCAGGGGTGGGATGTGGCGTCTCAGTCAGGCTCACCACGAGTGGCTGTTTATAAACGTGAACTAACCTGTGCGTGGTTGGTGGCATGTCTGTGAAGGGCCCTGGGACCATCATCCAAGCCGTGGCAGTGGGCTTCCTCTTGGGGACCAGGTGCCTGAGCACCCACCCGCCGTCTTTGGTGGGAAGACGCCCTGCGCCTGGGCGCCCTGTGCCATGGTGTCTTCCTCGCCTTGAGCAGAGCATGTGTTAGCCGTGTCCCCCTGCCCCGCCGGATCTCTAGACATGTGTCATGTGGGTTTATTTGCATATTTAAAGCCTCCGACTCTCTCCTTGGTGTCCAAAGTCGCATCTAAAAGTGCAGCCATGGCTGGTGCTGGGGAGGCGGGGGTCCTGTGTGATGAAGACCTCTGGGAGCCCCTGTCCCCGAGAACCACCCCTGAACGAGTGGCCACGCCTTGAGCATCCGCACCTGCTGGGGCAGGGCCTTCCCGCCCAGGCCCGCTGGGAACCCTTTGGCCATTGTGGAAGAGGGAGTGTTTGAATAAGAGGGATGGGACGACTCATCTTGGACAAAAACACCTGTGGTCCAAAGACAAGGCCTTTGTGGGTTCCGCACTAGTGAGCTGTTTGTGTTGGGACGTGAATAAACTCCCAGCTGGAATGTGTTTTTAACGACATCCCCTCTCCACCCCCAACCCCAGTATTGATAGGTGTTCTGAGCATCCTAAGAAGGTCAGTTTAGCTCTCCCTGTGCTGTGGGCTGAGCTGTGGTCACTATTCCTCTGTTCCTTTCCAGGGTCCAGAGCCTTCAGCTGCACCACGAGCTGGAGCTGGCTCACCTCTGCACCAGCACAGACGTGAACGAGGGCCGGGCCTCCAGGCGGGCCTGGCAGCAGCGGCTCAACTGCCAGATCCAGCAGATGACCCTGCAGCTGCTCGTCAGCATCTTCAGGTATTTAAAGCCCCCCTCCAGGGTCATCACCTGGTCCCCAGCCTGCTCCCAGTTCCACGCCGGCCGCGGCCCCAGAGCTCAGGGACTGAAATCCAGGACTGACGTGGCAGAGGCCCCTGCACCCAGGAGGATCCCTGGGAGTGTGTCAGCCCTGCCCGGGGCCTTCCCACCCCTGCCTCTCTCCTGCAAAGGACCACTTTGGGTGGTCAGCCCCGGGTCGAGGGACAAATGGATTGTTTCGGGCTTGCAGCCCACCCGAAGGAGAGCCCAGGCTGGTTAGCACCCAGGACTGGCCCCCATTAGAAGCTTTTCTTCTTTCTCCCCATTGCCGTCACCTTCAGCATTGGAGTCTGTCGTGTGTTGTTGGGAGCCAGCTCTTGAGCCCAGTCGGTAAAGTGGACAGCCCAGTGTGTTTGCTGCACTGGGGTGTAGTGCAGGGTCCAGTGGTTGCTCTGGCCTAAATGTGCAGTCCTTTAAGGGCTGTCCGATAGATCCATGCCAACATTCCTGTTAACTTTGTGGCGAAGTTATCGGTAGGAAAGCCTTCTCCTTCCAGCTCTCTTTTCTCCGCTTTGTCTTGCAGCCTCTCTCTCTCCCCTGCCTCACTCCCCTGCTCCTCCTCCCACCCTCGGGTTGTGTGTGGCAGGGAAGGTGGCAACTCCAGGTCCTCTTCTGATCTGGATGGACCCAGCCTGGGAATGGTTTAGACCAGAGCTGGCCCACTTGACAACACTGTGTGATTCAGCACTTTAATGGTTGTGTTTTTTAGCCGTCTTTCCTTACATAAAGCAAATAATCTATTAGAAGAAAAGTGGGATGTTACATTATAGATGGGTTGCATTAGCTCTCTGCTTAAGGCACTATAATTTGTGTGGTCATAGAAATGTTGTTTTCCTTTTGTTCTTTTAATATGGAATCTGTTATGAATGATTTCCCAGGTAGCGCTAGTGGTAAAGAACCTGCCTGCCAATGCAGGAGGCATAAGAGACACATAGGGTTCGATCCCTGGGTCGGGAAGATCCCCTGGAGTAGGAAACGGCAGCCCACTCCAGTGTTCTTGCCTGGAGAATCCCCATGGACAGAGGAGCCTGGTGGGCTACAGTTCACGGGGTCACAAAGAGTTGGACACAACTGAGCATGAACATGCAAGCTTGATGAGTTTAGGTCATTAAAAAGCAGCAGACAGTATGATTCTAAAAGTTGACTTCCCCTAGATGAAGTCCTGTCTCTCTTCACAGGAGAAGGAAAACATTGAACATGCCACGTCCTGAATATGTTCTGTGCGGTTATTGATTCTGTTGGTAGCTATCTCATGAGATCTGGGGCATCGTGTGGCCAAGTCCCCATGGAATGCAGATTTGGAGGTGGCCAATAGGGGTCCAGCTGGCAGCCAAGCTGGGCTAATACCCAGGGTCTGTCTGCCCTTCCTGTGTCACCACCCTGAACTCAGTCTTATTAGTATGAACAATTATGGACGATCACATCTTCTTCATTTGAATAAGGAGCTAAGGGGCTCAAGACAGACCCACTTCCCCCTGCCCGCCCCCCAGAGCTTCATTCCAGTTGGAGGAAAGCTATATTGAAGTGACAGGACAGCCTGACCATAGGTTACACTCAAACCCTCAGGGCTCAATAATCCTTGTGCAGACAGGGCTTTTCAAACTGTGTGTTTCTTGCCATCATTTTTCTGCTAACACAATATGCTTTTCATGTGTTTAAAAACATTTCAACACTTAGACGGTCTTTCTTCATCAGGGAAGTGAAGAATCACTTGAATTATGAACACAGAGTGTTCAACAGTGAAGAGTTTCTCAAAACAAGAGCCCTAGGGGACCAGCAGTTTTATAAACAGGTGAGAGGCGTATAGGGTTTCTGTGTGTGTCTATATTCCATTCTTTGCACTTTTCTGTGCTTAAAGTACTTTTCACATCCAGGGTTTCCAGCATCTGTTAATACTTCATTCTGTGTTTTAGCTTTTCTAGAAGTTTGTTTGAGCATGGGTCCTGCTGATCCTTTGCCAAGCTCTTATTTTCTTAATTGGCTTTTTAGAGTGATATACATGCAACTCAGTGCACCCATTTTAAGTGTAGAGTGCTGAGTTGTGACCAAGGCCTGTGTCTGGTAGCCCCTTCCTCAGCCTGGATCTGGACGCATCCTATCAGCCCGCACAATTCCATGCCCTTCCCATCACCGCCTCCTTCCCTGGGCTGGGCCATGTCCCCTCTCCCTGGGAGCTGACTGGGAGGTTGTTCTGTGTGAGTCTGTGGATGGGTGGGCTGGCTATGAGGTGGGCATGTCGGGGAGGCCACCATCCCCAGGAGATCCCACAATTGATGACTCAGCTGCTGTTGTCCTGGAGGGCAGAGTGGTTTGGGCTTTTGAATTTTTTGTGATTTTTTTCAAATGTAAAGAGTGTCTGATTCTTTGAGGTTGGCTGGTGAGGGATTGAGGAGGATCTTAGTTTAGATTCTGATGAACTAAGAAAGCTGCGTGTGTTGGGAACTTGGGTCTAGAGGTGCTGGCCAGAGGCCACTCGTGCAGCGGCCCTTAGTGCCACAGGGGCCCTGGCGGCTCAGGACAGTGGAGCAGGCGCAGTGACCGCCCCTCGGCGTCTCTTCCAGGTCCTGGATACATACATGTTTCATGCCTTCCTCAAGGCCCGGCTCAGCAGAAGGATGGATGCCTTTGCCCAGATGGACCTCCACACGCAGTCTGAGGAGGACAGGTGTGCATGTTAGGTTCTGAAGGATGTGCCGCTGTCTAGGGGTCGGGACGCTCAAGCAGCAGCTGTCTCTGGACGGATGAACGAGAAGTTGGAGGAGTCTGACATTTCGACGTGTGGGAGCTGGCTGGCGGCTCTGTCTCCTGTGGAGCGGACACTGATGTGCCCCCAGTGCAGCTCTGGCTCTGCGTTCGGGCCGTTCTCTCCCCATCTTCCTTCTCACGCTCTCCCTGCATCTTCACAGTTTCCTGCCTCCTCTGTTGCTTTTCCTGAACTCCTCAAACATGCATCACCGTCAGCAATGCCCTCGTTTATACTCTGTGTGAGACCTCTCCTGGGGGGCGTGGCCTGCACTCAGTCTTCACTACACGTGGGAGAGCCAGGCAAGCTCCCGCCATTTCTCCCTCGGCACGGGGATACTGGACACTGGTTACTGCACTTGGAAAATGCCCAGTTGAGCCCGTTCTTTGATCCTTATTGTACATATAAGATGTTGGGATTTTCCACCCAGGATAAACGGGATGCTCCTGAGTCCGAGGAGACCCACGATCGAGAAGATGGCCAGCCGGAAGTCCTCGGCCCCGCACGCGGCCCACCGGCGCATGGTGGTCAGCATGCCCAACCTGCAGGACATCCCGGTGCCCGAGCTGCCGCCCCGGAACTCGTCGCTTCGGAAGATACAGACCACGGAGTATGGGAGCAGCGGCGCAGGTGGGCCAGCCACACCCCTTCTGTGACCTTTCCCAGTCACATGATTCTAACTCTGCCAGTTGCTGAAAGAAGTCAGAGCTCATTCCAGGAGAAGGGAATGGGCTTTTTTTTTTTTGAGGCGGGGGGAGGGTTCTAATAGTTTGATTATTTGAAATATTTTTAGAATATTTATTTTGCAAACTATGTTCATTATAGAAAATGATTTCTTGTCTATATTTTCTATCACCTGGTTCCCAACTGCTGAAGACTATAGCTATTCACGATTTTCATGTCTGTCATACATGTGTGGGTATATGCGTGTATATGCATATTTACCTAGGAGACATGTGTCTACGTGTATCACTGTCTAATGAGGTGCAGCGACTATTAAGCCTCCAGTGATTGCCAGGCCCTTCCTAGGTGTTGGGGTACACAGGAAGCCAGTGTGCCGCCCCCATGGATGGGGAGGAAGGCAGATGATAGAAATGCGTAACACTGGTGGGGGGTTAGTTGAGGTCTTCAGTGTCGTGACACGGTCGGGGTGGTGACAGGCAGGGCTGTGCCGTGGGGGTGGGGAGCTGTGCTGTGGTCTCAGGAGGTGGATGCCGGGGGAGGGGCATGCCGCGGGAGGCAGCGGCTGCATCTCCACCCACACGCAGAGCATCTGCTTCGGGTCCCCTTGCTGACGAGTTGCTGTAAAACCCGTTTGGACCTGTGTGAGCCCTTGTGTCCTTCCCACATGAGCCACAGCGGAGCCGGTCACGTGTGATGCCACTTGTGGGTGCTTGGGGCTTCTCCTTGAAGCCCCAGGGAGGGGTCTCCAGCCATCCTCAGTGGACAGAGAAGTGGTGGGGAGATGGTGCTGTGGGTGCAGGCACCAGGTACCAGCCGGTGTCTCCTGTGCATTGGCCCGAGAGCCAGAGGCTGAGGGAGGAGCACGTCCTCGCTGCCGGGAGGGGCTGTGTGTCCAAATGAGCAACCTTCTGGAGGCCCCTGGTGGGTCTGAGTCCCCTGCGCAGCTGCCTGCTGGCTCTGCCTGCTGACCCTGGCAGGTCGCTCTGCCTCTCTGGGCCTGCACGCCCTCTCTTGTAGAGCGTCGTGGGGCTCTGTGCTCTGCACTGGGCCTGCTCGCTGTAGGAAGATGTTCCATGCCCTCTGCCCTCTGCCCCTCCCCCAGGCTCCTCCGCCATACTCCAGGCTTTGTTACTGAGACCCCACTTCCTTGGGGTGAGCTGCTTCCTGTCGCCTGGCTCCACTGGCGCTGCCTAGGAGCCATGGGGGTGAGGTTGTGGAAGGCACTGGTGTGACACACAGCTAGTTAGGTGTGACATGCAGCAGCTGTGTGCTGGGGACCAGTGGAAACCTCAGCCCCCACACCTGTGAGATGAGTGTGGCAACGGTACCCATGCACAGAGCTGCTGCTAAGGTAAAAGAAACGGCTGTTTAACAGGGCTTGCTTGCCTGGCAGGTACCTCTCAGCCTAGGTTATTAGCTTAATCCTCCAGCAAAGACTCAGCATCACGTGTCTCAATTTAGCCATCAGCAGTTTTAGCAAATAAAATAATGCCATACTCTCAGGGTGCCACAGGAGGTTGCTGGGGGCCCCCTTCAGCGTGGGGTTCGTGGAACTTCCTGGAAGGTGTACCTGGTTCCTGCTCCATGCTGTACCCAGGGTTCAGAAACAACAGAGTGCTGGGGTGGAAATGCACGTCTGCCTCTAAGGTCTGCACTTACCACTCACTTCCCCTTCACCCCCAGTTCTGGACGCGCCCCCCAAGTCGACGCACACCTTCAAGATCCCGGAAATCCACTTCCCGCTGGTGGCCCAGTGCGTGCAGGCATTCTACGCGGACTGTGTGGCCCAGCTGAGCAAGGCCATAGGCTCGCTGACCCCCGAGAACTCTGTGCTGCTGGCCAGGTACTTCTACCTGCGGGGGCTGGTGCAGCTGATGCAGGGCCAGCTGCTGGGCGCTCTGCTGGACTTCCAGAGCCTGTACAAGACAGACATGCGCGTCTTCCCCGCCGACCTCGTCCAGATGACCGTGGAGTCCCTGTCGGCACCCGAGCGCACGCAGGCTGAGCGCACGCCCGAGCTGCGCCGGCTCATCAGCGAGGTCATGGACAGGCCCGCGGACGCCCCCAAGGCCGACGACCGCGTCAAGAACTTTGAGCTGCCCAAGAAGCACATGCAGCTGGACGACTTCGTGAAGAGGGTGCAGGAGTCGGGCATCGTGAAGGACACCAGTGTCATACACCGGCTGTTCGAGGCGCTGACTGTAGGTAGGAGGATGCCCGCGGCCGGGGGCGCCCTGGACGGCAGGTTGGCCCAGCCAGGGAGAGCCTCGTGTGTGTGTGGGTCACTCAGTTGTGGAGCCTACCAGGCTCCTCTGTCAATGAGATTCTCTAGGCCAGAATGCTGGAGTGGGTTGCCATGCCCTCCTCCAGGGGATCTTCCTGACCCAGGGATCAAAGCTGGGTCTCCTATACTACAGGTGGATTCTTTTCTGTCTGAGCCACTTTTGCCTTCCAGAAAGCCGCATGGGTGGTGGCTTTGCCTGCTGACGGACCCAGCGGCTGGCCGAGAGAGGCAGAGGGTCTGGGGAAGCTTGGCGATATTGGTCCTGGGGGACCTGCTCACGGTGTGATGATCCCTCCCTCTGACATGGGGACCCACGGCTGGGATGGGAAGGTTCCTGCGTTTGGAGCAGGAGCCCAGCAGATCATACAAAACATCGCACGAACACACAGAGCAGCACAGCGTTGGTGGGGCCGTCTGCCTGGCACCTGCCCACCAGCCAGCAGGGCTTTTCCTTCCAGGCCTCAGTCTCCCTGTGACAGGGTGCCACAGTGGTTGGGCCTGTGTGGAGGGTAGAGCACAGGAAGTGTTATTAGATGCCATGAGGAAAGAGCATGCCAGCTCAGGGGGTGTCCAGCCAGGATGTCCAGGAAGGCTGCCCATGGACTCTCTATCTGGGTTTTGAAGGATGAGTAGGAGTTTTCTGGTCTGGGCACTGCAGACCAGTGTGTACAGAGGCATGTTACCACACGTTGTCACTGTGCTGGGAGGCTAGAGGATGACCGGAGGAGGGGCCTGACCTTGGAGGAATCGGCCTCATGAACAGGGGGAGCCTCAGCCTGGGCATGAAGTGAAGCAGGCCTGCTGGGGGACACTCCCTGTGCAGGGTGTGAGGGGCCCGCTGAGGATGGAGGGCAGATGGATCCACAACCTGGAATGGAGCCACAGGAGCCAGACGCGGGGAAGCATCAGGATTAAGACGAGCCACTTTTCGCAGCAGCTGAGTGGGAGTTGGGGGTGGTCCCAGCTCCGCGTTACAGATAGGGAAGCAGGTTCGCTCCGTATCTTGCCTGTGATCACCCTGCTGAGCAGCAGTGAAGCTGGGTTTTGGACTTGGGTCTTTCTCCAGCTCTAGAGCCCCTGAATATTGGACATTTGGGAGGGTTACTGAATCAATTAAGATCATCATGCTTATAAATGATGATGTATTTGTTCACGTAACCAGAGTACGGAGATAAAGATCAAGCCTTCAGGCCAGGCTTGATCCAGCACTTGAGGGAGTGTCCGAGGATCTTAGTGCTAGCTACACCCTCGGACTGGCCCCAGGATGGCTGTCCACCAGTTCCTCTATCCTTGTCCCAGGGTCCCCAGCTGGCGCCCTGGGAGGCACTGAGACTGCCTGCCTAGGTAGGGGCTAGAGAGGACAGACGGACTCAGCCCAGACCAAGCTCCCGCCTGCAGAAACTGGGTGAGCAGGGGCCTCTTTCCTCCGTGCTTCCTGTCCAGGTAGACTTAGGTGCTGGCGCCACCTGCTGCTTCCTGTGGGTAATGCACAGCGTCCAGGTGTCCGTGGCTTTAAGAACCTCTTTTTATCTTTATAAAACTAAGGACACCAGAAACAGATTGACCCAGAAACGTTCAAAGATTTCTACAACTGCTGGAAGGAGGCAGAAGCAGAGGCGCAGGAGGTCAGCCTGCCTTTGTCGGTGATGGAGCAGCTGGACAAAAACGAGTGTGTGTACAAGCTGTCGCGCTCCGTCAAGACGAATCGCGGGGTGGGCAAGATCGCCATGACCCAGAAGCGCCTGTTCCTCCTCACGGAGGGGCGGCCGGGCTACGTGGAGATCTCCAACTTCAGGAACATAGAGGTGAGGCCAGGCCTGGGGCTGCCCACCGTGGGCCCGCCCCTACTCGCCGCTGCTGTTCACCCCAGGCCCCCACCCAGGCCGTCATTCACTCTCCCGCCTCTCTTGCTGCCTCTGCAGGACGTCAGAAGTACCATGGCCACTTTTCTGCTCCTGAGAATTCCTACTTTAAAAATCAAAACAGCGTCCAAGAAAGAAGTCTTTGAAGCTAACCTGAAAACGGAGTGTGACCTCTGGCACCTGATGGTGAAGGAGATGTGGGCCGGCAGGAAGCTGGCCGATGACCACAAGGTCTGTTCCCACCCGCGGCTCTGGTCTCTTGGCGATGCTTGGCATAGCACCCGGGCGCAGCATCTCCTCAGAGGCACCGAGGAGGCTGTGCTCCATGTGACTCGGTGCGAGGCCCTGGGGTGCTGGGGGAGGCCTTGGGGGCAAACACGGAGGCCGGCCCGCAGGGCGGTATGTGCGGACCTGGGCTTGGCCTCTGCATTCTGCCTCCTCTGCTCCAGGTGATGCCCGGGGAGGGCAGCGTCGGGGCTGGACTCTGGCAGATGTGAGCTCAGCTCTCAACTCTTTCCCTTCACAGGATTAGGGTTCTGGGCAGGGGTGTGTTAGGTTCCTTCCATAGGGCTACGGTCAAAATCCTAGGGAATTTTGTAGCTTCAGTTGTATGCGCGGACCTGGGCTTGGCCTCTGCATTCTGCCTCCTCTGCTCCAGGTGACGCCCGGGGAGGGCAGCGTTGGGGCTGGACTCTGGCAGATGTGAGCTCAGCTCTCAACTCTTTCCCTTCACAGGATTAGGGTTCTGGGCAGGGGTGTGTTAGGTTCCTTCCATAGGGCTACGGTCAAAATCCTAGGGAATTTTGTAGCTTCAGTTACTTTGGGCCAGACTGATGGCTTTGATTACAGCAAGTTAAGACTTCCTAGTCATGGAGGGTACCCTGGGCGGAGGTAAGACACGAGGGGCGATGTTTGCCTTGTCCGAATGGCAAGATGAGACAGGAAACCCACAACAGAGTGAGCAAAGGGTCCAAATTGGGAACAGTACGGGGAGCAGTTTCTAAGGTTCTCGAGAGCTGCAGCTCAAAGGTCACCGGGGAGACGCAGCTGGGGGTGGCAGCCATCCAGTGGCAAACTTCAGGAGGAACATACGTCCAGGGGTGGAAGAGCTGCCCTCTGTGATGGACGTTCCGTTCCTGGAGGAGCCTGAGGTCAAGGAAAGGGAAGGAGGCTTCTGTTTAAAATAAGAAACGGAGGACTAGATCCTAAGATTCCAATGTTCTGTGACTTTTGGACTCTGATTTTACGTCCACTTGGTTATTTAGCACAACCCAGGTGGCTCCATGGTAAAAACTCTGCCTGCCAATGCAGGAGATGTGGGTTCTATCCCTGGGCCGGGAAGATCCCTTGGAGAAGGGAATGGTAACCCACTGCAGTATTCTTGCCTGGAAAATTCCATGGACAGAGGAGCCTGGTGGGCTGCAGCTCATGGGGTTGCGAAGAGTTGGACGTGACTGAGCAGCTGAACAACAACAAGAAAGCTCATCACAGCTGGTGACAGGCAGGCACCTGGGACAGCCGCACAGGCTTGAACCCCGCCCACCCGCACAGGGGCCGCAGCACGCCAGGCCTCCCTGTCCATCACCAGCTCCTGGAGTGTACCCAAACTCACATCCATTGCATCAGTGATGCCATCCAACTGTCTCATCCTCTTCATCCCCTTCTCCTCCCTTCAGTCTTTCCCAGCACCAGGGTCTTTCCCAGCGAGTCAGTTCTTCGCATCAGGTGGCCAAAGGATTGGAGCTTCAGCTTCAGCACCAGTCATTCCAATGAATATTCAGGACTGATCTCCTTTAGGATGGACTGGTTGGATCTCCTTGTTGTCCAAGGGACTCTCAAGAGTCTTCTCCAGCACCACAGTTCAAAAGCACTAATTGTTTGGCTCTCAGCTTTCTTTATGGTCCAACTCTCACATCCATACATGACCACTGGAAAAACCATAGCCTTGACTAGATAGACCTTTGTTGGCAAAGTAATATCTCTGTTTTTTAATATGCTGTCTGCTGCTGCTAAGTCGCTTCAGTCGTGTCCGACTCTGTGCGACCCCATAGACGGCAGCCCACCAGGCTCCCCCGTCCCTGGGATTCTCTAGGCAAGAACACTGGGGTGTGTTGCCATTTCCTCCTCCAATGCATGAAAGTGAAAAGTGAAAGTGAAGTCGCTCAGTCGTGTCCCACTCTTCGAAACCCCATGGACTGAAGCCTACCAGGCTCCTCTGTCCATGGGATTTTCCAGGCAAGAGTACTGGAGTGGGGTGCCATTGCCTTCTCCAAATATGTTGTCTAGGTGGGTCATAACTTTTCTACCAAGGAGCAAGCATCTCTCAATTTCATGACTGCAGTCACCATCTACAGTGATTTTGGAGCCCCCCCCAAATAAAAGTCTGTCACCGTTTCCATTGTTTTCCCATCTATTTGCTATGAAGTGATGGGACCAGAGGCCATGATCTTAGTTTTCTGAATGTTGAGTTTTAAGCCAACTTTTTCACTCTCCTCTTTCACTTTCATCAAGAGGCTTTTTAGTTCTTCACTTTCTGCCATACGGGTGGTGTCATCTGCATATCTGAGGTTATTGATATCTCTACCGGCAATCTTGATTCCAGCTTGTACTTCATCCAGCCCAGGGTTTCTCATGATGTACTCTGCATATAAGTTAAATAAGCAGGGTGACAATATACAGCCTTGATGTACTCCTTTCCCGATTTGGAACCAGTCTGTTGTTCCGTGTCCATTTCTAACTGTTGCTTCTTGACCTGCATACAGATTTCTCAAGATTTCTCAGGTCAGGTGGTCTGATATTTCCCATCTCTTTAAGAATTTTCCACAGTTTGTTGTGATCCACACAGTCAATAAAGCAGATGTTTTTCTAAAACTCTCTTCCTTTTCCAGTCCTGTGGCCAGTGCTGTTTTCCATATCTGCTGGCATACTGAGTGCAGCACTTTCACAGCATCATCTTTTAGGATTTGAAACAGCTCAACTGGAATTCCATCACCTCCACTAGCTTTGTTGGTAGTAAGTTGTTGTTGTTCAGTTGCTAAGTTGTGTCTGACTCTTTGCAGCCCCATGGACTGCAGCAAGCCAGGCTTCCCTGTCCATCACCGTCTCCTGGAGTTTGCTCAAACTCATGTGCATTGAGTCGAATGCTGCCATCCAGTCACCTCATCCTCTGTTACCCCCTTCTCCTCCCGCCTTCTACCTTTCCCAACATCAGGGTCTTTTCCATTGAGCTGGCTCTTCACATCAGGTGACCAAAGCATTGGCACTTTAGCTTCAGCATCAGTCCTTCCAATGAATATTCAGGATTGATTTCCTTGAGGATTGACTGGTTTGCTCTCCTTGCTGTCCAAGGGACTCTCCAGAGCCTTCTCCAACGCCACAGTTCAAGAGCATCAGTTCTTCGGTTGTCAGCTTTTATTGGCTGGGTAATTTCATAGGCTAGTGAGTGGGAGGATTATTCCAACTATTTTGGGGAAGGGGTGGAGACAACCAGTATTTGTCTCAACTAAGAGAACATAAGTACATGACATGAAATCCAAACTTAAACTCTGCAGGTGGCTTTGAAAACCACACATTTTTAAAAGTATTGCTGTGTGTAACGGGACAGAGTCTTAGTGGGACGTGATTTCAGAGACGCTGTGCTGAGATGACTGTGCCTCCCACAGGACCCCCAGTACGTACAGCAGGCGCTGACCCACATTCTCTTGATGGACGCGGTCGTCGGCACGCTGCAGTCACCGGGAGCCATCTATGCGGCCTCCAAGTTGTCCTACTTTGATAGGTTGAAGAATGAAAGTAAGGTTTTTATGTGGTTGCCTTTTGTCTTATCAGCTGGAACCAACCCAAATGTCTTGAACTTCTTTCTTCTGCACTTTTCCTTTTTGAACACCACACCTCCCTCTGCGTCTTTCCTTTTCTCACTTAGCAATCCACTGGAGCTCTCTGCTCCTCAGGACACACACTGAGGCACCTCACCACTTCAGTGTCTGAGTAACAGTCCACTTTACCCTGTATGGTGTTGGTCCTAAATGTGAATTACCAGTGATACGACAACAGGGTTTCCGTTGAGTGGCTCACAGAATCGCCATCGCTGTCTCTGGAGCTCTGTGGTCAGACACACGCCCGCTGCCCAGCCACAGGGACCCCTGTGCGTGGGTGTCCTTAACTGCTGGTCTGCACTGCTCGGGCGTGGGGAGACCCCCGACGGCCGTCTCACTTTTTTCCCTTGATTCGGTCAGTTCCCCGCCCCTAGGAATTCTCTGGTCTCTTGCCTGTAGGTTTAGATCTGGCTCTCACATTCTGGAAGCGATAGTGGTCAGTGGTTAGCTCAGTTTTTTATTTTTAGAAGATTTTTCAAGTCCAGGAAACAGAAGATAAGAATAGGTTTACGCAGCATTTTTAGCTACTTCTGTTTTGTGTCCACTTTTAAATGATCTCCTAAAACCAGCTGTCCTACGCTTTGCTTCCGTAAAGAAGCAAGAGACTATAGAGGACCACTAACTCTATCAGCCTTGCTACCTGCTGGAAGTCACATGGGCTCGATTAAACCCACCACGTGAAGCTAATTCATGAAACACAGATGAGCACGTTGTAGGGATTTTAAAAAAGTTATTTTGGCTGTGCTGGGTCTCTGTTGCAGTGCGGGCTTTCTCTCGCTGTGGCGAGCAGGGACGACTCTTGGCTGTGGTGTGCGGGCTGCTCATAGTGATGGCGTCTCTGGTTGTGGAGCGCAGGCCCTGGGGCATGCGCGCTTCAGTAGCCGCAGTGTGCAGGCTCAGTAGTCGTGGCTCGCAGGCTTAGGTGCTCTGGGACACGTGGGATGGTCCTGACCAGGGATTGAACCCGTGACCCCTGCATTCCTATCCGCCGTATCACCAGGGAGGTCCTGTAGGGATGTTTTTCAGATGACAGCTAGTTTTGCTTGTATGCACTTTAAAAAACGTAGCAGTCTTCATTGAGATACAATTCACACACCATTCTCTTTCACAGCGTACACCTTACTGGTTTGAGTGTATTCAGAGCTCTACAGCCATGAGCACAGTGGATTTCAAACATTTTCCTCACCCCAGTAAGAAGCCCCATACGTTTCGCAGCCACCCCTCAGCTGCTGAACAACCCCTAACCTACTTTCTGCCCCTGGGGAAATGCCCTGTTTTTGCCCAGTCTGAGCACTTCCTACACGTGAACTCATAGCAGAGGTGTCCCGTGTGTCTGGAGTCCTTCACGTGGTGTCGTGCTCCAGGGTGCATCCGTGTGGCAGGGGCCACTCCTTCATCGCTTTTGTGGCTGAATGTACTCCGCTGGGTGGATACAGTGGAGTTTATCCCTCCCTCCGCTGACTGTTTTAGGTTTCCTGCTTCCTGCCTGTTGCACACAGTGTGTCTATGAATATTTCCCGTATGAGTTTTTGTTTGGACATGTTTTTATTCCTCTTGAGTCAATAGCCAGGAAGAGTCTGTTTAAAATGGCATCCCAGAATAAGGGGAAACAAGCCCTGGTTTTGTGTTCGTGCCCCTCAGGGCAGTTTGCTCTTTGCTGTTTCACGTGGTGTCGTGCTCCAGGGTGCATCCGTGTGGCAGGGGCCACTCCTTCATCGCTTTTGTGGCTGAATGTACTCCGCTGGGTGGATACAGTGGAGTTTATCCCTCCCTCCGCTGACTGTTTTAGGTTTCCTGCTTCCTGCCTGTTGCACACAGTGTGTCTATGAATATTTCCCGTATGAGTTTTTGTTTGGACATGTTTTTATTCCTCTTGAGTCAATAGCCAGGAAGAGTCTGTTTAAAATGGCATCCCAGAATAAGGGGAAACAAGCCCTGGTTTTGTGTTCGTGCCCCTCGGGGCAGTTTGCTCTTTGCTGTGTCTGTCACTAACCGTGACATCACTAGTGCTTCCTGGTGCCAGGAGCCCCTCTCCTGTATCCCCGGACCCCCCCTCCCCGCCCGTCAACCACAGCCCCCACATCCCAGGACCCCACTCTCGGGGAGCAGCCAGAATGCTCCAGTTGCTGGAGGGACTTGGAAGAGCTCTTGTCAACAGTCCTGGAGCCAGATGTTGGCGGCAGGGTTTTTTCTCCCCCTTAATTAGGAACCAAATCAAATACACACTACACTTGAGCTGTGGAGACCAACTGCATGCTCAAGCCTGATTTTTGTTGAGAGTTTGCAGAAAAGCCTTCTCACTCTGGACACGGTGTCCGCAGTCTCCACGGAGGGACCCAGCACATGACACTCTTGACCCCGTATTGCAGGGGCGGTCCCCCAAGCTCAGTGTCCCAGATCCCTTGTTCCCAGTCAAGGACTGTTTGCTCTGTGTGAAGCGTAATGAGGCAGCGATACGTGATCCCGGGCTTCAGTGATAGCTTGCGGTCCATTCGTGATGGAAGGTCTAAAAATGAAACTTTCTGAAGTTTGCACCCCGTCCCCGGAGAGAGGTGCTTGGCAAGCACTGGAGATATCTGTTGTGTGTGTGTCGGGGGGTAGGGGGTGGGCGTTGTTACTGGCCCTGACCAGGTGAGGCCGGGAATGCTGCTAAAGCTTTTGCAGTGCACAGGACTCCCCCCACAGCAGCCACGCCACGGGCCGAGGTGAGAAGCTGCTCGTGGCTTAGACTGATGGAGAAGTATTCAAAGTCTTCTCTCTGCTGGAGCATCCCTAACAGTTGAGTGTTAGATCATTTAGCTTGACAGCTGTGTCTAGATGACAAGCAGTGTGAGACCTTGGCACACACTCACCCTCTGGCCGGAAACGCTTGGCTTTACTTATGTCCAGTTTTAAGAGAGCTTCATCTTTGCAAATCCCAGCTTTACCCCAGGACTAATACCGTAAGAGAAGCAGAGTGTGCGAGTTTGTCCTGGAGTCTGGGGACCTGACCCCCACGTGTCTGCGTTTCAGTGCCCATGGCAGTTCCGAAGACGACCTCGGAAACCCTGAAACACAAGATCAACCCCTCGGCGGGGGAGACCGCCCCGCGAGCCATCGACGTGCTGCTCTACACCCCAGGTGAGGCCCGACCCTGGCTGTGTCGCTGCTGGGTTTTGTAGCTGTATTGACGTCTACTTGATTTACAGCGTTGTGTTCATTTTGCTGTACGGCAAGGTGATCCAGTTAATGCATGTGTACCCATTCTTCTTCACATTCTTTTCCCTTATGGTTCATCACGGGGCATTGGTTACGGCTCCCTGTGCTGTCCAGGAGGGCCATGCTGTCTGTGCCGCTGCTGTTCTTTTCAACAATCTGGGAGCTGAGACTTGTGTTCAAGGCCAGCATTGAAGTGGAAGGGTAGTGGCAGGATGAGGGTGGACAGGGCCCAGGTGGTTTTCTGCCGTTGGAGGCAGAACTCCGGGTGACCAGGTGCAGCTGCTGTGTGGACTCGGAGGCCACAAGGGGCCGTGCGCGGCTGAGTCCCCATCCAGCCTTGCCATTCTCATGTCCAGCGGATAAAGCCCCTGCACGCAGATCTTTGGTCAGGGCGAGCCTGTTTTCATTGGGATGGGATGACAGCCCCTCCTGGGCTGATGCGCACGTCTGATGACATGGCTGGCCGTTCCTCCCGGTCAGGGACCAAGGGAGCACCGGTCAACACCTCCGAGAATGCTGGGAGCCAGGGATCCAGGCCTCGGGCACTGAGCCTGGCTTCAGAACATCTCAGGCTCTGGGGGACTGCAGACTGTGTCTCAGTGGGCAGATCACCCCAGTGGGGCCAGGAGACCAAGGCATGAACACTGCAGAAAGACTGGCAGATTCACACTTCCTGGACTAGGACTGAGGTGGTGCTACAGAGCAGGGGTGGGGGAAAGACTGTCTTCATTGTCGGAGGCGCTGGGACGCTGTGGGTCCACACGGAGAATATGGAGCTCAAGCACACCTCAGATCACACATGGCCATCGGCCCCAAGGATGGAGATCTGAACGTGAAAGGCAAAAGCAATCATAAGCAAATGAAGCTTGGAGATGATAATACAGACGGTAATCCTGACCTCAAGATAAGGAAACAAGTCACAAAGCACGTAAAAACTACGGGCCGTAAAGGAACAGGTTGGCGAATTTGACCATATAAAGGATTTTTAAAAGAAACTTTCAAGTGAGTGAAAGTGATGGTCGCAGACTTGGAAGGGGTGTTCGTAAGAGGATAGACTCGACACGGGGTGTTTGAAGTCGGTGGTATTTAAAGAGCGGCTACAAGCAAGGAGAGTAAGAGCCCGATTCAGAAGCGGGCAGGAGGCCTAAACACTTCCCCATGGAGGAGATCCAGACACCCAACTAAAGCCATCAGCCTCATGAGTGCCCGGGAAATGCAAACAAGCCACAAGTGAAAAAACAAAATCTTCACGGTGGGAAAGACCGATGGTGCCCTGTGCGGGTGGCCACGTGGGGACAGCTGCAGAGCCGCCCTCTGTCCCTGAGCCCCCTTCCCGCTGCCTGAAGCGCTCCCCCAGAGAATGCTCAGGCCTCCTGCCATCCTGCCTGGGGGAGGGCTCTGTCTGTGTGCTTCTCTGGCTGAACCAGCCGGTCCGCGACTCTGAGCTCCAAGGGGCTTGGCGGTTCAGGCTGTGCTCGCCTTTGGAGCCTGGGTGTCCAGGGTGGCACCTGGCACTGAGCAGGACCTGCGTCTTGGCACAAATCACAAATCCCGTGCTGATGCGGCAGGGGGTTTTCTTTCAATATGTCGGGTTGCTTTCCTCTTCAGGGCATCTTGACCCAGCGGAAAAAGTGGAGGATGCTCACCCCAAATTATGGTGCGCGCTGAACGAGGGCAAGGTGATCGTATTCGACGCTTCCTCCTGGACGATTCACCAGCACTGCTTCAGAGTGGGCACTTCTAAGCTGGTGAGTAAACAGCGTGCTGTCAGTGTGGACAGTTTTCATCCGCTTCTGGGTTAAGTTGCGGTTTTGGAAAGCGAACATGTCCACCTGCATGGGCAGCAGATGCTTGAAGCCCACGGCATCACCGAGTCCTGTTGAGTCGGGGCTAGGGCTTTCATTTTTTAAAGCTTTCTGTTTCCGTTTCTCTGCTTTGGCCTGTGATGGGTCTTTGTCGCTGTGCGGGCTTTCCTGTAGGTGTGGTGAGCAGGGCCTCTCTCTAGTCGCAGAGCTTCTCATTGCCGTGGCTTCTCTTGTTGCGGAGCACAGGTTCTAGAACACTGAGGCTTCAGTAGCTGTGATTCCTGGGCACCAGTGCCCAGTGTGGCACACGGCCCTAGCCGCTCCACAGCATGTGGGATCTTCCCAGATCAGGGATCGAACCCGTGTCTCCTGCTTTCGCAGGCAGAGTCTTTATCACTGAGCCACCAAGGCAGCCTGAGCATTTTTATCTCGAGCTTTTAAATCGAATGTGAACCTGCTGTGTCTTTCACTTAAATATTCTTGTTTAAGTGAGCAGATAATGGCTTTAACCACCCCCGCACTCTGAAAACTATTATAAAACTGGATTTCAGTCCTGTGAAGGGCAGGGCTGTCTTCTCACATTTACATTTCCAGTCACCAAAAGCAGAGACTGGAATTATTTTAACATATTTGCGGTCGAGACTGAGAACCACTTAAATAAAATTTGCATGATATTATAGTTATCACGTGGTTGAGAAACCTCAGTTGTTTGAGCTTTTACACTGATAACTTAGTCAACTTTATTAAAAGAAAGTTCAGTTCAGTCGCTCAGTCGAGTCTGACTCTTTGTGACCCCACGGACTGCAGCACGCCAGGCTTCCCTGTCCATCACCAACTCCCGGAGTTTACTCAAACTCATGTCCGTTGAGTCAGTGATACCATTCAACCATCTCATCCTCTGTCATCCCTTTCTCCTCCTGCTTTCAATCTTTCCCAGCATCAGGGTCTTTTCAGATGAGTCCATTCTTCGCATCAGATGGCCAAAGTATTAGAGCTTCAGCTTCAGCATTAGTCCTTCCAATGAATATTTAGGACTGATTTCCTTTAGGACCAACTGGTTGGATCTCCTTGCAGTCCAAGGGACTCTCACGAATCTTCTCCAACATCAGAGTTCGAAAGCATCTTCAGCGCTCAGCTTGCTGTATAGTCCATCTCTCACATCCATACATGACTGCTGGAAAAAACATAGCTTTGACTAGACAGACCTTTGTTGGCAAAGTAATGTCTCTGCTTTTTAATATGCTGTCTAGGTTGGTCATAACTTTTCTTCCAAGGAGCAAGCATCTTTTAATTTTGTGCAAAAACCACCTCACCCGACCCCCTAGAAACCCAGGGTCAAGTGTTAGGTCTGTAGCCGTTATGCTCAGGATCAGACCACTGGTTTTTGGAGGTTTCTCAAGGCCCCTCATGGTTCTTTGAAAATCCTTTGTTTCTGTGTGATGTCACTCACCTGCCCCAGGGCCTAATACAACCACACCTGGAACGGGGCCTTGTGAATTCTGGTGTTTCCACGGGAGGGGCGATCGGTGCTTTCTTTTTGGTGGGGTTCGAGTGTCTTTGGCGACACTACCCTGCTGTTCAAAATACTGTCACACCTACTCTCTGGAGGGCTTCATCCTGTCAAGACCCTCAGAGGGTACAAAAGAAGCCACTGTCCCAAGGGGTCTTGGTAGGAAAATTTTCATGCCAACTCCTTTAACATGAAACAACTTTTTTTTTTTCATGTGAAAAGCAAGGTGAAGTGAAGTTTGCATACCTAAGTGTTCCGCTTATATCCACTCTGATGGTCACGTCCCATCATCTAAAAACAAGGGGACAATCTACGGCACGGTCTATGCTTCCAGAACTGGGCTGAGACAGAGACGCTGTGGTTCAAGTCCATGTTGCCAAAGGGTGGGGATCATTCTTAAAGCTGCTCAACACCATCCCCCTCCACACTCAAATAACAAGCTTCGGATGATAAAGGAACGGGATCCAAGGCACATTAGGGCAGAATACTTATAGAAGCCTGATAATGCTTTAGATCCAACAAAAAACAAGACGGAACAGTTAAGGACCTCATTCTTACTCTAAAATTTAATTTTTTCCTGTTGCTTCTTAGTTACAAGCATTTCAAAGACTGTTTAATAATAGAATAACTTTAAAATCCTCCTGAAAATGAAATCAAATGGCTGCATTTTGTATCGATCTCTGCTGCTAAGTCGCTTCAGTCGTGTCCGACTATGTGTGACCCCATAGACGGCAGCCCACCAGGCTCCCCCATCCCTGGGATTCTCCAGGCAAGAACACTGGAGTGGGTTGCCATTGCCTTCTCCAGTGCATGAAAGTGAAAAGTCAAAGTGAAGTCGCTCAGTCATGTCCGACCCTCAGTGACCCCATGGACTGCAGCCTACCAGGCTCCTCCATCCATGGGATTTTCCAGGCAAGAGTACTGGAGTGAGGTGCCATTGCCTTCTCTATTGATTGTCAATTAGGCCAGGTAACATTTAATTAAAGCAGAAAGTTAACAAATTATGTGAAAATATCTTCCCACTAGTTTCACAGGGACATTTTGTATCATTTGACAAGGCAGAAACTTGGGCAATTATCTCTAGAAAATGCTGCCTCCTCTGAAAATTCAAGTTCAAAGTGGTTTATCTGAGGTATCCTTGGGTCACTAAAGAAAGATATTTTACTAAAATTATAATAATGTAGATGCCACAAAAGAAAGGGCTTTTTAAAATAATTCTGAAATTAGCAAAGTAGCATCTTTCGAGAATACGTATTGGTAAAATTATCAGTTTTTATAAGCTCTTTCATGTGGCAACCATAAGTAAAATTAACCACCAGATAAGTAATGGTAACCACCAGATAAAGTAACGGTAACCACCACTGATAGTGATTTACTGTATTAGATCTAGCCTCAGCCCCTCCAACATGATGTAACTGTTATTCTTGCATTTGAAAACCTGAGACATCTGTTCAGTTTCAGTAAAAAGTTGCTAGTGTCATGAATGAAGTCTGACACCAGCTCAGGACGTTTTTAGGGATGCAGTTGGGTTGGTTGAGATGTACCAGCAGACATGCTTATGGTTCACACGTTTACGTGGCTTTTATGACTCTTCAGTGTTTTAGCCCTCAATTTCTGATTTCGGA
This sequence comes from Kobus ellipsiprymnus, assembly GCA_006410655.1. NCBI lineage: Eukaryota > Metazoa > Chordata > Mammalia > Artiodactyla > Bovidae > Kobus > Kobus ellipsiprymnus. The sequence goes on along the minus strand of SJYR01000303.1, from coordinate 287,190 downwards.
AACTCTACAGATAACCACTGTCGTCATTTTTGCCACACCGGAATCCCTGAGAGCTGTCTCCAGCTGCAGGAGCACTGGCGGTTTTGTTTCTTGCTAGTGCGCAGTCAGTCATCCTGGTTTGCAGATTTGCCTCATTGCTCATTGATTTGTGGCCCCAGAACAAACGCTGATGGAGCTTTCGTGGTTGTCCAGGGCCCGGGAGCTGAGTGCACGTTTTATCCGAGGTCGGGCGAGGCGACTCTGCCTCTGGGGTCAGCTCAAACTGTGCACAGGTGGCCTTTTCACAGCCTATTTAGCACCACGTCTTTCGCATTTTTGTGCTGTGTGTGTGTGTGTGTGATTTTGCTGTTTAAAATGGTGCCCTAGTGTAGAGCTGAAGGGCCTTATGGAGAAGGTGTGGACGCAGTTCGGACCTGTGTTGTTCAAGGATCAAAGGTGTCCTTAAACAGAAACGCACATCAGTGATGGCGTGTTGACTGCGTGACAGTGGTGTGGGAGCGGTGGCTCGGCGCGGGACACACGAGCCGCTGACCGCGCTGCTGTCTCCTTGGGCCGACAGAACTGCATGGTGATGGCGGAGCAGAGCCAGGTGTGGGTCGGCTCGGAGGACTCGGTCATCTACATCATCAATGTCCACAGCATGTCCTGCAACAAGCAGCTCACTGACCACCGCTCCAGCGTCATGGGCCTGGCTGTGCAGGACGGGGTGCAGGCGCCCAGGTACGGCGGGCTTTACTGGGTGGGGTGCTGCCTGGCTCGTGGGTGGGTTGGGGTCCCAGAGGGCAGGATCTTGGTGGCCGTGGGTGATGGCCGGCAGGGCCCGGGCCGGGCAGGGGGAGCGAAGCAGGTCTGGCAGGAGAGCCAGGGGACGTCCCTGCGTGGCTCTGGTTGTGGGTACAGAGAAGTGGTCTGAAGACATGGTCAGAGATCCCCTCCGGGTGAGCATGGTGGGCACGCAGCGGGCCCCTGGCCACCCTGCCCGTTCCCTGGCTCTGGGGTTGGCCTGCTGTCCTTGGCCTGTGGACGCATCACTGAAGTCCTCCGTCTTCACATGGGACCCCCGTGTGCCTGTGTCCAGCTGTGCCCTTCTTATCAGGACGCTGGTCAGTAGCTGGATGAGGGTCCACCCTGTTAGCGTCATTTAACTACTTCTGTGAAGAGGCTGCTGTGAACTGAGGTGGCATTTGAAGTGCCGGGGGGTAAGGGCATCAACATCTCTCTCTTCGGGACCGCACTTCAGCCCGCCAGCTGTTGAACCTCACCTCATTCCTCACTGTCCTTACTTCGTTGAGATCGGCAGGCCCCGAGGGCAGCCCCTGTCTGTTCTCTGGCTGTGGCCTGGGCCTGGATCAGGGCCCGGCACGCAGCAGGTGAGGGGTGGGGGGCACTGAGCACCAGGCGGAGCCCGCTTCCCGCTGTGGCCTGGGAGCAAGTGGACACAAGTGGCCATGGCTCCTTTCTGGTGGCTCCACGGAGCCACCCCCACCCTCCTGTCCCCCTAGTTTCAGGGGTGCCGTGTGTCCCCAGTCAGAGGTGACACGCCATCAGAAGGTGAAGGCCACACAGCACTAGCTGAGCCCGCCCCCTACAGCTGCCAGTGCCTGAGCCCTGCTGACCCTTGACCTCGCCGGTGCAGGGGTGCAGGGAGCACTGGGTTTCTGGCCCCTTGTTGGGGAAGGTAGATTTTAGGTTCTGCTCACAGTCCCTGATGGAGGGACGGCAAACCGTGGTGGGAGGTGCTTGGGGGCAGGCGTGGGCGCTGAGCTTACCCCCACCACCCTGGCGTCCCCACGGGCTGGGCCGTGGGTGCTGTGCCTGGTGGCAGCTTGTTCTTTCTGGATGGAAGGGCCATCTTCCCACCATCAGCGTCATCATCACCATCACGTGGTCTTCTCAGGGCCGCAGTTAAGTGTGGTGTGTGTTCACCCCCCAGCACCGTGTACTCATGCAGCGCGGACGGGACAGTCCTGGCGTGGAATGCAAGCTCCCTGCGGGTGACCGGCAGGTTCCAGGTGCCCGGTGGAGGGCTCTCGGCCATCAGACTGCACGGCGGCCGCCTCTGGTGCTGTAAGTGCCCCGGCCCTGGCCCCTGCCTCCGCCAGGCCAGGAAGAGGCCAGGCCCTTTCTTCCGCTTCGCAAGGGGCTTCGGAATGCAGGCTCCTTCTTTGTGCGCCTGCTCCCCACATCCCTCCGGAGTGTGCGGCTGCCCGCTGCCCCACCGCTCCCGTGCCCCTCCCCCTCCCAGTGCCACTCCCCCGTGCCCTTGCCCTTCTCACTGCCCTTCCCC
>SJYR01000303.1:243591-284897 GCA_006410655.1 Kobus ellipsiprymnus | reverse complement strand
CCTGTCTCTTATACACATCTCCCCTCACTGCCCCGCCCCTCCCTGTGCCCCTCCCACCCGTGTCCCTCCCCCTCACATGCCAGTCCCAGTGCGCCTGCCTCCTGCTCTGGCTGCGCCCTTGGGCCATGGCCACTCCTCCTGCAGCCCTCCTGGCCCCATCCTCTGTGTGCTGACGTGTGTGGTCCTAAGCAGGCACTTTGCCGAGGGGGACGGGTTGTGATGGGGAGGTGCAGACGCCTGAGGCGTGGCTTCTGTGCTTATGAACACCACAGCACAAAGGTGGCCTGCGCTTTGAAGGCTTCGCTAGCGTGTGCCAGATCCCACTGATGATGGTCATGGATACCTTTTTAAATCGAAGGTTGCTTTACCTGTGGTGAGATGCACAGTGTGTGTGTAGTTCGCTGTGTGTTGAAAGTGCACGCCACAGAACAGCGGGCGCGGGAGACACGGAACGTTCCCATCAGGGTCGCTGGTCCCGCCGTGCCCATCTCCCGGGAAACGCCTGTTCTGAGCTCTCTCTGGGTTTGTTTTCCTGGTTCCCGAACTTGCTGTAGAGGGGCTCTACAGCGTGCTCTCTTTTCATCTGGCTCAGGACAGGCAACGTGTTACTGGTTCCCCTGGGGTGGACCTGGGCTAGCCATGTTTCACCATCTGAGAAACTGTCATCTTTTCTGAAGCTGCCCTATCGTTTTATAGCCCCACCAGTGGTATATGAGGCTTCCAGTTACTCCCCGCCCTAATCCAGTCTATCATCTATTTTTTATTATAACGGTCCTGGTGGGTGTGAAGTGGTATCTCACTGTGACTTTGGTTGCATTTCCCCCAATGACTCATGGGCTGTTTGCCATCTCCGTGTTTTCTTCAGAGACATGGCTATTCAGATCCTGTGGTCATAGGTCTTCTCACTCTCAAGGCGATTAATGACATGCTGCTGCTGCTGCTGCTAAGTTGCCTCAGTCGTGTCCGACTCTGTGCAATCCCATAGATGGAAGCCCACCAAGCTCCCCTGTCCCTGGGATTCTCCAGGCAAGAACACGAGTGGGTTGCCAGTTCCTTCTCTAGTGCATGAAAGTGAAAAGTGAAAGTGAAGTCGCTCAGTCGTGTCATGGCTGGGTGTAAACCTTTTTTTCCCTCCATTTTCCCATCTGTACTTCTTTTGTTACTTCTTTCCTGCCTCCTTTTGGGCTTTTTAAAAATTTTATTTTAAATATTCAATTTAATCTTCTTTATTGTCTCTTTAGTTCTTTGGGCTTTGTCCTACTTTTTAGCAACAGCTCTAAGGATTTCAATATGCAACCTTAATTTCTCACTACATACCTTCAGTAAATATTACACCACTTCATGTATAATGGACACAGGGCACAGCAGTAGAATTAATCCCACTTACCTTTCTTTCCCCTTCCCATTGTTGTTAAATGCCATATTTTATTGCTATGATTGTGATAAACTTCATATTTTAGAAAATTTTTCCTAAGTACTCAATGGTCTTGCAAAGAAATTAAGAAAAAACTTTATTTTTGTCCATATATTTATCATTTCTGGTGCGCTTCGTCCCTTCTGAAAATTCAGGTTTCTGCCTTGCATCACGCTGCCTCTTAGCCTTAGGATTTCCAATGACCTGTGTCTGCTGTAAACGGAGTCCAGGCTGACAGGTGTAGTTTCCCCGCGCTAGAAATGTCGTTCCATCGTCTCGCAGCTCTTCTTGTTCCTGATGAGCAGTCAGCCGTCATTCCCACTGTTCTGCTGGACAGAATGTCTGGGTCAGTGTCTGCTTTTAAGGTCCTGCGTCTGGTTTGCAGGAGTTGGAACAGTGTGCTTGGGTGTGAAGGGCTTTGTGTTGATCTTGCTTGTGGTTTACTTTCTTGAGTTGAGGGGAACCCGGGGAACTGTGCCCCCCACCGAGTTTTGTGCTTCCCAAGACTATATCCTTCAGCTTTGGTTGGTCTCTGGTGACTGTCAGATGTGTGTGTGTGTCCATTCATGGATGCATTTGGGACGAAAAGGTCCCTGTTAAATACGAGGAGGGGTGCAACAGATTAGAATAAGGGTAGATAACCTCGTTTTCAGGGTGGAATTCCTCATAGTTTTCAAGTTAATGAGTACAGTAAGTAGTTTTCCTATTTAACAATGAGAAAAGCACAAGGGGAAAGCAGGGTTTCTTTGGGTAAAGAACAGCGTTTCCTGTGAAGTGCTGTTCCAAGTCTTTAAGCAAGGATAGCAAGCTAAAACCTTGGTCACTCAGCTGATGAGGTCTGTGGGCGTGGAGGTACAGCCTGAAAGGGTGTGAGTGTGGAGGGGCCAGGTGACGCCTCTGACTCCCTCACAGGCCTGGGTGAGGCGAGCCTGGGGGTCCTGCCTTCCCTCTCCAGTCTGGCCAGTGTCTCAGACCCTCTGTGCCCTCTCCTAAGTCTGCGTCTGCTGCAGCACCACCCCGCCCCCCAGGCCTGAGCACCCCTCACAGGACGTGGCTCCGGTTACTGGGAGGGAGCGACCCGGTCCTGCTCCCTGTGGTTGGAGGCAGGCACCAAGAGGTGCACGCGTGGTCCAGGCTGCAGCCTCTGTGTGCATTCACTGTCAGATCTGGGGTTGTCACAGACGAGTGGTCACTTTGGGCTGGTCCCTGGCACCTCAGTCTCTCTGCTCCTCTGAAAAGTGAGGTGGATATGCCATCATCTTTCCCCTGGAGAGGAGGCTGGCAGCTGGGAGATGCTAGAGGCAGAACGTAGGCCTCGGAGCGTCAGTGACTGTGAAGGGCCCCCAGAAGGCGGCCCTGATGGGCTGGGCACCTCGAGGCCAGTGATTAGTTCACCCACATCTGTGGCCCCACCCCCTGCTTCATGTGCAGCAGGCCCCCTGCACGCTCACGCAGGCTGGGTGGCTCTAAAGTCTGCCTGCCGCCCTCTGCAGTGTTGGTGGGCAGTGAGCATGCTGGTCTGCACTAAGGAGGGGGGTCCCTGGGGGCATTAGCGCCTCTTGGCAGGACGTCCTGCTGCCCCAGTGTTCCTAACAAGTAGAAGCATCTGAAAGGACCTTCTTAATTAGGCCAAGTGGATGATGGCATCTCGGGATAAAAGCCTTCCTAGAGGGATGCTGGGGTTTCTACTAGGTCTCGGGCAGGAAGGAGGGGCTCTCGCCTCCTGTGACTGAGAACCCAGCTGAGCTCCTGAGTCCTGAGCACTGCTGAGGGTCATTTCTCGGTGGGCTTGGAGTCCACCCACTGTGACAGGAAGCTGGAGCCCTTATGGGGGCTTGCACCTCCTCCCTTTGCAACCAGACGGTGCTGCCTGCGGGGTGGGGCCGCGTCCTCCTGTCCCTGTGGCTTCATGAAGGGTGGGAGGCAGAGGGAGCAGGCAATAAAAACCCCGAGAGGACAGCCCTGCAGCTCCTCAGCTTATCTTGAGCCTGACTCCATCTCCCCTGGAGCCTTGATCTGATGACCTTGCTGCTGGATAATTTTGATGACCTGTAGCTCTCATGATGTGGAGACTTGGTTTGCTTGAGTGATTAATAGAAGCAGAGAGGAGCTTCAACAGAGAGATGTGTCCCACAAAGCTGAGAACCATCACCTAGAGCTCTGATCTTTACCCACGGGGCTAGCACGTGGTGTGGCTGCAAATAACCATGGCAGGAAGAATTCCACTAGCTTCCTCGTTGGTAAAGATAGTGCTAACCGCCCAAAGGTCTCTGAGGGAAGACGTGAAAGCACCACGTGGAGGTTCAGTTCAGTCACTCAGTCGTGTCCAGCTCTTTGCGACCCCATGGACTGCAGCCCACCAGGCCTCCCTGTCCATCACCAACTCCTGGAGTTTACTCAAACTCAAGTCCATCGAGTCAGTGATGCCATCCAACCATCTCATCCTCTGCCGTCCCCTTCTCCTCCCACCTTCGATCTTTCCCAGCATCAGGGTCTTTTCCAATGAGTCAGTTCTTCTCATCAGGTGGCCGAAGTACTGGAGTTTCAGCTTCAGCATCAGTCCTTCCAATGAATATTCAGGACTGATTTCCTTTAGGATGGACTGGTTGGCTCTCCTTGCAGTCCAAGGGACTTTCAAGAGTCTTCTCCAACACCAGAGTTCAAAAGCATCATTTTTTCTGCGCTCAGCTTTCTTTATAGTCCAACTCTCACATCCATACATGACTACTGGAAAAACCATAGCTTTGACTAGATGGACCTTTGTTGGCAAAGTAATGTCTCTGCTTTCTAATATGCTATCTAGGCCTGTAACACGGAGGCTACAGTTAGAGTGTCTCATGCCGCACTCAGATGTGGGGAAGGGGCCGTGGCGGGCCGTGGCCTGCCGGGCACCCCGAGCCCTCACAGCCCTTTCGTCTCTGCACTTCACGTTTACTGTCCCCGCCCCTCATCCTGCTCTTTGGTCCTGCAGGCACTGGAGACAGCATCCTGGTGGTGAACATGAATGGATCTCCTTGTCAAGAGCTGAAGATCGACCAGAGCTTTAAAGAGACAGGCACCTCCTTCCTGGGATTCCAGCTCATGCCTGAGGTACCCTGGCACGTTGGGCTGGGCCAGTGCCCCCGAGCCACGGGACTGCCACTGTGCTCGCCCTGACCCATTTCACTTTAGCAGGAGCAGCTCTGGGCGGCCTGTGTCGGGTACCCCGACGTCTACGTCTGGAGCCTGCAGGACCTAGCCCAGCCCCCACAGAGGATCCACCTCCAGGACTGCTCTGAGATCAACTGCATGATCAGGGTGAAGAAGCAGGTGAGAGGATGTGGGCCTGGGGGTACCCCTTGCTGCCTGCCCAGCGGCCCTGTACACCTCCCAGCTGGGCTACACATGCAATGCCCGCTTCTCCTGGCAGATCTGGGTAGGCGCCACGGGGCTGTCGCAGGGGCGACTGAAGGGGAAGATCTACGTGATGGATGCAGAGAGGAGGACGGTGGAGAAGGAGCTGGTGGCCCACGCGGACACAGTGAAGACGCTGTGCTCCGCGGAGGACAGATACGTGCTGAGCGGTGCTGGCCGTGAGGAGGGGAAGATCGCCATCTGGAAGGTCGAGTGACGAGGGGCTGTGTGCCCTGTGAGTCAGGGACATGCCTTTGGCCAGCTGCTGGTGCTTTCCCAAGGGAGACAGTCCGAGTCAGCTGGGGCTGTCCGCCTGGCATTGGGGGGTGCCCACTGCAGGACCTCCTGAGCTCTCTGACCGCCGTTGGCACACTTCCCCTCCTGGACGCTGGCTGATGAAACTGGACCGTTTTGGCGGGGGGTGGGGTTTCTCAGGCAGCCTCTGCCGCGAAGCCCTCCTGCGATGTCTGGATGGTCCCAGAATCTACTCCCTGGGCCAGCGCCAGGCCAGCAGGAAGCCGTTGGGCCAAAGCACCCATGAGCTGTAGACTGCTGGTCTCTGGCTGTGTCTTCCCGCCCGCTTCCCGCACTTACTCACCAGACACCAGGCGCCAGGCTTACAGGAGCCCGGCGGCCGCACGCTGACCTCCTGTTTCCAGCAAAGCTCACGAGAAGGGCTGCTTTTAAATGACCACATTGTGGTTGAGTAGGTTTGCACCTGCCCTTGCTGTTGCCCATCAGAGCAGGTGGCAGAGCCTGCCCAGGGAGGGGACAGCACTGGGGTAAGGCTGTCTGCATGGGACTGAGACAGGCTCTGTGTTTTTTATTTTTAACAAATGCAGTGTTTTTATAATGAAAAGAGACCCTTTTTATACCAAAGATCAGCATTCTATCTGAAACAGTACAAACAAACCCTTACCAGACACACGTGTCCATTTCTGCTGCATCCAGATCCTGGGTGCACAGTGTGTAATGTATATGTAGACAGTGCCTTATTATTTAACTGAAGATAATCATACTAGCAAAAGACGTTTTGTACAATTTCACTGTAACATTGAGCTTTCGTCCCTGTTTTGGCTTGGCTGCCGGGCCCCAGGCTGTCCCCCGTGGACCCACGGTGCACTCCGCCACAGGAGGCTGGCTGCCACACCCTCTGCCCTGGGTTTGGGGAACCCGGTTAGACATCCTGCCAGACCTTGTGAGCGAGATCTCTGTCAGGCCCCCAGGACACAGCTAGGCTTCCGAGGCGTCTGCAGTGACTTCTGGTTGAGAGCTGTGGCCCAGCCTCTGGCTGGGTCTATAGAACTCAAACATTGTGGAAGGTCTGATCATGTTCTGGAATGTTTTGAGACTGTGGTGCAGAGAAGAGCCAGGCGGCTGAATCCTCCCAGTCCGTCCTTCTGGGGAAGTTGTGTTCCCCTGACTTCTAGAGGGAAGACGAGACCAGCAGCAGAGGGCAGAAGGTGGAATTCTGGCTTTGTACACACATGAAAAACTAGGGTAAAAGCCCGTCAGAAATCCACATAAATTATTGAATTCCCATCCACGTGCACCCAGGTATTTTCACCTCTTCAGGAATAAATTCTCATGTACTAACACTGCTTCCAGTTTCTGTACTTTAGCCAATGTTAACTTGTGGGGGGCTTCTTTAAAATAGTACAGGACTGCTCGACATCACTAATTATCAGAGAAATTCAAATCAGAGTGACAATGAGGTAGCACCTTCCAGCAGTCAGAATGGACATCATTCAAAAGTCTACAAATAACAAATGCTGGAGAGGGTGTGGAGGAAGGGGAGCCCTCCCACACTGCTGGTGGGAGGATAAGTTGGTGTAGCCGCTACGGAAAACAGCATGAAGGCTCCTTAAGAAGCTGAACATAGAATCGCCATATGATCCAGCCATCCCGCTCCTGGGCATATTTCCAGAGAAAACTATAATTCAAAAAGATACGTGCAGGACTTCCCTGGTGGTTACTGGTTAAGAATCCACTTTGCAGTGCAGGGGATATGGGTTTGATCCCTGGGCAGGGAACTAAGATCACACACATGCCACAGGGCAGCTAAGCCCACGAGCCACAACTGAGACCCAACACAGCCAAATATTAAAAAAAAAAAAGATACATGCACCCCTGTTCACAGTGGCACTATACACAACAGCCAAACATGGAGACAACCCGAATGTCCATCAGCAGAATGGATAAAGATGTGGCACACACACACGATGGAGTGCTATCCAGCCATAAAAAGAACGAAATGATGCCGTTTACAGCAGCACGGGTGCCACTAGAGATGACCATACTGAGTGAAGTAAGTCAGAAAGAGAAAGACAAATACCATATGATAAGCCTTACTTGTGGACTCTAAAATACGGCAAATGAACCTATCCATGAGACAAACATACTCAAGGACACAGAGAACAGATTAGTGGTAGGTAAGAGGGCTGGGGAGGAATGGGGTAGGAGGCTGGGGTTAGCAGGTGAAAGCTTTCATGGACAGAATGGATATTCAAGGTCCTGCTGTATAGCACAGAGAACTATAGTCCATATCCTATGATAAACCATAATAGAAAATATATTAAAAAAGTATGTATGCATGTAATTCAATCACTTTGGTGTACAGCAGGAATTAACACATTATAAACCAACTATACTTCAATTTTAAAAATATTAAAAATATCTGCAACCTTGGTATAGACAAAGATTTTTTTAAGAAACAATATAAAAACTGCTAAATACAAAAGAAGAAATTAATGTATCAGACTTCATCAAAATGTGCCATTAAATGAAAAGAGAAACCACAGATGAGGTGAAAATATTGACAGTGCTATGTCCAACAAAGACTTGCATCCAAAATATATAAAGTGCTCCTACAAATCAATAAAAAGAAAATTTTTTAAATGGGCAAAAGATTCTTCAGTAAAGAAGGTATGTCAATGGCCAGTTTGAAAAGAGACTTAAATTAAATCATGAGTCATCAGGAGTGTCAAACCACAGTGAAATAACACTTGTATACTTGAAAATGGCTAATGGTAAAGATTCACAACAGCAAATAAAGAAGAGGACGTGGAGCAGATGGAGTGTCCATCCATAACTGGATAAAAACAGCAGAACCACTGGGCAAGCTGTCAGTTTCTTTTAGACACATACCCACCCTACAACTCCACAATGCCACACTTAGCTTTTTACCCAAGATAATGCAAAACATATGTCTACGCAGAGACTCACGAGAATCTCTGTAGCATCTTTATCTGTAATAGCCCTGTGCTGGAAACACCCATCAGCTGGAGAATCGATGTAACATAGCTGCAGAATGGAATTCTATACAGCAGGTAAAAAAAAAAGGAATTGAACAGTGATGTGTTTGATTCTCCAAAACATGCTGGGCAAAGTTGACACAAAGGCTGCTGTTTTCATTTACATGAAGTTCAAACCAGACAAAAACAATCATTATAACTGAATTCGTATCAGTGGGGATCTGGGGTAAGCTGGAAGGCATCGAGAGAATTATCTGAAGAAACCATTTCATTGCAGATTGAGTATTAGGAGTAGGCATATATCAGAACGTTCATAGAACATTGGACCTGTTCGTGTCACTGTGCAAATTCAACCACTTTAAAAAACAAGAAAATCACTACGGATTCTACAGGTATTAAAGAATTAGGGAATATTTTGAATTTGATGCCAGTAAATTTGGCATCAAACTTAGATGTAATAGAAAATTTATGTAAAAGATATAAACAACCATGACTTAGAAGAAATAGATACCTGAATAGACTTATTTACAATAAAGAAATTTAATCCATAATTTAAAAAAATAACAGGAAAAAATGACAGAGGAATAAATAATACACATTTGCTCATTTTTTTCATGAAAATAGAAGAGTTGAATGCTTCCTATCGCATTAATAAGACTAATATTACCTGGCTACAAAATAACAGATATTACAAAGAAAAAAATACCAATTTCCCTCATAAACATTAAAATCTTTTTAAAAAGTTTAGAAAATCAAATCTAGCAATACATAAGGAGGACATTACCTTATGATCAAGGAAATTCAGCACAGGAATGCAAAGTTGGCTTAATATTCAAGACCAGTCGATGTATTCACCATCTTAACAAATGCAAAAAGAGAAAACACAAGTTCATCTCAATAGATTCAGAAACAATATCTGACATAATTCAATATCCATTCATGTTAAGAACTCTCAGCAAACTAGGAATAGAAGGAAACTTCAGCTGGATAAAGAGCAGCTAAAGCCCACAAACATTGTACTTAATGGTGAAGACAGTGTTTTCACTCTGCAATCAGAAATAAGGCAGACTTCTTTCTCTTACAGATTGGGAGAAAATCTTTACAAAATACATGTCAGATAAAGGAATTATATCCCGAGAAGTCAAAAGTAACATGGAAAACAACCAAAAAATAGGACAAAAAACTAGGTTAGAGATTTCACCAAAGAAGATATATAAACTGCAAACACAGGAAAAGATGCTTAACATCTAAGGAAACACAGATGAAAACCAGAGACGCCACTGCATACCCTTCCAGGCTCCCTCGTAGTTTATGGACCTCTGGAAGAGTCCTGCCATGTCTTTGAGTGTATCCGTGTGTGTGTTTACCCTTTCTGAGCACCTGGGAAAGACACTATGTGTCCACCTTCTAGTATCTCAGAGCTCAGTTTCTTGACCTAAAAATTATTACACAGGGACTTCCTTGGCAATCCAGTGATTAGGACTCTGCTTCTACTGCTGGGGGCACAGGTTTAATCCCTGGTGGGGGAATTAAGATCTCACATGCTGTGCTGTGCAGCCAAATATATATAATTGTTATATAATTATGCGATATATATAATTATACAATCTCTCAATTTTGTTGGCAGAACCAAGTGTGATGTAAACAGAATGATGCAGAAAGGTCTGTGCAAATGGGAAGCAGGTAAAAAGTTTATAATTAATGCCAGTGTGTTCTCTGTAGAGTCTGAAGCCAAATGTGAGATTTCCAACTAAGAATTCAACTCTTTTCACTAATAATTTCTTCTTCCCCCATTTCCAGGAAAATCCCGAGGCATACCTACCAGAAACACAAATCAGTGAATTTTTACAATGACAGATGAGTTACAGACAGGTGATAATAGACGAGATGAACAAAATATAAATACAATTTTCTCTGATTTTCCAATAAAAATTAAAACAACATCCCACACCAAAACTTCTGTTCATATTGTTAAACGAATGTAGTAGACCAATCCGTGCTAATAAGAAAGATGATCAAGTACTTTGGTAAACAAAAAATGTAGATTGCAAACTCTACGTGAAAGTGAAGTCGCTCAGTTGTGTCCGACTCTTTGCGACCCCGTGGACTGTAGCTCACCAGGCTCCTCCGTCCATGGCAAGAATACTGGAGTGGGTTGCCATTTCCTTCTCCAGGGGATCTTCCTGATCCAGGGATCGAACCCAGGTCTCCCACATTGCGGGCAGATGCTTTAACCTCTGAGTCACCAGGGAAGCCCAAAGCGCAGGGTGGTTCAATTGTGAAACCCAAAAAAACATTGGTTTTGCACTAACATTGGTGGGACAGATGTGGAGGCTTGCGGGTTGAGACGAGGTCCGGGGCGCTCGTTGCCGGTGACATATCCCTCGAGCCTGCGCACCCTCCTGCCGGCGCCTGGTGCGGGCCCCGGGGCGGGAGGCCCGGTGAGGATGTGCCGCGCCGCCCCCGGCCCGCCCCAGTCTCGCGCGGGTCCTGCGCACCCCGGGCGGACGCCAGAGGGCGCCGCCAACTCGCTCGGCCGCCAAGGGGACGAGGGCGGTGCCCGGACTCCAAGCTCCGCCCCGCAGGGAGGGCCCGCCTCTCGCGGCCTGCGCAGCCGCAGGAGGCGCGATGCATGGTCCCCTTTAATCCCCAGGAGCCCCTTGGTCCCGCCGACCAGAAGGTGTGCTCGGGTTCCGCCCGCGGGGCGCTCATGGCACAGCGCAGGACTAGGCCCCGGGGCCTCCCGGCCTCCATCCCCTTGATGACCAGGATGGATCGCCCTGATAGGCCCCTTGGTGACCGCACCCCCTCCCCGACTTGCGCCAGCCGACCCCCTTCTCCCATCCCCCATCCTGGGGCCGGCTTCTGCTGACCCCTTAACCCTGCTCCCCACTGGGCTTCCCATGTGAGACTAGCGGTAAAGAACCCGCTTGCCAGTGCAGGAGAAATAAGAGATGCAGGTTTGATCCCTAGGATGGGAAGATCCCCCTGGAGAAGGGAATGGCAATCCACTCCAGCCTTCTTAGCCTGGAGAATCCCATGGACAGAGAAGCCTGGTGAGTGGCACCGGTCCAGAGGGTTGCAGAGTCAGACACGACTTAGCACGCATGCATGCTCTCCTCCCAGTGCAGGTCAAGCAGACCCTTTTGATCAATTCAACCCCTCCAGCATCACATCTCACAACCTGTGTGACCTTGGGCAAGCCCCTTCCCTTCCACTACCCCCACTGCCAAGTCAGGGTGGTGGTGACTGGCAGCTGCCCGCAGCCCCAGCCAGGCCCTGTGGCACCCATCTCATGCCTGATGGCAGCCTGGCCCCTCTGGCTGGCGAGTGGTAACCAGGGTGGCTCTCGAGCTCCCTTCTTTCCTGGAAGGTTCGCTTACCAGTAGTCAGGACCCCACCACCCACCCACCAGGACAGGCCTTGGGAAGGAAGGTCTGCCAGACGTTTGCCCAGCCCGGGGTCTGGCCTGAAAGGGCTGTGCCAGGTCATGGGATGCCAGGTGGGCCTCATCCCCTGCTGGCTCAGCCTGAGCCCACACCTGAGCCAGGTGAGGCAGGGGCCCCAAGGGTGTTGGGGGATCAGACATGGGCCCCAGGATGGGAGCTGGGGGGGCCTGAGCACCACCCCAGGAGCCCACGCCCACTAGCAGGCCCTCCCCACAATGGGCCCTCAGGCTCCAGGGAGGCAGGGGCGAAGGGAGGGGCTCTGGGGACACAGCAGAGACAACCACACTGGCATCTGGCAGGGAAAGGTTTATTAAGCTTCAACCACAGAGTAACAGAGTGAAACAGACACGGGGAGCCCGGTCTATACCGGGAGGTGAGCGTGTTACAGATAGGACCTTGTGCATGTGTTGGGGGGCAGACAGTGCCATGCAGCCACAGCCCCCGGGAGCAGCTGCGAGACCGGGCACTCGGCGCTGAGACACACAAACACCAGGCTGCTTGTGCCCACCTGATACAAAATTCAGTAATGTGCGATATTACTCTTTATAATCCCTTTTCCTCATAAAATGTTATGTGTTTAACACACACTTATATCACTGCTAAAATCAGCCAAGAGCTATTATAGTGCTCCAACTTAATAAGTTGATAAAAAAATGTTGTCCTGTGGCCAGTTCACAATGGAACTAAATAAGTCCTGTTCCGAGACGCCTGGGGAGTTCCTCTGGTAACAAGAGGCCTTTCCAATAACCAGGTCATTCTGCCACTGAGACACAGTCCTGGTCCACAGCACATGGAGCTGTGCCCCTGGCCGCCCGGGAGAGGGCCCAGCAGAGGCGGCCACGCCCAGGGACAGGCTGGGCGAGGGGCCAGGATGGCGGGGGCCGGCTCCCCACCAGGAGGTAGTGACAGAGGCCCCGACGTGCTGCGCGCTTGAGGGCCGCACTGGGCGGACGCCACTCCCTGGGCAGCTGCGCTCAGGAAGTGGGCCCCCGGCAGCCCTGTCAGGCTGGCCTGAGCCCCCAGGCTGGGGAGCAGGCAGAAGACAGATGGGGAGTCTGAGAAGCAGCTGCTTGTAGATGGAGCGTGAACAGTCGCACGTCTGTCACCGGTGGCAACATTCCGGGAGGGTCCTTGCCTGTGCTCGGGGTGGGGGTGGCCAAACGTAGACAGAGAATCAGGTGTGAGCCAACAGCTTGAAGGTGCTCTGTGTCCAATGAATGTGGTGTTTGACAGACTCGCTCCAAGCGGCTGTCTCTGGCGCTAGCAGCCCACACCCTTGGCCACAGGAGGGAATGGCTGGGACCTTCTGGAGTGTTCTTCAGACACACCACACAGGCAGCCCCTTCAGAGGCTCGACTTTGGGGTTCTGGGCGGCAGAGAGCGACTTCCCCACACGCTCACACCTTTAAGAAACACACCTGAGGACTAGTTGGAGCCAATGACCTTCTTAGGGCCCAGCCATTGCCTGCCCCCCACAGGGGACAGTACTGCCAGCCCTCCACCCACCCAGAATCTTCACCAACGCTGACTGCTGGCAAAACGGGGAGGGTGCTGCCTGTCTTCACTGAGCTGACTTTTTAGGGAACCAAAGATGCCAAATCCATGTCACCCTATCTGGGTAGTCCATCGATATGACCTGGCAACCAGCCAAATCCCTACCAAGCTCTCTACTCACAGCACCCAGCCCTGACTGGTGCCCATGACCCCCAGGGCCCACGAGGCCAACTACAGGCTCGACTCCAGCATCAGCTACCCGGCCAGCCCACCCATGGGTGGCACCACCCACTGGTCACCTTGGCCGGAGACCAGACAGAGGACTTTTCATGAGGGGCCAAAGCCGCGCTCCTCGGAGCGGCCTGCAGCGGCTCCCACGGCTATCTGAGGTACAGTGTTGGGAACCAACCACAGCCCCCAGCAACGGCCGGCCACTACCGCATGGACAGCCCGCTCCGCTTAAGACACAAGGTGACGCCAGAGCCTTGGGTCAGTGCAACCTGGGAATAAGCTCGCTGCGGGGATGGGGCTGAGGCAAAAGCACTCACTCCACAACACCCCCCGACAAAGCTCACCGCCAGTCAAGAGCTGGAGGCCGGCCCCACGACTGTTCTCTCCTGACCCGGGCCGCGAGGCACCCGCCCTCCCAGATCCACACGGTAAGACCCACTCCGGTCACACGCAGGCAGAAGGCTTGGCGGCCTGCAGAACTCGAGACGGCCGCACACGGACTCGCTTCTGCCTCAGCCGCCGACAGACGCCCTTCTCCAGCGGGCCTCTGCCCCGAGCGCATCCCAGGGTTGTTCTTGTCCTTCCGTGTCTTCGCTGTTTCAGACCAGGTCTAAGGCTGGCATTGCTGGGGCCCCACTTGCTCCTACACAGCAAGCCCTGGCCGGGCTGTGGACACGGTGGGCCCAGGACGTGTGGCTCTTCCGGCCGGTTCATCTCAGAGCTTGACGCGGGCTCTCCCCTATACCCCTACATTTTCAGCTCACTGC
This sequence comes from Kobus ellipsiprymnus, assembly GCA_006410655.1. Classification (NCBI taxonomy): domain Eukaryota; kingdom Metazoa; phylum Chordata; class Mammalia; order Artiodactyla; family Bovidae; genus Kobus; species Kobus ellipsiprymnus. The sequence goes on along the minus strand of SJYR01000303.1, from coordinate 270,895 downwards.
TCTCCCCCGTTTTCCGTCAGGAGACCCCCTCGAGGAGCAGAGCAGCTAAACAGAGGCTGCGATCTAGATCACAGGAGGACTTTCCATCCTAAAGCTATGAAGGCCGTCGAACGGCATCAAGGTGACCTACTGGGTACCCGCGGGCGGGGCGAGGGGAGGAGCACAGACTGGACGTGGGGCTCAGGAGTGGAAAGGACTTGCCCGTCTGGGCACAGGATCCCCAAGGCCCTTCTCCAGCCGTGATGCACGTCAAAAACACTCCCATTTCCTAGTTGGTTCTCCGTGACCCTGGGCTTCCAGGGGAGGACACGTGGCTTGCGGCTGCATCCAAAACGGACAGGCACTGCTGCTCCTCAGGGACAAATTGCAACCTGCAAAGTGCCGCAAGTGACAGAGAGACAGGATGGGACCAGAGGCCGGTCAAGTACACGAAGCACAGCTGTTCCTCTCAATACACAGGAAATTCAAGTAGTTTATTTAAAAACTGCGTAGTTTCATCTTGAAATATATATCTATATATATATATATTTGCTTTAGAATGATCATATTGCAGCATGACTCTCATGCGTTTTAAAGTCCTTTATTTAAAAACATATTGACTTGAGGCAGCGAAGAGTTAGAGTCCTCTCACTTTATCCGGGCGATGTGTGGGAGGCCTCCCTCTTTCTCCTGAGATCAGCGGACTTAGACTGACCGTCCCAAAGAAGAAAAGCAGAAACTGCTTACTTAGAAAGAGATTGTGGTTTGAAAAGCACTTCCAAACAGCTGCAGCATGTGATGACCGTGCTTCCCTGGGGTGCAAGTTTGGTTCTGCGCTGAAACCGGAAACGCCACGCTGAGCTGACCTGTGGGGCAGACCGTCTCCCTGTCCAAGACCCACTTTCTTCACGGCAGGGCGGTCCTGACTCCGGCAGCCGGCGGGGGTGAGCAGGCGCAGAGGTCAGACGGGCGCGGAGTGTCCGGCGTGTGGGCCTGGCGGCGGGCGCGGGTGGCATGCCACGCCAGGAGCTCTGCCCCCATGGTCCCCCCACAGACGGTTCAAAAACAAAGTGCAATGAAAGAGTCACAGCGTCTCCCGGAGCTCCGGACAAGACGACAGGCAGGGGGCAGGCATAGATGCGGGTGGGTGCAGGGACGGCTCTGCCAGCTCCAGGGCTGCCCCCGGCGGGTGGTCTGGCCCGGCCGGGCGGGCCTCCCCACCAGTGTCCCGGGGGCCCAGCCTCCTCCCAGCTTTGGTGTCACAGCTACTGCGGCCCGCCGCCCGGGTACAACGTGTCAAACAGGAAAGCAGGAGATGTGTTCTTCAAGAAAACCAGTTTTGGAAAATAAAGACAAAAATTTTTTTTTTCTAAAATAATCATAGAGAAAAATACTCTCCAATAGCTGCAGCACCAACAAAATGTGACGAGATCTGACAGAACGTCCAAATACCTGTAGGCATCCACAGGGAAAAAATGTGATAAAAAGTGTTTTAGTCACTGACTACACAACCGTTATCTGAAGAATTCAGATAAGATATAGCAAAATACATCAGATACTTTTTTGCTTTCAATTATAACTTTAGAAATGGAAAAATCTTTTTTTCTAAATCGTTTCTCTATATGGTAAATCTGGTTTATAATTTTAAAACGTGCAGAATAATATACCTGCAGAACGAAAGAGACAGTTGAAATTAAAAGATCTTTTTTGATTAAAAAAAATGATTCATTTTAATTGTGGAAAAAGTAATTAATGAGGTGTTTTCATCTACTGGCTCAAACCTACGCTACAGCTACTGAGCCTCCACCATGGTCGGTGAAGGGCTCTGGTGCGCGCGGCGGCCAAGGCCACGGCAGCCGGCCTGCTGGGCGCCACCCCCACCTCCCCGCCGCCCTGGAATGTGTGCACGGCATGGCTCGGCTCAGACCATCGACTCGGTCTCGATGAGCCCCTGCGGGCCGTCCTTCCGGGACAGCTTCAGCACCGTGGGCTTCTCGGCGCTGCCGCTCGCGCCTTCGCCCAGCGGCTGGGAAGACAGGCCCTTCTGCTCTTCCTTGGCTTCTTCGGACACCTCTGGGTAGATGACCAGGAAGGCGGCCGTCAGGAAGCCCAGGAAAGAGCCCACGGAGGCCACCATGGGGATGACACGCACGGTCCCCACCGCGTCGACCACGCTGCCCAGGGCGGAGGCCACCAGGATCTGGGAGATGTAGACCTGGCAGGACAGGATGGCGCAGTCGATGCCGAAGCCACGCCTGGAGGTCCCGGGGCTGTGATGCACGTACTGCAAGAGAGGTGGGCACGGCATGAGGGCAGCGCCAAGGAAAGCCACGCACCGGCATCCCCAGGGTCTGAGACAGAACTGCCTTCCCTCCGCGGCTGCACACCCGCTCGCCTGGCTCTCTGTCCCCCCTACTCATCCTGAACATGGTACTGAGGGTTCCAGCCACTGCAGGAAGGCAAGGAAAATAGATAAAACCGTTAAGAATTAGAAAGGAAGAAATGAAACTCATTACTCATGGAGGATGTGACTGTGTGTGCAGAAAGCCTGGGAGAATCTATAAATATGCTATGACAATTAATACAATATACCATATTTAGGGAATATTATAAAGGCTCAATACTACAAAGTTTTAAGTCTCTCCAAATTGATCCATATAATCACTGTGTTTCCAATTAAAAAAAAAAAAGGTCCAGAAGCTGATCCTAATATTTAAATAAAAAGGAAATGGTCAAGGTAACCAATTAACAGTGTTGAAAAACCAAGCTGGAGAACTTAACACTACCAGGTTTCATTCAGCTCTTCTTGTAAAACTACTTAAGACAGTGTAGCCACTGTGAGCGGACAGACAGAGCCATGGAAGGGAATACAGATATCCTCCAGCCAGACCCCCACCCACGGCCATGTTCGGCAGCGTGGGGGAGGGGGACCGGACACCGGTCATGAGACCATTCTTACTTGGGGGCGCCGTCAAGTTCTGATCCACCTTAGACCACACACATGCACTCTATCCCAGGCAGACCACAGGTGAGGGCGTGAGTGCAAGGGAAGACGCGGGCAAGAATGCTCCACGCAGAAAGCGCCAGTGAGAACCGCAGAGCCGCCCACTGCTGGTGGCCTCGTGGCCTGGGCTGCCCCCAGCGCCTGCTCACCCACCTCTCTGATGTCGTGGTACTGCCCGAGCAGGGCATAGGGGCAGTAGGAGTTGCTCATGGAGACGACGCCCATGGTGCTGATCATGATCATGGCCACGTAGACGTTGGCGAACATGGCCATCACAGCCGTGCCGACGGAGAAGCCCAGCGTGCCCAGCACGTAGATGACCCTGATGCTCAGGTCGTAGTTGTCCAGGTACTTCTGTAGCAGGGCTGCAGAGAGGGGCCGCCTGGTGACCGGAAGGCACACGGCCTGCTCGCTCACCTGCCTCCACTGCACTCAGCCTGGCTCAGGAACAGGGATGGGACACCCCTCGTCTTTCGCTCCCCAGCCACCACGCACAGCCCCTGGATGGACCCCCAGCTCACCGTGCCCCAATCCACCGCCAGGGGGGCCACACCTCAAAAGGAGGCCGACCCTCGTGGTTCCGATCCTGCCTCCAGTCTAGGCCCACTCGGTGCCCTCTCTGGCCTTGGGCCCTGCCCTGCCTTGGGGACTGGGTTGTGGCTGGTTTTCCTCGTGTGTCCCGACCCCTCTGGGTCAGGCTTTCTGACCCAGCCCTCCTGAGAAGTCCTGTAGTAAAACAGACAGCACTGTGACCGTCAGGCTGGCTGTCCGTGGTCACTGGCTGTTATCCCATCATCCACAGGTAGAGGCCAAGATCAGCCAGAGGCCCGTAACCGCGGCTCTGCCCCATTCCTGGAAGGCGTGCCTGTGCGCTGCTCCTGAGCCTGAAGCCTGTCACTGCCACCCTCTGTTCTCCAGGGCACAGGGGACCCCAAGGAAGGCTGCTTGTCTCCTCCAGCCACCCCAAGCTCCAGCAGAACCCAGACACACTGCGTGTGCTCAGGCAGAGCCTGGGACGTCTGCCCTTCAGGCTCAGAGCACAGCTCCTGCAGCACTGCCATCGCCCTGAACCCTGGCAGGCCCTCCCTGGGAGCTGGCAGGCGGCCACGTGAAGGACAGCTGAGGGCTTGCAGCAGTGGCGCGAGCGGCTCCGCCTCCAGGCAATGATGAACGATGATGCTGCTGCTGTTCCTGAGGGCCAGCCCCGTCGAGGCAGGGCCTGCGGCCCATGGAGCAGGACGCCTGTCGGTCTTTCGGGTCACGGAGCGAGTTCAGGTGCTCGGCTCACCTGGCTGGGGGCCACTTACCTGAGCAGGTGGCACCGGTGGCTGCATAGATGACCAGGCCCCAGCAGCCCATCTTCACACCTGCGCTGTAGGCCTGCCACGCCGTTGAGTTGGATGGAGCCTGTTCCAGACACAAGATGAGGGTTCAGGGGGTGGGGCCGGCATGCTGCGCCTCCAGGGGGAGGGGTCGTTTACACCAAAATCACTGAGGCATCTCAACTGTGGCAGCGCAGGGAGAAGCAGCCACGGCCCAGGCCGCTGCCTGTGGCGGACCCTCTGCACTCTCCCCCAGCCCTGCTCCACTATCTGGGCCCAGGACGCCTGCCGTTCCCGCCTCTGGCCTCCCGGAGCCCAGTGGCTGCATGGAGCGGCCTCGGCCTGGCGGGCCGCGTGGGGCAGGGAGGCCTGAGCCATGACCAGCCTGGACCTCCTGGTGCCACTCTGGGCCAAGAGCACAGGTGTGAACCTGCGGACGCCCTGGGGCCTAGAAGCCATGCCCACGTGGCCTGGACACCAGCAACAACAGAAAGCTGCTTCAGCCTGCAGGTTCTGGGGCCACCTGTGTATGGAGAGAGGCGGGCCCCTGGCCTGCCTGCCTCCAGCTCCCTGGTGTTCCCGCACTTCCAAAGCCTGGGGCCAGGCGGGGTGTGCTCACCACAGACCCAGGCCCGGATGCCCTCTTGCATTCATACATGAGGACCCCTGACCACGTTCTCAACAGGAGCGCACCTGGACTGGCTGTCACCCAGGCTCCCTCCCACGGGCAGGGGGGCCGGGGTGCTCACCTTGGGGTCCCCCTCGAAGATGACCTGGCCCATGAAGTCAGTGTAGAACACAGCCTCGGCAATGACGGAGAACCAGGTGAGCAGGTGGCAGAGGCAGAGGCGCACCAACTCGGGGGGCATCTTCAGCATGGACAGCCAGAGCAGCCGCACGGTGGTCTCGCCCTCGCCCTCCTCGCTCTCTGAGTCCCCGCTGGACGTGGTGGCCCCGCTCTGGTGGCGGCGGCGGTGCTGCCGTGGCCGCGCCTGCAGGTCGTAGAGGTCACTCATGCTGCGTGAGGGCTTGATGAGCACCACGGCATTGGCGCGCCGGTGGCGGTAGCGGTGGGAGCCGATCTTGCCGTAGTAGGAGAAGGTGCTGGAGGCCTGCCGGCGGAACACGTGCCGGCGCCGGCGGGCGGGGCCTGCCGTGGCGGGGGCCTTCAGGGCGGCCCGGCTGTAGATGCAGGTGCCCGGGCCATCCCGCAGCCCCACGCTGCCCCCGTTCGGGAGCCTGGCCGCGCTCAGGGGCTCCTCCAGCAGGGTCTCATCCTCGCTGGCGGGTGCGCGGAGTGGCAGGGGCCGGCGGGGCAGCCGGGTTGGGGCGTGCTCCTGGCTGGTGCTGCGGGGGGTGCTGGGGCAGGAGGCGTCGTGGAAGATGGAGGGCTCGATGTCCTGCAGGAAGAGCTCGGGCTCCAGGCCCAGTGCAGCCTCAGGCACATGCAGCACCGAATCGCTCTTGCTCCGCACCAGGCCCTCATCCAGGAAGTCCAGGGCTAGCTCATGCTCTGACTGCACCTCGTCCGGGAACAGGGCGCTGCCGTCCAGCACGCAGGTGCGGGGGCCAGGGGCCGGCGTGCCAGCTGGGTCCCCGCCACGCTCCTGCTGGGGGCTGTACTGCTCCTCCTCGATGCTGGACAGGTGCAGGGCCACAGACACTGTGAAGATGATGGCCGCGAAGAAGAACAGCACCTGGTTCTGCGTCCGGAACCAGGAGCCCAGGAAGGTCTGGGTCCAATCCAGCCCGCCCAGCACGTAGCCGATGGCCCCGCCGAGGCCTGGGGACGGGAGGGGACGGCGCAGATGTGAGCAGAGCAGTGGCTTGGGCCATGGGGCGGGGAGCCCAGACAGGTGTTCACAACTCCCCCCACCAAGGGGGGCTCCAGGGTCACTCAGAGAGAGAACGGGAAGAGCAGGGACAAAGCACGACAGCTGAGCCCAGGCTTGGGATCCCGACCTGACAGCTTCCTTCTTCCTGAATTAGGAGGGAAACTGGTCCAGCCCGGGACTCTCTCCCTACTAACCACCATCCCCGAAGCTCAGGAGCCCACGTTCCCATTGGATGGGAAAGCTGCCCGAATGGAGGGGCCGGCCAAGCACGGGACCCTGGCCTTGGGCCAGCAACTTCGCACGCCCCCCACCTCAGACCAGTCACTCGGCCCTGCCGAGTCCCTGCTCACTGCCTTACCCACCGGGGTCTACATGAAGCTGCTCGGGGACCATGAAGCAGCCTCCCCCAGACCCGACGATCCAGGGGTGGGGCTCAGAGCCGGGGCAGGGCCCGCTTACCAGCAGAAAAGGCGTGGATGTTGAGGGCCATGTCCTGCTCCTCACTGTCCACCACGTCCAGCAGGTACGCACGGATGGGCCCCTCCGTGGCGTCAGCACTGAAATCCAGGACCACCACCCCCAGCACAGTGAGGACGATGCCGATGGGCTGCCGGGTGGGGACATCGCCGAGGGCCAGGCCTGCCGGGGCACGGAGGAGCAGCAGCTCAGTGCCCCCACGGAAGCCGCGGGGGGTTCTGCGCTCCTGGGTGCAGCCTCGCCACACGGAGGCGGGCTCCGTCTCTCCCGCTGCTTTGAAGCGGGTTATGAGCCGTAATCACACACCTGCCTCAGGTGAGTCTGCCCCCGAACCTGGAGACCAGCCTGCTCCCTGAAGGCTGAGCTGCTGCTGGTTGTACTGGATGAGGGGCACTCTGGGCACAGAGGTGCTGCAGGGCCTGGGACCCCCCCCCACCCCGCAAGTGGGGACTCCCAGACAGCCCTGCCCCACATGAGGGCCGGGAAAGGGGCTTCTGACCAGGAGAGACACAGGTACAGTGAGAGACATAGCACCCGGGTGCAGGGCAGGAGCTCCAACTTCTGTGTGGGCCACAGTGGGCTGGGGCCAGCCCCACAGACAGGTCCCTGCCAAAACCAGTGTTCCCTCTGAACCAAGCCTGCAGGTGCCTGGAGGGTAGCAAGCCTGTGGACTCCTGACCCAGGGACAGCCAGCTTGGGGGGTGCATGGTGCACAGCTCAGGGAGGCCCCTCTTGCACCCCCTCCAAGCCTGGGACTGTGCCCACCCCGCCAGCACACGCGGGCCCTGGAGCAGCTGAGCAAGGCTCTGCTGCACACGGACCTCTTCGGCCACCTCCCTTCCTGAGCCTCCCAGTGTCCGTGACTGCCCGAGGACCGATGTGGACGCGGGCAAGTTCACCTGCGTCAGGACACAGGTTAAGCTTCTGTCTTAGCTGTCGCCAGAAAACAAGATGTTTGCTTTTTCACATTCCTGATCGGTTCTCTCAAGACAAAAGGTATTTTTCCCACAAATAGCTGCTTTAACTGAAAACAAACAACAGAAAGAAGCAAAACAAACCCCGAGTACACGAACTAAAAAAACAAGTAGCATACTAGGTCTGGACATTTTCAATACCAAGTCTGAAAAAAGGAGGAAAAAAAAAAAAAAGAAAAGATAATTTCTGAAATAATGCTGGAAACAGGACGTGGTGTCAGATACGCATTAAAAACAAACGGGTCACAACAGGAAGCGCTCCCTGAGAACAGGTTCCCACGGCATTCCCACGTGGGGCCCGCAGCCTGGCCACCGCCCGGGGGCCAAGGACGCCCGCCAGTGGCCCCGGCCAGGACCAGCGGTCTGGGCTCCTCATACCTGCACGCCCGGTGGAGCCTGGCTCCACGCCCCGCCGACCCCGGGGCAGGACTCACCGATGGCAGAGCCGTTGAGGAACAGCGCCACTCCAAAGAGCACGCCCACGCAGAGCGCCAGGATGAAAGGCCGCCGGCGGCCCCAGCTCAGGGTGCAGCGGTCACTTGCGGAGCCAATGAGGGGCGTGAAGATGAGGCCAAGGATGGGGCTCAGGAACCAGGTGAGGCTGTAGTACTGCTCCGGGAGGCCTGCAACACACACAGCCGTCACCCTCGGGCAGGTGGGTGGCTAGCAGCACGCGCCCTGCGCACACACCCGCCAGCTGGAGACCCCTCGGGCACACGTCCCCCACGAGGCCCAGTGTCTGAAACCAACCAAAGCCCACCTGGGAAGCATCCAGTGGCCCAAGGCCAGACCCAGGCTGTGGAGCCAGGCCTGGGGGTGCACAGAGCCTTCAGAGCAGCACCAGAACCAGCGGGCCCGGGCCGCCATGCATGTGTGGAGAATGCGGTGTCAGGCCCTGCAGCCGGCACCCATGAGGGTGACGGCATGAGGGTGAGGCCCTCTCGCTCCACTGGCGCTGATTGGGGCCTGGGGTTTCAGGGGCACTGCTCAATGCCACCCTCAGGGACCGGGCTCATATCAGCCCAGAACACGGCATATGGCAGCTTCAGAGAGTAGAGGACCTGTGATCCTCCCTTTGCCTCACTGGCCAAAACCTATCACCAGAGCCCTACAGAGGGACCCTGCGCCACTGATGCACTAAACGGCCCCAGCAGTGGGCTTCCAAGTGGCTACCGAGGGCAATGAGAGGGGATGCCCCCATGCGTGTCCAGCTGGAGCCAGGGGGTCGGGTCTGGTACCTAATCTTCCCACCCGCCCAGAGGCAGTGATGACCATGCCCGTTTCACAGACAGATAATCTGAAGCTCAGAGAGGTCAGGTGATCTGCCCTGTGTTGACAGAGCACAAAAGCAGGAGCCCCAGCATTTAAACCCAAGGCTGCCTGGTTTCCACATATAAGCACAGACCCTGCCCAGCCCCACCCTCCACGCCGTCGCCCGCTGACACAACCCCGAGGCCCACCATCCCTAGGACAGAGATGGGTCTGGCCCACTTATGCCCAGGATGCACCTCAGCCGCATCCTGCACACTCCATGGGTTCCATTCATGCCACAGACAAAGGGGGATAGCAGCCTCCACTGGCGGGGCCAGGTGGGTGGTAGCCCTTTGTCGGGGGGGACAGACGGGGGCTTCACGCTGGTGTGTTCAGACCTTGACCTGGACAGGGCTCCCTGGGGACAGCTCACCCGGCTGGGGGATGTGGGTCACGCACCTCTGTGTATCAACTTCAGTGAAGAGCTGACTTAAAAAAAAATACAAGGTGCTGTGGCCCGCCAGCAACTCGGTCAGCGAAAGTTTTACACCGCCAAGCGCGCTGAGGAACGGAACATCGTGCTGACTACCAAGGAAAATAAACTGTGTAGGAGGAGGAAATCATTTTCAGAGGAGGGAAGCACCTTTCAGAACTGTTGCTAGCGTGCCCATTAAAATATTGACGCGTTCAGCCTAGAATTTGAGGTGCTGGCCTTGACCTTTCCATAACCTTAGGAAGGGTGAACTGTGCTGTTTCTAAGTCAGCAGGATGAGCTGCTCGTTCAGGAAACGGGGAGCTTGCTGAGCGTGCTCCACTGCCGCGCCGGGGTCTATGTGGTGGGCCTAGGTCCTTGACGCTCATTATCAGGGGAGGGCAGGGATGGGCCGACACTGCCCACCCTTAAGAGGGCGGCATGGAGAGCAAGCTTCTCAGGAATGACTCCCTCCCCGCACCACTCCTGGGAGCCCGTGGTCACCTTCAGAGACAAAGGAGAGCATCCTTTCCCCGGGGGACACAGTCTCTCTTGCTGGGCTTTTTCAAATGTCACAACTTTACTACTGAACACTGACTAGCCTAGTGACGGGGCTGCGTGCAGAGCTGCAGCACGCACACACACTCACACGGGCATGTGTGCACGTGCCCGCTGTCTCCCCCGGGGGCCTGACCTTCCTGCTTCAGGCACCAGGAGACGCTCCAGACCACACCTGCCGACTCTCGCCTCCCTGCCTGGCTCCCAGCAGAACCCTGAGGGGAACCGCCTGCCCACCCCTGCTCTGGACACAGTGCGATCATGGTGTCTGGGGTCTGCCTTCCGGGTCTGTCAGTGCAGGAAGAGGGTGTCTCACGGCTCTGACCCCAGGACATGGGCACCTCACTCCGGAGCTGCCCCTCCTGGCCTGAGCGGTCCTCTGCCCCTCGAGCAAAGCTCCGTCCACCTGAAGTCCCCTTTATCTGGGTCGGCACTGCCCCAGCCGACTCAGGCTTCCTGTCCCCGCCTTTTCAGCCTCCATCCCTCTGGATCACAGTGTTTTTGGAGCGGGTGGGTGGGCCCTGTCTCCCGCGTCTCCTCCCGGGGTGTGCTCAGTCCCTCCTGTTGCTAGCAGCTGTCGTGGGGGGGCTGGGCCTGCCACTCCACCGCCTGCTTCCGCTGCCCCTCCGGCCGGCTCTGCCCCTCTTGCTCCTGCCTTCTCTTGGAGACGCAAGTCCTCCTTCGAGTTCCATGGTGATCCGCACACTAGCGCTTCAGCATCATTTGGCAGTGGCTGCTCTAGAGACTCAGAGAAGGCGATGGCACCCACTCCAGCGCTCTTGCCTGGAAAATCCCATGGACAGAAGAGCCTGGCGGGCTGCAGTCCACAGGGTCGCTGAGGGTTGGACATGACTGAGCGACTTCACTTTCTCTTCACCTTCATGCACTGGAGAAGGAAATGGCAACCCACTCCAGTGTTCTTGCCTGGAGAATCCCAGGGACAGGCGAGCCTGGTGGGCTGCCGTCTATGGGGTCGCACAGAGTTGGACACGACTGAAGCGACTTAGCAGCAGCAGCAGCTCTAGAGACTACTATATTCACCCCCTCTGGTGAGACCCCGGCACCTGTCTGTGCCGATCTACCCCAGGTCCGTCTATGCTGAAGCAGCACATGCGTCACGTCTGCAGACTCGAGAAACCCGTGGTGTGCAGGGAGCTCTGAATAATCGCTCATTCTAAAGGAACCAAGACGAACGTGTCTTTCTTCTTACCTGCCCATCTTACCATCCCCATACCCTTCCTTCCTTCCTCCTCGGGATCCCAGGGTCACGGGGTATCACTTCCCTTTGGCCTGAAGAACCACCTTCAGCTTCTTCAGCATTTCCTAGAGGTCTGCTGATGACAGCTGACCACAGTTCTCTTCCTTTGGTCCCTCAGGGGTATTTCTGCCGCGTGCAGGACTCTGGGTCAACACCTCTGTGGCGAGCTGTGCTCGGTGTCAAGTCCGCGCAAGGCAGTCTTTGGGAGCAGGGCTCTCGGGGGCCTGTGCTCTGTCTGTGGGTGCGTCCATCCCCTCAGACGCGGGGCTGTGGGGCTTCAGAGACATGACCTGGGGAGTTCTGTCAACCCTTTCTCAAAGGGGTCACGCAACTGAAAGCGAATCTCGGGAAGCTTGTCAAGCTGGGTGCTGCTCAGCAATTCACTCCAAACCTGCGTCCTGCTCGCCCAGAAGAAACCACCGCCACGCAGCATCGCCGCCCAGAGCCCTCGCCCCGCAGGAGTGGCTGCGGGTGCGCACGGACCGCCTGCTCGGCCGGCTCCTGGGGCCTGAGCAGGGCCTGCCGGCCCACGGCCCAAGGGGCCGGGGGAGACCACCCCGGAGTCGCACGCCCAGCCCCGCCACCCCTGGGCTCCGTCTCCGCCAGCACCACCTTGTGCCCCTCCTGCGGCTTCCACGGCAGCCTGCCTGCATCCCCTCTGGCAAGGCTGTCACTGTCACCTCCCTCCCCACCATCCCCCTCCACCCATGGCAGCTTGGATTCCCCCTTCGGCTCCCCCAAAACTGCCCTCGCAGGTCACCAGGCCGCCTGCCTGCCAGCCCAGCCGGCCTGCATTCAGCAGGCTTGGCCAGAGCCCCACGAGGGCAGAGCGTGTCGGCACACGTGCCAGCTGCCCTGGCTCAACGCTGAGGACCAGGACCCTTTCCCCAAACCCCCGCCTCCTTCCCACCCTGCACAGGACCCCTAGGCCAACCCCAGGGAGGCCTCTGTGCAGAGGTGGCTGGGCCAGGAGCTGGTCAGACTGCAGAGCCCAAGGGGCCGCCTGGACCTTCGGTGGGGTCCATCTCCTGGCTTTGTCCCCGATTCTCCTGAAAGTCACAGAGCGGGTACGAGTCCCCAGCAGCTGAGTCAGGGGTTGGGGAGGGCCGGGTGCACGCAGCACTGACCACAGGAGGGACATGTCTTCATTTAAACATGGGGGCAACAAAGATGAACGCGTCCCATCACGTCCCTGGGGCAGCGACGAGCCTGAGAATACAGCCCTGGGCCAGCCCCTGTCCGTCCCCAGTGTGGCTGCTGCTGGGACAGCCGGATGTGGCATTTCCCAGCAAGGCTCTAAACACACACAGCACCGGTGCATAGTAAATAATTTTTGTTTTCTTCCAGGCAAAAGCGAACAACAATGGTGGGACCAGGAAGACTGGCGGTTCACAGGAAACGCCGGGGGCGTCGTGGCTCACCGAGGGCTGAGTGAGGTCACGGGCGACTGCGGCCACGCTCAGTCACGCGCGGCCTCCCATTCAACACAACTGCTTTTTTGATAAACTGGTCCTTCTGGGGGGAGGGGGCCAGGGTACCGGGAAAGCGGCCTATAAATTGTTTAACAAAAGATCTGAAATGGGAATAGGAACTTCATTCTTTCTCTCAATAGACAAAGCCTTCCTCATCAAGATACGCTTGTATTGTCAGACAAAAACTTCACGATAACACCAAAGCCATGAGAACCAGCTCTCCGTGGGAACTGCTCAGCAGCCTGGGGTGACCTCGGAAGGATCTGCCAGCCTCGTGGGGAGCCGTCACCAAGGGGCCCCAGGGAGGGGTACAGGTGCAAAAGAGCAGCAGGCCTGCCTCTGAACACATACACGAGACCCCGGGCAAGGGCTGGAGGCAGGGTCCTGGGGAAAGGGGCCCCTGCTGGGAGCCCCAAGCCGGGAGGGTCTGCACCGGGCAGCAGGCAACACCTCCTCCAAGTGGAGGGAAGACTACAGAGCTGCAAGGAACCTTCTAGAGCCCCAGGGAGGCAGGGAGAAAGAGGACGACGAAGAAGAAAAACAAGCTTAGGCACCTCTTCTGGGGCCTCCCCCTTGGGACAGCAAGCCCTGGTGTCTCCAGGTGCAACGGGCTGGTTCCTGGGAGCCCAGAACTGAACGAGACGCCCCTCATCACAGAGTAGAAGCACTGGGACAGGCGCCTGAAGGTGCAAGGTGCAGGGCCCAGAGCCTGGGCCGTGCAGGGCCAGTCCCATCAGTGCCGGGGGAGAGCCATGTGGCATGGCCACTTCTGTCCAGTTTGGGCGTACGTGCTCCGTATGGGAGGACTGTGGTAAAGAAGGAGCTGTTCCAGAGGAAAGTGACCGCTTGGAAACGGCACGATTCAAACTTACTGAAGGCACCATTACTTAAGTAACAGAACATTCTGAACGGTCAAAATAAACCCTTCTGGTAAAAATAAAAACCTCCTCCAGCCCCTCGTGTTGGCCCTGAGGCCGGGCCTGGTTCCCCAGGAATGGACTGGCAGCCCCACACGGGGGTTGCCCAATACCCCGCAGGGGCACTGGTCCTCTGATGGACCAGGAGAGGCCTCCACAGCCCAGCAGGGTGCTCCTGGCCAGACAGGACTGGACACTGGCCTCTGGGAAACCAGTGGGCACCCCTCTGGGGCCCTTGGGGCCCGGCTGCAGGGGCCTCTCCTCCAGGCAGCTCCTAGGAGCATGGTTCCCCGCAGACAGATACACTGGCCGCTCTCCACGGCCCACGCATCCCGGCTCTGACACAGATGCTGCACCAGGCCACAGTGCCCAGGTCATGGTGGGGGCATCAAGTTTGCCCCAAGCCTCGTGGTGGCCACTCAGGCCCGACTCAGGCTGGTGCCTATATGAGGCCTGGACATGCTGGCAGCCAAGGTCTCTCCCAGCCCCAGGAGTCCATGATCTGAACTGAGGAGGGACCCCAGGCAGCACCCTATTTGCTGTGATTCACAGTGCTTTGGTTTTAACAATAAGTGGGGCTGTTGGGGGCATGGGGACTCCTGGGGGCGCCAGCGGACTTCCACTGCCTCGGCCAACGTCACAACACCTACATGATGTCAATGAACCAGGAGCTCAGACACAACACGCCGGGATCGCCCAAGGGCCGAGGACAGTGAAGTGCAGACGAGTAGGCAGGAAGGCACGCGTGTGTGCTAGCTTCCTGTCAACACAATTTGACTGTAAGCGTGTAATTAACTTTTAAATAGTGGATGCGCTCAGCCAAGGGCCCCGAGGAGTCATGGAAGTTTGGGAGCCAGCTCAGGCACACCCCAGGCTGCAGCCAGCAGGGCCTTTGCAGTCTGCCTCCTGAAAACACGATGACAGGAAAACTAGCAGGTCGTCCGGAAACTTTAAAAATGGAATTCATACAAAAGGTTGCACCACCTTAACCAAGAGAGATCTTGAGCACTTTTGAAACCCGCTGACCAAGGTTCCCTTTCTCACAGCTGCAGCCAGCACAGCTGGCAGGGCCGCCGGGGGCTGCCTCCCCTGCAAAAATCTGTATGGTAACGCCATCTCCAGGCTGGTGGGAGGATCAGGTCGCTGGACCAGCTGCTGCTGGCATGGTTACCGCAGGGTCCGCACGTCTCTTTTCTAAGAGCAGGGAACACCTAGCTCTCTCCTAGTTCACGGCAGCCTCTGGTTTGGCCCAGCCAGAAGAAAAGAGAGGCTCAAACCCTGATTCTATGCTTTCTGGCCATGGAGCCCTGGGCAAGTCACCTCCCTCCCTGAACCCCAACTCCCATGGTGCAGAGCAGACCCGTCCAGGGCTGAGAGGAGACGGACAGCCCGGAAGCCTCGCTCACAGCCTGTTTGACACCGAGCTGCTGTGCCCAGCCTTGCCTCTCTCCATGCTGCCCGCCTTGGTGGTCAGGCAGCGTGCTGCTCTGTCCGACTCTGGTCCTAGACTGCTTGCCTTCGGCACAGTCTCCCCCACAGGCCACAGCCATGGTCTCACCACACTCTGCCTGTGGCATGGCAGGGCCCAGAGCTGCAACGGGGGAAGGTGGCAGCCCGGCGTGGCCCCCACGCCAGGCTCCGCAGTGAGCCTTCCTCCTGGCAGCCGGCTCTTGGGGCTTCCGAGCCCGCCTGCAGTGGCCGCCCTGCATGTTGACCTTGGAGCTTGGGGTTAAAGGGAGTGTGCTCTCCTTGTGCTGGCCGGCTCTCCCTGAGGATGGGGCTACAGTGCCCCCACAAGTTGGGGGGACCCACCTCCAGCGATGCCAGTGACCTGTGCCCCTGTGCTCTGCTCACCAGACCCAAGGCATGGCTGGGCCTGACCCTTAGGGGCCACACTCTGGCCACCACCCCACATAGAGAAATCCACAGCATGAGACATCTACCCTGGCTCTTCATTTCAGTGAAACGATTAAAATGCATGAGCTGCACATGAGGCCCCGTGTATCTGCCATGAGTGTCCGATTACAGAGGCGGACACCTGGGGAAGCGCTCCCCAGGCGGCAGCTGCGTCTACATGGGCTGCGTTTCCTGTCTGGCTCTGGTTAACTCCCGCTTTTCGGTCACACTCTGGCACGACAAAGGTGAAGGAAAGGAGTTTCACTGTCTGAGAGACTGCAGGGAAGACGTGGAGACCCAGGGCTCCAGCTGAGCCTGCAGTGGAGTGCTCTGGGCAGCAGAGCCCCAGGGGCGGAGGGAAGGGAGGTGCTCAGGGTTGGGGTCTCGGCTGAGGCAGAGCGTGGGGCCCACACGGAAATGCCCCGGCATCGATCAGAGCAGGCAGAGATGCCCGCTGACCGTGCCAGTAATAAACGACAGCGAAAGGGATACATGTGAACATCTAGAGGGAATTTGAGGACACGTAACTTGGTTGAAACTGATAAAGCCCAACACTTGCTAGAACTGGTGTCACATCGCCCCCCCTACCGCCACAACCAACCCTGAGCCAAGCCTGTGCCAGCTGCCTCCATCTCTCCTGCCCAGGGCAGGGCTTTTCCAGCCTCACAGCCTCGGAGCGAGACTCAGGCTTTCAGTTTCTGCCTAGTGTTCCAGTGTGAGCTACATCTCCTGGGTGGGAACTGCTTTTCCAGGTTTGCAGATAAATTACTAACACAACCACTCCTAAGTCCTCACGAGGGCTGGCAGTTCCTTCATGTTTCTTTCTGTGATGCTTCCCTGAAGCTTACAAGCTGTAAGACACACTCACGTGCTCTCTCCAGTTCAATGGGGAAAACTACCTACACTGCACCCGAAGACAAACCCTATCCACACACCATTTCCGTCATTTATACATGTGTGCATTTTGCATGGGATTTAAATAGTTGGCTTTTTAATGACAAAATTACTACCCTCTGGGACATGTCTTGCTGGTGGACACACTCTACACTGACTGCTTTTAACAGCAAAGAGAGCGTTTGTTCCAAAATTTACCATTAAAAAAATTCCTCTCTGTGATTATAATATTGTTGTAGGTTTAAGAGAAAAACTTAACATTTAGAGTGATTCCCTGGAGACCAGGAGGCCCGTGGGCTGGGCTCCCCTGAGAAGGGACCCATGGAGGACAGGTCACCCCGAACCCCGGGTCTGCGTTACCTGGTTCCTTATCATTCCAACACATACTTGTAATGCTCTGCTAAAGTTTATTTGACTTCTTTCTGGCTTTCATTACAAAGTGACATGATCACTTTCTGCAGGAATAACTGACAGCATTTTCTGTCCTTTCACTCAAGTGTACACTCACCTCTCAGTGTCCACAGAAGGCTGGCCCCAGAACCCTCCCTGAGCATTTTCTCAGGTGCTCAAGCCCCTGATACAGACGGTAGGTATCTGCACATAACCTACGCATATCCTCCCATATATTTTAAATTGTCTCTAAGATTACTTACCTAATGCAACATAATTGCTCTATTCTTGCTTTAACTAAGGCTCACATGTGCAATATTGGCAAAGGACGGAATCACTCAGATTTCTCTGGAAATCACCTCCGTGGAGTGGCTTCTAAGGCCTCCTATGATCTGGCCCACCAGGAGCCAGAGCTTCCCAAACAGGACTTGGCACCAAGCTTGTGCCATTCAGACTTAGTCACGGCTCCCCCAGCAGGCCACACTTCCCTCTGCCTCTCCCTGCCACGCCACAGGCTGGAATGTGGCAATGACTCACCTTCACTCCTGACCCCTGTGCATTTGGCAACCAGGAGGCCAGGCCACTTCCCCCACGAGCCTCCCCAACCCCTCCTCTCTGTGCCCGGCTGTCGCCTCCTGTCCTGTTTCCGCCATCCCCACGCTCGCCTTCAATGGAGAGAGCAGTGGCCTGTATTCCGACTGCCCTTCCTTCTCCAAACCATAAACCACAGCCTTGACCCCAGGCCCCGTGAGCTCAGAGGTGGTGTGCGGGACCGGTGACCCCCTCCAGGCCTCCCCGGACCTGGGACCCTTTGGTCCCTGGAGCGCGGGTGCCCGTCACCCCACAGGGACCCCCACATGCTCAGTCCCTGCACATGCATGGCCCCATCGAAGCAGAAGCCTTGGCTGCTCACCCCACCCGGGGACCTGGCACAATGCCCGGCACCTGGCGGGTAGGTGCTCAATAAGCGTTTGATGAAAGAAAAACAGGCATGGAATTCCTTGGGAAAAGCGACTGCGGCTGACATTGCATTGTCTCTAAAATACAATGATCTGAAACACGAGGAAATCCAGACTTCCCAACCCAAACAAAACAGTCCTGTACAACAGTTCTTCAATTATTTCATCAAACTCCAGCAGATTCTGATGGACTACTGCCTGTCCTTCCAGCATGCTGCTTGGGCTCTGAGGGGACCCCAAGGGTCCCCTGGCCCGGGTGGGTGTCATGTCAGGGCCCCCAGGCACAGATACGCGCGTGTGTCTGGACCTCCCCTCTGTGGGCAAGTGTGGGCCCTCCGCCACCTACCAGCCCGGGCCATGTGTCACCCTTCAGGCTTCCTCAGTCTCTCGTCAGCAGGAAATCCAGTTTTCAGCCAGATAGAATGGCCCGTCCAATTTTTTTCCACATTTAAAAAGTGGGGGTAAAATATCCGTCGTGTGAAAGCTGCCTCTCTAACTGCTTTGAGGTGTTTGGTTCAGTGACTTAAAGCGCATGTCCCCTGCTGTCCCCACAGGACCTTCACCTGTGAAATAGAAACTCCGTCTCCCTTAAAGCCCTCCCGGGCCCCTCCCTCAGCCCCCACATCCTCCTCCTGGGTCCCGAGCAGAGGTGCAATCACAGCGCTTGTCCTTCTGTGTCTGGACTGTTTCACTCGCACAGACACCCGCCATCATCCACTTACCATCCTCCACTGCGCCTAAGCCCTGCGGGCACGCCCGCCCCTCCCCGGATGGCGCTCTGGGGTGGGGGTGGATGAGGGCCTGGAGCCCAGTGTTCTCTTCCTAGGTCTGCATCCCAACCCGGGGCAGCCTGGGGACCCCTCCCCCACCACCGGAGGACCCTGCCCTCCAGGCCTGCAGACCAAGTACAAGCCCAGACAGGGCGGACAGGTCCCGGGGAAACCCATCTTGAGAGAGGCTCTGATAAAATTCTCCAGGTCTGCACAGCATCAGCTTCCACAGATGTGAAAACAACCGTCAGATTAGAAGCAACACAAAGACCGCTCTACCACCCACAGAAGGATGGCCAGGCCTGGTGGGGTTTTCGCTGCTGAAGAATGACGGAAGCACCAAGGCAGAATATAAGCTCACATGCTCTGGGCTAACCTCAGCCCAGGACCGAAGCCCCACAAGGGGGAGGCCCCCACGCACTGAAAAGCAGCGGGCTGCCAGCCTGAAAGCCTCCCGCCCAGGGGCTGGAGGGCCTGTGGGCGTCGTCTCGGCAGCCAGCGCAGTGACACAGGCTGGGCGGAGTCCCCAGAAACACCATTCCAGCCTCCACCACTCTTCCCTCTTCCCAGCCTCCCTCAGCTGTCCCTCTTTCAGTGACGCAGCTTTGTGCCAACAGTGCCGGGTGACCCGCGAGAACCGGACAGGGGTGCCTTAGGAACTGGGTGGCACAAAGGAGACAGGGCAGCGAGCTAGCAGCTCTTTGACAAAACAGGAAAACCAACCAGGAGTGCCCCCTGCAGAAGGCCCGGGGGTCACTATACACAAAGGGAATTCCTAGGAAGCGCATCTGAGCTGGGGAAGCACGAGATGTGAAAAGCAGCTGCTGGGAGGGCCACATTGGAGGCCTGACGCTAAAGGTAACTCATGCCCGGCCACCTGTGGGCAACATCCGCGCTCGCTTGAGAGGGGTGCAGGGCACACTTGTGTGCTCCAAGGCACGACTCCTCTCAAGTCCATCCAGCACGCAGGCACTCAGCATGGCACACTCCTCACTTTGGATATAGAATGAGCCCACAGCGCTCAATTCTCACCAAAGGCGTGTGTGCTCCTGGGCGCTGCCCAATGGATGTCAAGCGCTAGCCTGAGTCAGTAGCACCAGAAGGCACATGGCTTTAGAGACAGGCACTGAGTCCTGGGGCCGGATGGGGGGCTGGATTATGGGGGGTGCAGCCGGGGGCCGCCAGGTCACAGCCCCACTCCGCTCCGCAGGTGCCGGCCTCACTGTCTGCTTCTCTCCGCGATCCAGGGAGCGGAGGACAGTGACTGGCACTTACGGCACCTCGAGCTCACGTGTTTTCTTTAAGGCCGGCTGCTAAAGGGCAGGTTTATCCCACAGAAAGAAAAGGTGAAGCTCCAGTTCTGACACATCACATCCTCGGAATTCTGATTCACATTAAGTTAGGACTGAAAGTGGGAAGAGTGCTTTAAAAAAAAAAAAAAGACAGACACACAAAATGAACACAGTTTCACCCCTCCTGAATGAGACAGACAAGATTAAACCTAAGCTTCCCCATACATAAATGTACAAAGCACTTGGTCACTCCGGGACAGCACAGCCCCGGCCCCTCCAACTTCCATCAGGAGAGAAACTGGCATCTGTCAGCTGAGAGGCCACAGGACACCCTTCTAGGACTTTCCTTTTCCTTCAAGGGTGTTTCGGGAACGAAGAAGGAACCAGTGGGGGCCGGGGGCGGGGAGATGCCCTTTCCCAAGGGGAAAGCTGTGTGGGGCCAGACTGTGTCCGTCCAGGAGGGCTCCAGAGCTTCGCGGGGGGCTGCTCTGGCTCTGGGCAGGCTATTCCCAGACTCTCCTCTGACAGGGACCCCTCATTCCCACTTGACCCTGACTCTGAGGCCAGGCTCGTCAGGTGCACCTGAGTGCACACTCAGCACATGCACACATCACACGTGTGCACACATATACATGCATGCGTGTACACACACCCATGGTGTGCAAACCACGGGCACCTACCTGCAGTGCCAGGCTCGCACCAGGAGATGGTCTGCGGAAGTTCCTGGGCAGCCTCTCCTCAGCCCCCAGACCACCGGCCCTGCAGGAGGCAGGCACGGATGCTGCTACTGCTAGCGGGGCCTGTGGGCCCCCTGCCCCCGACATGTCACATTCTCACCCTCTGTGTGGCTGCAAGCTTGTGGGTCTTACTTACCAGAACCCCACTGGGCACTAACAAAGCCACAATTTTTAGCTGCTATGCTTCCCTCCTTGGCTTCCCAGGTGGCTCAGATGGTAAAGCGTGTACCTACAATGTGGGAGACCCAGGTTTGATTCCTGGTGGGAAAGATACCCTGGAGAAGGAAATGGCAACCCACTCCAGTACTCTTGCCTGGAAAATTCCATGGACGGAGGAGCCTGGTAGGCTATAGTCCATGGGTTAGCAAAGAGACACAACTGAGCGATTTCACTTTGAGCCTGAAGCCTAAGAATGTACGTATCTTTAAAGGTCCCCTCCAGAAGCTGAGATGTTTGACTAACGGTGTGGGGATCTAGGAGATGCGGCCTCTTAGACCGGGAGGGAGGGGTGATGGCGAGGCTGAAGGCACCTGGGCCAGCCCAAGGTCAGAACCAAGGTGGGCGGGCCCACGAGGAGGACGCAGCAAGAGCTGGAGAGACCAGTGGGCTTTCTGCCCTGCCCTGGACCTGGGTTCTCGTCTGTCTAGGACGCTCTCTGCTGCTGGTGAGGACAGCGTGTCTCACATGTCACACGTGTGGGAGACGTCCAGAAGGAGGCTCATGAAACCTGCTCCTCCAGGGACAGAACCAGGTGCTAAGGACAGGAGACGGACAAAAGTCTCACTTCCCTGACCTCTGAATCCTGAACCTGGCGAAAGTGCTTTGGGTCCAAGAAAGCAGAGGCCTGGTTTTTAAAGGCCCCTCTCCTGCAAAGGAGAGCGGAGAAACAGTGGCTGCCCCAGGTCTGCACCATGTTCTTCCTGAGCGCGTGGAGCCGCAGTCTCAGGACTGCTGCCCTGCACCTTTTCGAAGGGGTGGCCGCCGCCCACCCGCACCGCCCTTCTGCCCCCTCTGTGGCCCAGGCCACACCTGCCTGCCCCCTGCTGCTGTCCCCAAGGCCTGCTGGCTCAGTGTTGCCCTTCAGGTGCTGAGGGATGGCTCTGCTGCTGGTCTAGAGGCGCCAGCAGAAAGATGTGCTCACGTGGAGTCAGGAGCTCTCACTGCAGGTACCGGCCTGGCCAGGCAAGGCCTTCCTGTGGCAGAGCCCCCGCGGACGAGCGCTTGTGGTGTCCTTGATGGCGGGGGCACCTGGGCCAGCAAACACACACAGATGGCTCACAGAGCTGCGATTTAAACTGCACTTTCCAAAATTATTCACCTCTTTACGAAAACAGCGTGGTGGTTTGACTTCCTAGTACACCCCCCACAGGGCAGGTGGCCAAGCAGCCACCCAGGGTCAGCAGGTCCAGGATCAGAGAGAGGAGGGAGAAGGGGGTGGGCAAAGACCCTGTCCTCTAACTCCCTTCATAAAAAGATATGAAAACAGAACGGCTCCATCACCCCAGAGCTGGAATCAGACAAGCCCTGCCAAGGCTGTCCGTCAACACACGTGCCACTAGCTGAGGATCACAGGAGACAACGTGTAACCAAACACCAAAGCCCCAAGACTCGACTTTGCGTGAAAGAAACAGAAATGCAGAGCTGAGAGTGACAGCTAGGACGACTATCGACAACCCAGCTCGTGTGACGAACCGAACTTAAGAAGCAAACCAAAGTAAGGACTGGGATTATAACTTAAGTTCCCCAAACCCAGGAATGCAATAGGCCAGGCCCAGCTGCCTTCCAGACCACAGGAGTGGTAACCTTCCCACTGAGAAGCTGAGCCCTTCCTCGGGGAGGTGGACAGGAGTGAACAAGGCACCACAGGGTCCGAGTTCTGACCACCAAGACCCTAACAGCTTGGGTGCGGGGGCCCCTAAGAGAGGGGCCAGAGCTCACCTCCCCTGCCAGCAGGCTCCCTCCACCTGCTTCTGGGCATGTCCCCCACGCCCTCACTGCACGGTACTCCCCAGTGGCGGGCGTCCCAACCCGCAGCCGCCCATCGAGGACTGACATGGTAATTTTGTGGCATGCTGAAGGGCAGTGGCTTTTCTAGAATCTGTATTTTCTATTTGGCTGGAATAACTCTCCTCATAATTGCAGGTGTCTCTGGAATTAGCTCCTCCCGCAGGCTGGCGGTCATGCCGGGCAGGTGTGGAGCTTGAGGAGCACATGCCTGGCTTAGAAACTACCGCCTCTTTCCCAGGTTCCCGCGGCCTGGGCAGCCCTCAGCCTGGGACCCAGGCGGCCCTCAGCCTGCACCCATCCTCGGGGCAGGGGGGTGACAAAGTACTTTGAGGACTGATGGCTGGGATCAGTATTAGATCAGTGTTAGTTAGAGTCAACTTCCTGGGCCCATGTGTAAGCTCAGGCCATGGCCGTGGTGGGGAGGGCACTCTGCCTTCCAGCCATTGTTCCCCAGGTCTTCAACGTAGCAGACACGCGATGTCAGGTGAGGGGCCAGGCAGAGGGCTGGGGATCTGAGCGGAACACAGCCCCCCGCAGACGTAGCAAAGAGCTCTGTTCGTGGACGGCCATCGGACCAAATCAGAAAGGCTGGGATGCTGAAGCTGAAACTCACGTCAGACACTTCAAGGTTTAAACACAGCCCACGTGCCCCTGGTGGGCTCCCCCAAGACAGGTGGGCCAGCCCTCCCAGCCTCTGCTTCCTCACGCTGCCACCAGAAAAAAGCCTGCTGGTGGGAGAGTGACCAGCGCTGCGTCCACAGTATTTACCTGTGCCCTCATCTCCACTGGAGACAGGCCCGGTCATTCCCAAAGCAAACATGTGTGACTTGAACGAGAGGCAATGCACGTGGCCCTGCTGGTGTGGGCGCTGACTGGCTCCCTGGGGAATCCCACGGGCCTTCTGTGTTGCATGCATCAATGGGTCCAGAGGCTCCAAGAGCCCGGGTGGGGGCCAGCCGTCAGGGACTGACTCTGGAAGGCAGGAAACCAGGAGCTGGGCTTTGAAGAAGGCACACGGACACATCAGGCATCTAAGCTGCGTCACCCATTCTTTCCTCCCACAAATGCTCACTGAGCCCCCCCTGGGCCTGGAGCACTGGTTGAGTGTCCGAAACTGCTCTGGGCCCGGGGGGTAGGGGTGGGGAATGCGGGAAACTGTGCAGAACGGTGACCGGAAGACGGCACTTTGGGTGGCTCCTCGGAGTCTCCAGGGCGGGGAGCACACACACAGGCTGGCCGTGAGAGCCTGGCCCTGTGGTGCACCCACCACACAAGTGATGGGCAAGTCCATCACCCCAGGACAGAGCTGGATGCCCCCGGGCAGACGCATCTGATAAAGGACTTCTTAATAAAGAACCCTCACAGTTCATTAATGAGACAAACCACCTGACTGAAGTATCAGCAAGAAAATCTGAGCACGCACGTCACCTAAGACACACGAATGCCCAACAGGCACAAGAATAGATGCTTAACATCGCTGTTTGTCGGAGGAATGCAAGTGTTCTCAAGGACGTGGGGAACGGTTGGAACGGGCTCCGCCTGTAAAGCGAACCTGCGCTTACGTGGGGCCAGCCGCCCCACTCCTAGGTCTCCACTCGTGGGAAACGAAGCACAAGTCCACACAGACTCAGAGCAGCTCTACTTAAAACAGCCCCAGATGGAAACGACGCAGACGCTCTGAGCTGGTGGACGAACACGGGAAAGGGGGTGTGCCCACTCAATGGACCACTCAGTGCAGCAGGATGGACGAATCAACTGCTGAAGCATGGCAGAAACCAGACCACCTACTGCGTGATTCTGCTCGTACAAACTACAGACAGGGCACGATCACGACAGAGGTAACCCCCAGCACGGAGGAGCACTGATGCGACGGGCTACCAGGGAGCCTCCTGGGACAATGCAGGCACTGTGGTGGCGCTTACACCTGCAGACACCTATCAGGTGGATCCAAGTGTGGACACACACACACTCACACACACACATACACACATGTCCATATACCACACACATACACATTACACACACGTGTGCACATATACAACACACATGCAGATATACACACATTTACACACATACACACGTACATATACAACACAGACGTGCATATACACACATCCACACACACGTGTACATATACAACACACATTTACACATACCACACACCGATACACATGCACACGCATACACATATGTACATATATGACACACATAGAACACACACACATGTACATATACAACGTATACACGTATACATATACACACACACATATGTACGGATGTATTTGGCTGCGCTGGGTCTTAGTTGCAGCATGCAGGATCTTCAGTGTTCATTGTGCCATGCCAGATCTTTAGCTGCAGCATTTAAACTCCTAGTTGAGGGATGTGAGATCTAGTTCCCTGGCCAGGGATCGAACCCTAGCCCCCTGCATTGGGAGTTTGGAGTCTTAGCCATTGGATCCCCCCAGGGAAATTCCCGTTTCAGCTTTAATAATTATTAATATACAAAATCCAACAATAAACATTGTACTTCTGGGTGTGACAGACCACTCTGACCCCTACATTTCCCCTAGGTCCATCTATGGTTTTTCCAGTGGTCAGGTATGGATGTGAGAGTTGGACTACAAGACCGAAGAATTGATGCTTTTAACTGTGGTGTTGGAGAAAACTCTCGAGAGTCCCTTGGACAACAAGGAGATCTAACCAGCCCATCCTGAAGGAAATCAGTCCTGAATGTTCATTGGAAGGACTGATGCTAAAGCTGAAACTCCAATATTTTGGCCACTTTATGCAAAGAACCAACTCAGTTGAAAAGACCTTAATGCTGGGAAAGATTGAAGGCGGGAGGAGAAGGGGACAACAGAGGACGAGATGGTTGGATGGTTTGAGCAAGCTCCAGGAGTTGGTGATGGACAGGGAAGCCTGGCATGCTGCAGTCCATGGGGTCACAAGGAGTCAGACATGACCGAGTGACTGAACTGAACATTGCCCCAAGAGTGAAATTCAAGTACAACCTTGAGAAAAGGATCAGGCCTTATTGTCTGGCTCCTATCTAAGCCCATCTCAGAACAACTCTCGTTAAGCTCTGCTCCTTTAGCTTCTGCCAGAGTCCTGCTCTCCTGTGCAGTGTCTAGGGTCAGTGACAAGGGCCACCTTCATCCCCTTTGGGCCGTTCTGTCACAGTTTAACTATGAAGACAACTGTCCTGCTTCTCATCATCACTGGTGTATGGTCATATAGAACAGACACACTTGCAACTTTTAAAAGCTACAGTTAATGCATAGGCTAGGCATTATACAGAAAAATTAGAATATACATTATCCTGGATTATCTAAAATGGTTGCAAGTCTTGTGTAATACGCACACACTCAGAACCACACAGTGAAATGTAAGCTGCGTGGAAACTGAGACGCAGAACCTGTACAGTGTGAAAGTGCCAAGGGGCTGTGTAAGTACCAGGGTGCTGGGCCACCATACACGTGACCCGTCACCACGGAAACGCTCCCAAACCTGCACTCCTGCTACCAACCTGCTCCTCAGAAATCAGAGCCAGAACCATGAGAGACCACAGAAGGTAAACATGGGACCTGGCTCTGACCTCCTGAGTCTGGCCACACTGCTTTCGTGATGACCTCAACCGTGAACCCACACCCCGGCATGTCTGAGGCACGAAATACATGCCTGGTAAGTTTCCATGCCACCGCACACAGCCCGCCCGGGGTCTGGCCACAAAAGTGGGCTCCAAGACTCGCCCTGCACTCCCGCCCTCTCCCCGCAAGAGGTCTTCCCAGGTCCTCCAGGGGCCGGCATCTCAGCCCAGCTCTCCTCCCAGCAAGGTGGCTCTTGCTGGGCTGGTCACTCGCTGGCTCCCAGCACCAGAACGAGGCCACATGGGACTGCCAGACATGGTGATCCAGCTGCCCCCAGTGGCCTGGCACCTGGGGGCACCGAGGAAGCAGAGCGGGGTGAGTGCAGGGATGGCCAACATGCAGATGGAGGAAAGAGTGCGGCCCACGTGGTTCACACTCCACGGCCCCCAGCTCCCCAGGAGAGGGTGAAGACTTGTCCCTCTAGCCTCACATTATGAAAGATGAGACAGACAGACGCCCGGGGTGTCACAGGGAAAGCACGTGGGAGCACAGGGATGCAAACGCAGAGAGTGACCAGCCTGCCCCTTTGGTCACGTGCCTGATGACACGGTGCGGGCAGGCGCGGCACCTGCTGAGCTGGGACCCGCACCAGCCCCTGCTCACCGCCCTGCAGGGGCCGGCACCCGGCAGGCCTGAACATGTACTCTCGGAACAAGAATCACGCCATCACGTTCAGAAAGAGACACATTCCAGGGATAGCCAAAATAAATCAGTTTTAAAATATTTTACAGCACACACGTGGAATTCTAGAATGAAGCACGCTTCTTACCCAGATCTCTTACAAAGTTGGGAGCTTAGAGATTTTAAGACTTTCTTAGACAATGAGGAAATTTAAACATTCTGACCATGTTGTTTTAGGGCCTGAGACATTTCTCACGGTAATGTGGAAGGGATGACAGCGTTTTCAGAGTGTATCTCTGAGAATCTCAGTATTTCTGGAAATACCCATCATTCAGGCACCTAACTTCCACAATAGACTCCTATTTAAGTCAATAACAAGAAGAAAATAAAGAAAACAGAATTCTTCAGTGTTTTCTACAGCGAGGCCTTGTTCTGAGCAGGTGCCTGGCCCCCGACCTGACCTGCGATTTACCTCACTCCAGGAAAAGCAGTGGAGGTGGGGCTCACAGGCTTGGCCAGGATGACACGGTTGGGGGCCACACTGGGGTGGGGGGCTCAGAGGCCCGGCCAGG
>SJYR01000303.1:216970-243228 GCA_006410655.1 Kobus ellipsiprymnus | reverse complement strand
CTGGAGGACCGCCCCCGCCCGCCCCGCCCCCACCGACACAGGAGGAAAGCCCATCAGAGGAGGCTGCCACGAGGGGAGACCGGGGACGTGGTCAGCCCGTGTGCCCACGTGCACCCGCGTGCGCTGCTCAGCCCAGGACGCGGGTAGCACTTACCGATCTGTAACAGGACTGGCGTGACCAGCGCCGTCTCCATGGCGTAACAGAACTCCCTGCCGAACATCACTGCCCCGTGCATCACCCACAGGCGCACGGGGATGCGGTCGATGGAGCCCTCACTGACGGTCTCGTCCCGCGTCTCCGCCTCTGCCCTCCCTGGCTTCTGCAGGTCCGGCAGGGGCACCGGGAGCTCCTGAACTTGCATAGATTCTGCGTCGGCATTCTGCGGAGCCATTTTCATCACCACCAAAAAAATATATATATCTCTTTACTCTATCTAAATAAATAATTCTATCATATATCTTTAAGGATAAATTAAGACGTCTTCGCTTTCTGCTTCAGCTGTGCTCCTCCGGCAAGTAACACTTATATTCCTCTTTGTACAAACAGGTATCTTGAAACTTCTCACAGTCGGATGAGACACGCAGCAAAACAGAATGATTTTTGGTTGGATTGAACATATGGCTTTCTGGCTTACTGTGAATTAGAGTTAAAAATCCATAAATGCCATTCAGTTAATACCAGTTTCATCATCATTACTGAAGAGGTGCTGAAACTCCGTTCCTTGCTGCTGAGAGGCGGGCAGGTGACACACGGAGGTAGGCCGCCGGCGTGCCCCATCGAGCGACTGGGCGATCTGCAAGGGAGTGAGAGCCGGTCACACAGGCCGGGGCCGCCCGCCTCCACCCACCATCCGGGCCCGCCCGGGGCCCTTGGTTCTCTGAGCAGGGGACAGAGTCACCTGCGGAGAAAACAAATCCAGTCCCCGGAGAAACAACGTTTTCCAGTACGGAATCGGTCCTGGGGAGGATACAGCCGGGACAACAGGAAACGGGACAAGAGAAAAGGGCACGGAAATAGCTCCCGTTTCTGCTCCTCGGCCAGGCCAGGGACCGACCGCGGGCACTGGGCCCCAAAGGGCCAGACGCTGACCACCACATCGAGGCGCACTCCAGGGGCGCTGAAACCCGGGCCTTGGTCCTGCGTTCCCACCTTCCTGGTACCGGTGACCAGTCTCCACCTGGACACACACACCAGGAGCAGGTGCCGACTGCCGAGAACCTGCCTAGAATCGTCCCCCTTGCCTCACCCCCGTGAAAGGCCAGACAAGGATGCACTTACATCCCTGCTTGCTGGACCAGGGCCTCCGTTCAAGCTGAAGGGACCTGACATCACACAAGTGACTTTATGTTAAGGTGGGTCAATGGGTGGATATCTTACCAAAAATTTCAATTGTTTTAAATAAAAATATTTCTGCTTAATATTCACTTAATCTAAGACATCCAGCTCCTACTTTTCACCCCAGAAAGGACCAGAAGTTGAGGGGTAGTCTTCATTAAGCCTCCTTCTCAGGGAGCCTTGGAGGTGATAGGGGGTCCTTGGCCCAGGTGCTGGCAAAGCTGAGCTGCTGACCCTGGGGGTTCAGAGCCCCCGCCTTACTCTTCCACCAAACTGAGGCTTTCTCGTGCTCTCTTTCCTGCCACCAAAAATTCTTGGGCAATCACGGGTCCAAGGGGTCCAACTAATATATCTGCTTCTTATGCCTCCCACTTCACTACAAGTCCACACCTGCCCCCTTCACCTCCGACTTCTATCAAACTCACAAATGTCCTCTACCATACAATCAATCATTTCCATTAAGACCAGTGTTTCCAAACTGTCACCTTCCTACAATCTTTTCTAAAAAACATGTTATCGTGACACGTTCTCATGTACACAATGTAAGCAGAACAATGTTAAAGCACCTAGTGTGAACCCTTAGCAGCACTCTCTTATTCCATCCCTGACTGGCTGAACTCTTGGCAAGAGGGACAGTAACCAGTTTTCTCTGAGACCCTAAGGACTTAATTATCATCTTCAAACCCATCAGTTCTGTCCCCTCGCCCCTGGTCCCACTGTGTATCTATCCTGAAAGTCAGGTTGAAATAAAGGAAACTCTGCGAGTTGGAAGTGGAAGTCATTCAGTTGTGTCCAACTGTGTGACTCCATGGACTACAGCCTACCAGGCTCCTCTGTCCGTGGAATTCTCCAGGCAAGAATACTGGAGTGGGCAGCCATTCCCTTCTCCAGGGGATCTTCCCAACCCAAGGATCAAACCCAGGTCTCCTACATGGCAGGCAGATTCTTTACAGTCTGAGCCACCAACATGAGAAATGCTGGGCTGGTTGAAGCACAAACTGGAATTAAGATTGCCAGGGGAAATATCAACAACCTCAGATATGCGGATGATACCACTCTACTGGCAAAAAGTGAAAAGGGACTAAAGAGCCTGCTGATGAGAAAAAAAGACGAGAATAAAAAAGCTGGCTTAAAACTCAACATTCAGAAAATGAAAATCATGGCATCTGGACTCATCGCTTCATGACAAATAAATGGGGAAAAAGTGGAAACAGTGGAAGACTTTATCTTCTTGGGCTCCAAAACCACTGTGGACTGTGCTGCAGCCATGAAATTAAAAGGCACTTGCACCTTGGAAATAAAGCTACGACAATCCTAGACAGCGTGTTAAAAAGCAGAGATACCACTTTGAAGACAAAGGTCCATCTAGTCAGCTATGGTTTTCCCAGTAGTCACGTACGGATGTTAAAAGTTGGACCATAAAGAAGGCTGCTACTGCTAAGTCACTTCAGTCGTGTCTGACTCCGTCTGCCACGAGGGGAGACCGGGGACGTGGTCAGCCCGTGTGCCCACGTGCACCCGCGTGCGCTGCTCAGCCCAGGACGCGGGTAGCACTTACCGATCTGTAACAGGACTGGCGTGACCAGCGCCGTCTCCATGGCGTAACAGAACTCCCTGCCGAACATCACTGCCCCGTGCATCACCCACAGGCGCACGGGGATGCGGTCGATGGAGCCCTCACTGACGGTCTCGTCCCGCGTCTCCGCCTCTGCCCTCCCTGGCTTCTGCAGGTCCGGCAGGGGCACCGGGAGCTCCTGAACTTGCATAGATTCTGCGTCGGCATTCTGCGGAGCCATTTTCATCACCACCAAAAAAATATATATATCTCTTTACTCTATCTAAATAAATAATTCTATCATATATCTTTAAGGATAAATTAAGACGTCTTCGCTTTCTGCTTCAGCTGTGCTCCTCCGGCAAGTAACACTTATATTCCTCTTTGTACAAACAGGTATCTTGAAACTTCTCACAGT
This sequence comes from Kobus ellipsiprymnus, assembly GCA_006410655.1. Lineage (NCBI taxonomy): Eukaryota > Metazoa > Chordata > Mammalia > Artiodactyla > Bovidae > Kobus > Kobus ellipsiprymnus. The sequence continues at coordinate 239,919 of SJYR01000303.1, read as the reverse complement.
CGGATGAGACACGCAGCAAAACAGAATGATTTTTGGTTGGATTGAACATATGGCTTTCTGGCTTACTGTGAATTAGAGTTAAAAATCCATAAATGCCATTCAGTTAATACCAGTTTCATCATCATTACTGAAGAGGTGCTGAAACTCCGTTCCTTGCTGCTGAGAGGCGGGCAGGTGACACACGGAGGTAGGCCGCCGGCGTGCCCCATCGAGCGACTGGGCGATCTGCAAGGGAGTGAGAGCCGGTCACACAGGCCGGGGCCGCCCGCCTCCACCCACCATCCGGGCCCGCCCGGGGCCCTTGGTTCTCTGAGCAGGGGACAGAGTCACCTGCGGAGAAAACAAATCCAGTCCCCGGAGAAACAACGTTTTCCAGTACGGAATCGGTCCTGGGGAGGATACAGCCGGGACAACAGGAAACGGGACAAGAGAAAAGGGCACGGAAATAGCTCCCGTTTCTGCTCCTCGGCCAGGCCAGGGACCGACCGCGGGCACTGGGCCCCAAAGGGCCAGACGCTGACCACCACATCGAGGCGCACTCCAGGGGCGCTGAAACCCGGGCCTTGGTCCTGCGTTCCCACCTTCCTGGTACCGGTGACCAGTCTCCACCTGGACACACACACCAGGAGCAGGTGCCGACTGCCGAGAACCTGCCTAGAATCGTCCCCCTTGCCTCACCCCCGTGAAAGGCCAGACAAGGATGCACTTACATCCCTGCTTGCTGGACCAGGGCCTCCGTTCAAGCTGAAGGGACCTGACATCACACAAGTGACTTTATGTTAAGGTGGGTCAATGGGTGGATATCTTACCAAAAATTTCAATTGTTTTAAATAAAAATATTTCTGCTTAATATTCACTTAATCTAAGACATCCAGCTCCTACTTTTCACCCCAGAAAGGACCAGAAGTTGAGGGGTAGTCTTCATTAAGCCTCCTTCTCAGGGAGCCTTGGAGGTGATAGGGGGTCCTTGGCCCAGGTGCTGGCAAAGCTGAGCTGCTGACCCTGGGGGTTCAGAGCCCCCGCCTTACTCTTCCACCAAACTGAGGCTTTCTCGTGCTCTCTTTCCTGCCACCAAAAATTCTTGGGCAATCACGGGTCCAAGGGGTCCAACTAATATATCTGCTTCTTATGCCTCCCACTTCACTACAAGTCCACACCTGCCCCCTTCACCTCCGACTTCTATCAAACTCACAAATGTCCTCTACCATACAATCAATCATTTCCATTAAGACCAGTGTTTCCAAACTGTCACCTTCCTACAATCTTTTCTAAAAAACATGTTATCGTGACACGTTCTCATGTACACAATGTAAGCAGAACAATGTTAAAGCACCTAGTGTGAACCCTTAGCAGCACTCTCTTATTCCATCCCTGACTGGCTGAACTCTTGGCAAGAGGGACAGTAACCAGTTTTCTCTGAGACCCTAAGGACTTAATTATCATCTTCAAACCCATCAGTTCTGTCCCCTCGCCCCTGGTCCCACTGTGTATCTATCCTGAAAGTCAGGTTGAAATAAAGGAAACTCTGCGAGTTGGAAGTGGAAGTCATTCAGTTGTGTCCAACTGTGTGACTCCATGGACTACAGCCTACCAGGCTCCTCTGTCCGTGGAATTCTCCAGGCAAGAATACTGGAGTGGGCAGCCATTCCCTTCTCCAGGGGATCTTCCCAACCCAAGGATCAAACCCAGGTCTCCTACATGGCAGGCAGATTCTTTACAGTCTGAGCCACCAACATGAGAAATGCTGGGCTGGTTGAAGCACAAACTGGAATTAAGATTGCCAGGGGAAATATCAACAACCTCAGATATGCGGATGATACCACTCTACTGGCAAAAAGTGAAAAGGGACTAAAGAGCCTGCTGATGAGAAAAAAAGACGAGAATAAAAAAGCTGGCTTAAAACTCAACATTCAGAAAATGAAAATCATGGCATCTGGACTCATCGCTTCATGACAAATAAATGGGGAAAAAGTGGAAACAGTGGAAGACTTTATCTTCTTGGGCTCCAAAACCACTGTGGACTGTGCTGCAGCCATGAAATTAAAAGGCACTTGCACCTTGGAAATAAAGCTACGACAATCCTAGACAGCGTGTTAAAAAGCAGAGATACCACTTTGAAGACAAAGGTCCATCTAGTCAGCTATGGTTTTCCCAGTAGTCACGTACGGATGTTAAAAGTTGGACCATAAAGAAGGCTGCTACTGCTAAGTCACTTCAGTCGTGTCTGACTCCGTGCGAGCCCATAGCCGGCAGCCTGCCAGGGCCCCCCGTCCCTGGGATTCTCCAGGCAAGAACACTGGAGTGGGTTGCCATTTCCTTCTCCAATGAAGAAGGCTGAGCACTGAAGAACTGATGCTTCTCGAACTGTGGTGCTGGAGAAGACTCTTGAGAGTCAATCTTTACCCGTCAATCCTAAAGGAAACCAACCCTGACTATTCACTGGAAGGAATGATCCTGGCCCTCCAACATTTTGGCCACCTGATGCGAAGAATCAACTCACTGGAACAGATTCTGATCCTGGGGGCAGGAGAAGGAGACGACAGAGAATGACGTGGTTAGATGGCATCACTGACTCAACGGGCACGAATCTGAGCAAGCTCTGGCAGACAGTGGAGGACAGGGAGGCCTGGCGTGCTGCAGTCTATGGGGTCGCTGAGAGCTGGACATGACTTGGCAACTGAACAACAACTGCGTGAGGAGTCATCTCAGCAACAGCGGACACTGAGGCGGTAAGGCTCTGCAGCAAGTGCACTAGGATCATTTTAAGGCTCTGAGTCTCAGTGAGGCACTGGGTGATGCCTGGAGATGTTTCTGGGTCTCATGACTGGAGGCAGGGGTTGGTATCATGCTTCAGGGGGACAGTCTAGCGATGGGCTTAGCATCCTGCAGCCCCAGGGTGCCCCACAGCAGAGAACGACTGTTTCCTAGGGTTATTATCAAACAAGAGGAAAAGTGCTCTTTAAAATGCTGAAACCCTTATCACACTGTGAATCAGTCAACCAGCCCAGAACTTACAAACTCAACAGCACTTCTTCCCCTTTGTTTTCTTACCCAGCCTCTGCCCAAAGCAGAAGAGGAAACACAGGGAGCTCAGGACACTGGTTCCCTGAGGAGGGGTCTAGGGTCGGGCTTTTAAGTGGGAAGGGGTGTGAGCGGTCCCCTCCCAGTCAGTCACCCCGGCCACAGGAGGTAGCATTACCGGGCACTTATTTACCAAGAGAAGGTAAGAGCTGCCAAGGGGCAGTGAAGGAAGCCCAGCCGGCCGCCCGGCCTTGGTCACGTTCAGGCTGTGGGATCCAACCCCAGGCCCAGGGCTGCACCTGCCCAAGGGCCTGCGGAATCAGCTAGAGATGCAGGAAGCCCAGGAGGCAGAGGCTGCGTGTGGGGGGGTGAAGGGCCCGGCGCCCTTAGGAAAGCCGCCCGCCGTCAGACCGCCAGGCCAGTGCTGGCGCGGCCCCTCTGTGGTGCAGAGCGCGTCTCCACACCAGAGACCCTCCTCACATCTGGGGTCCTCACCAAACGTCTAACAATGGCCCATCCACGGTCTCTGGAAAGAAAGGTGCGGGGGAGCCCCTAGCAGTGGTGGTGGTGGCCACCTGCCCTCCCAGGACTCTTCCAGGCAGAGGGTCTAGCCACCAGCCGTCTCCCTCATGGTCAGGGGCGGGCACGGCCACCTAACTGGTCAGCAGAGCCTGCCTCACATGGGGCGTCCTGCTGGCCAACCAGGCAGCCCAGGGACTGTGCACTTCCAGACCTCAACCACGGCCGTGTGTGCAGTCTTCTCAAAAGGGGGGGCCTGCCGGGGTTGGGCTGGTGCTGTGGCCTGTCAGGGGGCTCACCCACCCTCTAGATCCGGCCCTGATGCCCCTTTGGGAGGGCAGCAGGAAGGACCCAGGTTCAGGGCAGAAGGCCTGCCCTCCACTTCCCACCGCATCCCACCTTCCCAGTGGCCGTTCGGTTACTGCTGCATGATTTATTTACAAGCCCACCCCAGCACTCGGAGGTCTCGCCTCCCTCTCCCCACACGGACTCCGTCTGCACTTCCATCCAGCGAGCCCAGCAAAGGCTCTGCAGGCACAGAGCCACCAGCAGGTCCTGAGCTGGGAACACACCTTCCCTCTCGCGGCCTCTCCCAGAATCTCGATCCACTCCGGCACGTTTACTTGCAAGAACTCTATGAGCAAATGACCTTTAAGAGTCTGACTAGCTCTGGAGGGAAATGTCAGTATTTTTTCTGAGATTTCACTGATTTTATAAATTAGCTGAAGGAGAGCCGCCACCCTTAGGGCTGTCTCCGTGTATCCGAGTCCAAACCCAGTGCCTTTCGGGAGAATTTCAACACATTCCTCCTACAGTTTTGCATATTTCTTGTGACGTTTCTTCCTAGTGATTTCATCTTCTCTGTGGCCACTGCGGATGAGATTTTCCCTGGCCTTATACCTTCCAAGTGGTTGGCTGGGCTTGTGAAGGGTACCAGGGCTTGCTCACTTCCTTAGGTACTCACACACAGTGAAAAGGTACCACTCAATCAGTTTTGACTAATCTATGTCAACAGCAAGGACATTTCCAACACCCTGGCAAGCCCACGTGGATCCTTTCCCATGAAGGATCATGGTTTTGTATTTTAAGTTGATAACCTGGTTCTCTAATTGTCTGAGTGAGAATGGGTGGGGGGAGGAGGCTATAACCACTGCAGCAAGTCTAAGCAGCACCAAGATGCATCCAGTCCCCAGCTCGATGGAGGCTTGGACTTGGGGTCCCCTCAGTCTGAATTATGCATAGCGCCTGCACAGGACACGGAGCAGGGACCCAGGTGGCATGAGCTGCCCCCTCCCTGGGCTCTGACATCTGTCCCCTCCCCCACCAACTCTACTGCGAGGGCCCCCTCTCCTCGGGGCTCTGCTCTACAAGAAGACAGAAGGAGAGCAGCTTTGAGGAGAAAAGGAAGGTGTGAGTGGGGAGGGTGTCTCTCCATTTAGGGGGACAATTGGACACCGCCAAGCCAGATTCACTTCTGTAACGCAGTGCCGTGAAGTACTCGTACAGCAAGCAAACTGCTTTCTTTAAGGAAGCTATCATCTAGAAAGGCTAGAGCTGTTAATTACAACATCTAAAACCATGAAAATGCTCTCCTCTGAAACACCTGATGTAAGAGGCCCGAGCTAAAGTGTGACAACACACTGAAGCAACCTGAGGATGACTAGGCTGCTGCCTCCCGAAAGCCTCCTCCTAACTTGCTCGAAGGAGCGGAGAGGCTTCCGTTGTGACCTGTTCCACTAGGCTCTGCAGAGCCCGGAGGGACTCTGAAGTCAGGCCTCCCTCTGGAGCCTGCCTGACGACGATACGGTTGTGATTCGCAGATGCACCGAGACAAGTGAAACTACAGTTGTTCCAATCAACAACTTCCTCTATTGTCCTGCTTCTAATTTCAGGGGGACTGATGCCAAGACACGTGACTTCCTACAATCTGCTGTGTGGAAAAGCTGGCTGTAGACTTCACATCATCAAAAACTTAACTGAAGCCTAAGTTTTTGACAGGCAGTTAAGAGTCTATGCAAGTCACAGTATTCGATGGGAATACGATCTTGAAGGTCAGGGGCCCACATGTGCAGGAGGACGGCTGGACGGGGGTTCAGGCGCCTTGGCTCCTGTCTTGGCCCCATGCACACGTGCGTGCACACAGCGTTACAGGCCAGGGACAAGCAGCCCGTGCTTTGTGGTGTCTGGCTTGTGGCAAGGGCTGTTTGATTTGTACACTCACCATCTAAGACAGGCATCTCTGCCCTGGAAAAACTCATCAGAACTGCTAACGTTCTCGTAAGACGTCGTCAACTATCAGCCTCAGGTAACCCACCCAACCAAAGCATAAGCCCCCCACTACCACCAGCCCGCTGTGCCCTCCCTCCAGACACGCATGGCAAAGGCGACTGCCCGAGGGCAGCAGAGAAGCCGGTGGCACAGGGCAGACGGCTGCATGCCAGAGAGGACCAGCTGCTGCACCAGGGGAGAAGGCCTAAGATGGAGCCAAGCAAAGCCAGAGGCCCCGATACAAATGCAGACAACATTCTGGTAAAAATCTGCTGATAAAGTTACATCCTTCAAAGCATTTCAGAAATGCCATTGATTTCCAACATAAAATCAATGCTGTATGAAGGGAATGAGAAGACAGGCCCCAGACTGGGAGAAAATACTTGTAAAAGACACAGTGATAAAGGATACTATCCAAAACAAACCCAACGGTGAGGAAATGAACAACTCAGTTATAAAGGTGGGCCAAAGACCCGAACAGATAGCTCACCGGAAAAGACAGAGGTGGCAGATGAGCACGGCAAAGACGCTCCACATCCAGCGCCTGTCATCAGGGAAACGCAAATTCCAACAGCAGCGAGACAGCCCTGCACACTTGTTACAACAGTCCAGGCCCAGAGTACCGCCAGCACCTGCTGGGGGCCAGCGTGAGGAACTCCGCCCATGGCAAAGGTCATGAGGAAGGAGGCTTGGCATACGCAAAGGCATGATCAAGCCTCAGGAAACCCCCTGTTCCCGAGCATCTACCCCCAAAACCAGAGTCTGTTTTATGATCTCACCTACACCTCTGACTTCATGGGGGGCCCTCCCCCATCACCATTTCTCTCGGAGAAGGAGTTAACGTGCAGCTCCAAGTCAATAAAAATTCCTGGGCATGACAAGAGTGTTTCAACTTACGGACTCCTCTGAAGGTTATCTAGCCCGCCTGTATAGGTTCGTCCGGCCACATGTGATTGTTTACAGCCTCCCAACCTGAGAGGCACGAGATGTTTTAGACTTACTAAAGGCAAATTCTTTTGGGAAGACAGAAATTATTAGTATAGTGGGTAAGTTAGGAATTATATTAGTGAAGGGTTTTTCATTTGTTGTGCCAATCAGTTCAATTCAGTTCAGTCGCTCAGTCGTGTCCGACTCCTTGCAACCCCATGAATCGCAGCACGCCAGGCCTCCCTGTTCATCACCATCTCCCGGAGTTCACTCAGGCTCACGTCCATCGAGTCCGTGATGCCATCCAGCCATCTCATCCTCGGTCGTCCCCTTCTCCTCCTGCCCCCAATCCCTCCCAGCATCAGAGTCTTTTCCAATGAGTCAACTCTTCTCATGAGGTGGCCAATAATTGCTGCTAATCCCCTGCCCTGGATGTGACAAGGGTGTCTCAGGTCAAACCTCTCTGCTGACAGACTAGCTTGTGTGACAGGATTATCCATGCTCCTGCCACTACACACATGATTGTTTACTACCTTTCAACCACATCCTTAGGCACCTGGGAATACATTAATCAATGTATTTAAAATATAGAAAAGGAAATAAAGTAGTTTTTAAGGTTAGCAATACTAGACTTTTTGAGTTAATGAATTTTCTCTTTTGTAATAGATCACTATACTTTGTTATAAATCAGTGTCCTTGCTATGTAAAAATGTAACTTTATCACTATCTTAAGACTAAATAGATCTTAAGGGGAACATTGGTGAAAGGATTTTCATTTGTTGGGCTGATGTTTACTGCTAAATCTCCATATTCCCTGCCCTTATAATGAACATAACTAACATATAGGAGAAATAAGTATTAACCTTTAAGCATATAGGAGAAATAAGTATTAACCTTTAACATTAATCATGTTAACCTTGGGTTAAATAAATTCCTTTCTTGATTGTAACTCACTACACCCTCACCCTATAGGAATGCAACTTTATTTGGAGGGTGGTGCCTGGTTTATGAAAAAACACCCTTGGAAAAAATAAGTTTTTTGGTTATCAGAAAGAAAGACTAATTAAGACTCTCAAAATACTCCAAACTCTCTGTGCTGTTTATGGTTGAGAGGTAGTAAATAACCATGTGTGTGGTGGCAGGAGTATGGATAATCCTGTCACACAAATGTCAGCAGCTCTCATGGCCAGAAGATGATGTAAAATCCCTAAGACCTTTTTATGTGAAGCACCTGATTTTGATAAAGGTCAGGACTGCTGACCCCCACGTGACTCTGTATTCATCCCTATGTGTAACAAAAGGTATATAAGCAAACCCCAAAATAAAGAAATCGGATCAGTTTCCAGAAAGACTGATACCCCCATGTCGTTCTTTCTTGCTCCCCGTTTTTCCGGCTGAATTCCCATCTGGAGCGTGGGTGCTCACCATGTCTGCTCACTTGCCCCGGTTTTCAAGCCCACGTGAGAAGGAGCCCAAGGAGGGGCACCTTCCGATATTCAAGTGGCACCGGTGGCCCAACGTAGGTGGTGATTGGTATTCCATGCAAAACAAGTTATTCAGCCTCTTTTTCTGTGCTAATTTTCTAATTCCTCTCTATCTGTAACTAAAAGTTATTTCCAAGGACGCCGACTCCGTCCCCACCTTCGAATCACCCTGGATCCACCAGGGCTGGACCCCAGCAAGCACCAGTGCAGGCGAGAGCAAGGAGCAGCAGGAACCGCACTCACTGCGTGGGGACAGAGTGGTGCGGCCACTTTGGAGGACAGTTTGGTGGCTTTTTACCAAACTAAACATACTCTTAGCATGCAATCCAGCAATCGTGTTCCCTGGTATTTGCCCAAAGGAGTTGAAAACTTATCCATAAAAAACCTGCACATGGATGCTATATAGCAGCTTTATCCACAATGACCGAGACTTGGAAACAACCGAGACGTCCTTCAGTAGGTGAATCACCAATCTGTGGCACATCAATGAAACAGTAACCAGCGCTAGAAAGAAACGCGCCATTACACCACGAAAAGCCACGAAAACCCTTACATGCACATTGATTCGATGAAAGACGCCAACCTGAGACGGCTACATATTGCCAGATTCCAGCGACAGGACATTCTGGAAAAGGCACAGCTATGGAAACAGTGCCAGGACCAGTGGTTCCTGCCCACCTAAGGCAGAAAAGCAGCGAGTCTCGGACTTCCCCACATGGTGTCCTGTTATGGGAGCCGAATGGACCGCCACACTGAATCCGTGTGAACCAGGAAGGCCGAGGCAGCATGGCTCCGCTGTGCCACTGAACCACAGCTCTGGGCAAGGGCCCGAGGGTTTGCAGGCCTGCTCGCCCCAGGTGGGAGCCGCTGGCCGCAGGCACCTGGCCGACATTCCTCTGCCCCTCTAGATAGAAATGACTGGTCTGTGACTTCGTAACCTCGCCCGTGTGTGTTCTGTGCCACGAGACCCGGCCGAGGGCACTTCAGACACTGAACACCACGTCGGATGCGCCTTCTGATTGGCTTGCTGGGAACTTGGTGCAGGCAGAGGGGGCGGGGGAGCAAGGAGGCATGTGACTGCGGGTGTCAAATACTCCGCGTATGCAGAGACTGAATCAAAAGAAATCTGGAAAGGGGCCCCAGGGAGCGAGGGGATGAAAATATTGCTACACTGTAACAAGCCAGTCTAATTAAAGTGTTTCTCAATGGATTAGTATCCCAGCAACGTGCAGGAGCCGTGGGCCCAGGCACTCCAGCGAGCTTCTCCTGATTGGCTTTTCTGTTGACTCCTTGGCCCCGCCCAGCCCCCTGGTCCTTCCCCAGACAGTGCTCAAGACCTCCCCGTCAAGGGCACCCAGCCTGGGCCAGGCTGCCCACTCCGCTGGGAGACCGGGTCACAGCCCCCACAGCAGGGACACGGAGATGTGGCCCCTCTCATGCGTCCTCAGGACAAGAGGAAACACACCCTCCTAGAGATGGTTTTTTAAATGCCTGTAAACTGGCATACTGCAACTTAATCTCAAAATACACTATTTAAGTAGTACTTTCTAAAAGTTGTCTCTTAGGAAGGCAGCGTACAGCAGGACGAGGGGGAGTACAGAAGGCTCGGCTCCCCTCCACCTGACCACCTTAGGGGGTGGGGCCGGTCTGCTCTTATGCGGGTGTGCGGCAGCCTGCGAGCCCTGCACAGAGGACGCACGCCGCCGTACAGGACTCCATGCTGCCCCTGCCCTCATGTCCTGCGGAAGCAGTTGCTCTGAACCACCTAAAAGCATGGCATCAGGTCAAACATGCAGAATGGCACGTGGAAGCAAATCTGGCAAACTCCAGTGACAGCAAAAACGTTCAACAGTGGATCAGTCAGAGCACACACCATCTGGACTCCCCTTTGGTGGCACAGTGGGCGAGGATCCATCTGCCATTGCAGGGGACACAGCTTCGATCCCTGGTCTGGGAAGATTTCACATGCCATGGGGCAAGGAAGCCTGGAAGCATGAACTGCTGAGCCCATGTGATGCAACTAAGCCTGGGTGCCTAGAGCCTGTGCTCTGCAACAAGAGAAACTCGTGCACCACAACGAGGCGTGGCCCCTGCTCGCCACAACTAGAGCACGCCCGAGCACAGCAGCGAAGACCCAGTGCGCTCCCTCCCCCAGCTTCCAGGGCATTAGGGTGGACACTGAGCACGTTCTCTAACAGCAGCTGTCTTCACTCTCTGCTAAAGGAAACTGCTACCCACACTCGAAGGAAAACTCAGAACGCTCATGTCAGAGGAAACGACCCTGAAACAAGGACAAACTGCTCTGTGTCCAGAGAAAACATTCTCCACGACTTTCACCTTCTGCTAAAAACAAAGACCTGCTCACCTGACTTCTCACCTCTGACCTTTACACGGGTAGGGTCTCCTTCATTTGCACATCAGGTGAGTAGGAGGTTTTTTTGTTTTCTAATTTAAAATCTCTGAGAGGTTTTTTGCCTTCCTCTACTTGTAAATGTTTCTAGCATCAATTTGCCACTTTAGCCACTGAGGTCAGGATGAAGCTTTGGCTGCTATGGAAACAGCAACAAGCTTTTAAACCACACTGCTCCGGCCCAGCTGGCCAAGGAAAACTGAGCTTCAGGATCAACCTAAAAGCCGAGTGGGCAGCCACTGCCAACAGTTCCAGAGGAGACTAGTATTTCCCCAGAACTCATTACCTCATCTAAGGTACAGGACCAGGTACCCACAAACGTCACCTACAGTGTGTTAGAGACGGGCAAGCAGCTGAAGGGGATGCGTTAACAACCAAACATTATTTAAAAAACATGAAAACAAAGATTGCTCACTTTACATACATACAACCAAGAACAAGGGATTCCCTGGTGGTCCACTGGTTAGAACTCCACACCTTCACTGCTGTGAGGCTGCATTCAGTCCCTGGTGGGGGGACTAAGATCCCATCAACCTCAAGGAACAGCCAAGAAAAGAAAAAAATACAGAAACAGACCTCAAGGGCAAGGGTGTAATTAAGGGCTACCACTAAAGACTGCGGAGCTGTAATGAAACGTTCTGATGGTACTTGTATCAAAACAAAGTCCAGAGTCCCCTCTCAGGCCAAGAGGATGCAGTGCCCCACGAGGAAGTGCTGGAAACCACCGAACTGCCGAACAACACGGAATTATTTGAATTACAGTCCATGTGTCAAGTAAACACAAAATGGCCAAATGTTTTTAAAGTGAAGAAGTATGAAATATATTTGAGGAATGTTCAAATCAAAACTAGTTCTCTTAAAATGTAAACATTTTGGTGAATGAAGGGAACACACACAGCTTTAACCTGGTGTTACAGTCATTCTTACTAAGACCATAAAGACACCAGCAAGAACATTCTGCAGCATTCTGCAGTCACTGCCCCCCTACCCCCAACACACACACACACATACACCTGAAGTCAGCTGAAGGTCAGCGTGCCACACGGGATGAGTCATCTCTGCACCATTTACAGGACTGCCAGGCGCTGCTAAGTGACAAGACCGTGGTCTAAAAGCACACTGCAGGCCTTGTGAAGTCTTTCCACCCTTCCTAAGCCTTCCCACTGTCTCAGTCACCTCCGGCCCGTCTTACCAGGAGGAGGGCGTGGTCCTAGGGCACTGGGGAGCCCCACTGCAGGGGGGCATAGGGGAGAGCCCACTCCCTTCTGAGCTCAGGCTGAGCGCACAGGACATCACCCGAGGCGGAGGGGGAGGGATCCTCCCAGAGGGCATCAACCAGACTATCAGCTCAGGAATCTGTCCTCCGTCTTGAGCAACTCCTTAACCTGAGGGCCCCCGAGGGTCTGTGATGAAAAAGCCCACTTTGGTACCTGAATCCTCCTGCTGTCTGGAGAAGTCTGTGACTCAGGGCCAGTGCCTTCCTGGGGTCACCGGGGCTGATGCGCTCACAGCAAGTGGCATGATCACTTGTGGGATTGATTAATCCCGGCCATCATGACTCCGTTAGAAACGATTTCTTACAACTGCAGTCCTCTCGGTAGATATGGAAAGCCTCAGAATGTAAATACCCTTTGATCCTGCAGTTCTGCTCTTGGAAAGGAAAGCCTGTACAGTCTGCAGATCAACACCACTGAGAAACCTGCTCCCGTAAAGGAAGATGGATTCTGACACAAACTCCACGTTGTGGGATTACCTGTTGACGTGGAAATGTGCCTAATCACAGGCACAAAAGGCACATTATAAATCAACCACACACAATGGTCCCATAAAATTTTTTTTAAGGTATGGGTGCAGAGAGGAGCTTTCTGGTGGCTCAGCCATAAAGAACCTTCCTGCCAACGCATGAGTTCAGTTCAGTCTCTCAGTCATGTCTGACTCTTTGCGACCCCATGGACTGCAGCACGCCAGGCTTCCCTGCTTGCTCAAACTCATGCCCATAGAGTTGGTGATGCCATCCAACCATCTCATCCTCTGTCGTTCCCTCTGTCGACCCCTTCATGCAGGAGACGCGGGTTCAATCCTGGGTTAGAAAAATCCCCTGGAGGAAGAAATGGCAACCCACTCCAGTATTCCTGCTTGGGAAATCTCATGGACAGAAGAGCCTGGTGGGCTACAGTCCATGAGGTCGCAAGAGAGTCGGACACGACTGAGTGACTAAACAGCAACACTGAATGCAGAGAAAGAGGTATTCTGAGCGATTCACCATTATATATATATTGTTGTTGCTTCTATAAGACCCAGAGCTACTTCCTAATTTAGTTTCCCTATCCAAACTTCACATGAGAGCTTGATATGTGGGATGGCATTCAGGACTGCTCTACAACGAAGCTGAATCTCGGATGGCTCAGAGTGCTGACAGAGGCTTGCAGGGCCAGGCACCCTGAGAGAGCTGGATGGGGTTGAAGGGTCGGGGAGGCAGGTCTGCAAAGCCAGCTGTGGACTCAGCTCCTGGCGGGTCCACTAAAAGACTCAGAGCTGATCACCAAGGACCAGCTCAGAAGCTCTTCCCAATCTGTCATCAGCAATAAAGTAAGTGTAGACCATTCAGTCACCCACCAGGAACGCAGCAGGTCCCTCCCAAACAGTCCGGTACATGGGCGCTACCCCTCTGTCCTGTGTTGCTGGGAGGCCCTTCCTTAGCAGCTACTCTGGTTTCCAAGCACAATTACAGGGCTTTTTCGCCGACAGCACCTGTCGCTCCTCCTGGGGCCCAGATTTCGCTCTGCTGCTTTATTTATTTAGCCTTCTCCCCGCTGGACTGATGTCAGGCACCCATCCCGAGCTTCAGCACCACCTGCTTCATTCATCATGGATTCTCCCACAGTGCACTGCACTCAGGGGTACACATGGCCAGCCTCTACTCCCAGGCATAATGCCCATCAAGGAGTCAGGGATCAGCCCTCTTCTCTCCAGGCCATGAGCAACAAGACAGAAAAGTCCTCCAAGGTCTGAAACAGATCCACCTGGGGTTGAGCAGCTCTCATGCTTGTCTAGCACTTTGCCCCTCCTGAGGTCCAGATGGCACCAGACTCCCCAGGCCAAAGCCCGAGTTCAAGTTTCTCAGCTGCAAACACCAACAAGCACCTTTCTCTCCCACTAGTTGACCCATGGGCGCTGACATCATCCAGGACTAAGTGCTGCTCCCTCCACCCCCCCCAACAACCCAGGACTGGATCACAGCAGAAGGATGCTGCCTCCAGACAAAACCAAAAACACAAACACAGCATCAGGAAACGGAGTCTGAGCTGGAAAGGAGGCCCAGGGTCCCCAGGCACCTGCCAGCCATGTAAGCACTGGAGGAAGGGCTGGGTGGCTCCAAAGCGTAAGTTTATGAACATACAGCACTGACCACAGAAACTTACCAGTGACGATGGGTTTCCAGATGCATTAAAGATAAATGTAAGGGGACTTCCCTGGGGGTCCAGCGGTTAAGAAAAGTGTTGAAAGTGTCAGTTGCTCAGTCATGTCTGACTCCCTTGCGACCTCACAGCCTGTAGCCCTCCAGGCTCCTCTGTCCATGGGAATTTCCCAGGCAAGAATACTGGAGTGGGTTGCCATTCCCTTCTCCAGGGGACCTTCCTGACCCAGGGATCAAACCCAAGTCTCCTCCACTGAAGGTAGATTCTTTACCATCTAAGCCACCGGGGAAGCCCAGCTGTCGACATAGGGGACACAGGTTTGATCCCTGGTCCTGGAAGATCCCACAAGCTAAGCGACCACGCCCATGAGCCACAGCAAGAAAAGCCGCCGCGACGAGAAGCCTGGGCAACCAGAGGGGGCCTTGCACAGCAGCGAAGACCCGGCGCAGCCAGAGACGTGTGATTTTTAAGTAACAACAACAAAAAATGTGTTTCCTCACTGTAAATAAGCTTGTCTTCCTATCCAGATTTCTGTGTACGTGTGTTCTACCAGTTAACTACTTCTGCAGTTCTATTTCTTCTTCTTGGTTTTGTATAAAAGGACAAAAATGAAAAAGTTGGAATTCCTCTGAAAAACATAAGTAAATGTAAGGGGTAAAGAGTTTCTGTTGGGGGAGAAGAGAAAGTTCTGGAGATGACAGCGGTGGGAGGCACACCTAGAAAAGGACCTGGAGAGTCAGGACGGCCAGAAATGGAATTTTTTTCCCTGCAGAAACTCAGTGCGTCCCCCAAACAATTCAGCCAGCACCCAGAGGGACACTGGGGCATGGACAGCGTATGTGTCTGTGGCTGCAGCAAAGACAGCAGGAAGATGGGCTCTCGGCCCCACTCAGGCCACAGGCAGCTCCCTGCACAGCGCAGGCGTGAGCCAGAAAGGAGGGACAGAGAGGGAAGCGCTGAGGCCGCGAGGAACAGCGAGTCAGCAGCTGCAGGGAGTCAGCTGACCCAGGAGGAAGTGCCTGGTCCGACTGAGGTCTCTCCAGGGCAGAGGCACGGCCCCCCGGGCGCCCACCCTCGGGCCCCTCCAAGGAGCACCAGTGCGGCACACGTCCCCACATCCCGGCCTCCAGCCCCAGCACAGCCCGCCTAAGGCCCCTCTGCCCCCACCAGCCTGGGCCCCCAGCCCCTGGTCTCTGAGGCTTAACTCGCCTCTGGACCTGCCTCCCATCAGAGCCACACGAGAGTCCCCACATCTGTCCCTGTACAGAAGCCGCAGCACTCACCTCCACCCTAGACCCCTGGGCAGGAGGCAGGGGCATGAACTCGAGGATGCTTGGTGCTAAGGCCCTGGACATCTTCCCACCCCCAGAGGACTTCCCCACCTCCTACCCGGACGCTCAGAGTCGAGAGGGGCTGCCGTGTAGGGAAGCGGGCTCCAGAGAAGACCCAGGAAGCCACTCCTTCCACTGAAAAGTAACGGCCTCAGGAAAGTTCTTAGTTCATCGTCAGTGTTTTCCTTTAGACCTGAAACCTCCTGACCACACGTAAATAACACCACCTTCTGCACATTCTTGTTACCCCTATCATTTTTTATTTCCTGCACACTGCCAAGCCTTTGAAGACTGCGTGGTGAGGCAGCTTTCCCTCTGAAAGGCAGCACCTCCACTTTTAAAGGGACGATTCATAAAAACCAAGAGCTCCAGGTACAAAGTCCGCGTTCCTGAAAAGCCTGCCAATCATAAAACAAGTAACACCTGAACGTATTACAAAACCAGCTCTGGGCGCCAGGTCTCCCCTCTCCCAGTGCATGCCAGTGACAGACAAAAAAACACAAGGATAAAGCCCTCTTTACCAGAACAGCTAACGCAATTCCATCTGTTAACAAAAAATAACTGTTGCATTAAAGGTTGCAAGTTCAAACACAATCTGGCTATTGTAAGCAGTGCCTCAGTTTATCAATGTAACAATGACTCTCTTTCAAAGACTGATAAAGTTCTCTGCAAATAACTTGCCCTCCAGCATTTTTGAGATACTTCACAGGATAAATATTAGCTCGGGACTTGCCTACATGAGAAGTGAAAGCTGCCAAAGAAGCAGTTTTACAAAGGAAAAAAAGAAGGAACAGCAGCAGCTGGAGGGGAGCAAGTCGCCTTGCCCTGGGTCCCCAGGCCCCAGGGCCCCTGCCCAACCATCCTGGGCACCAGGCATGGGAGGGCAGGACCCTGGCTCCTGACCAGGGGTGCGGCGCCAGGCGCTCAAGCAAACAACCCAGCAGGCAGAAGGAACTGGGAAACAGTTAATTAAAAGGAGATTTTAAGACAATGGTTGGGATGAAAGTGAGCAAGGAGTGTTCCTGCTCAAATCTGATTTAAACTTGATTTCTTGACAGGCACGCGAGGCTCCTGGTGACCAGATGCAGGCAGCAGGGGGACGGTGGGCCCAGAGGGTGACACCCTGATGGCTAGGCCCATGACCGGCTCCAGACTGTCCCTCACCTTGACATCATCTGGGCGGCTTTACATCTAGTATGTCAGCGTGCCACTCAGTGGGGATGGGATGCCAAGTCACAACAGCAGCTGCCGCCCAGGGGACAAGGAGCCCATGAGGGGATACGAGAGCCTCGCCGGCAAGCGGGCAGCTCGAGAAGGGCTCCCCGAACCCAGTGGGGAAGAAGACTCAGCCAGGGTCCCCCAGACCTGGACCCTGACATCCTGGCTCCTGGGACGCACACTTCCAAGATACAGCAGGTCAGGCTCTGCATAGATAGAGGGGGTCAGCATGCCGTGAGTTCAAGCACCCTGGAAGCAGCTGAGCTTCTGACCTCGAGGTGGGAAATGGAGCGGAGACGTGGGTGCCAGCCCTGAGGCACGTGCGCAGCCTCCATCCATGGCCCCCACCTGCAGAGGGGGTTACACTGCAGCAACGCAGGCCTCCGGGCCGTGAGGACAGTTCTGGAAACCCCTCACCACGTGTGTGGCAGGGGATGCGCTGGGCAGGTACTCAGTCCTAAGGACCCCAACCACCCAACACCGGGAACCAGCTCCCTGAGAATCTGAGCTACTGGACAGGCTCTACTCTGGGCGTGAACGGCCCAGAAGAACAAGAGGGTGCTCTAACAATGACGACACCATTAGCTTTATGAGGATTTTGACCCAGGGTTGTCACTAAAAGTGATAAAGTTATTATAAAAGCATAAATTTAGGTTAACGATTCTACTTGGTTATCAGAACCAAGTGCAGCCTCTCTCTGTAAAGGCAGGCATGGAGCGGCTGACCACACCTCCCCTGCCCGGTACCCGCCCGCCGCTAGGGCGACCCTGGGATGACCCTTGAGGAGGGGCGGGCTCAGAAAACAGGAGAGAGGGGCCGGCAACTCGCCAGCTGGCCGAGGGGCTCCCTCTGACCCTCTCACCCCTGCTTTCAGGTGCCTGGAGAGGAGGGACCTGGCCGAGACCAGGAGGGAGCCTGTGTCCATGCTGCCCGCCTGCCAGGAGCCGTGGGCGACGGGGCTGGAGGTCTTATCCGTGGCTGCCGCAGGGCAGGGGCTGCCCACCTCCACCATCCTGTCCCTGCTCCCAGCCCCTCACAGGGACACCCACGCGTGCACCAGCCCGCAGGAGGGCTCTGCGCCTGACCCGTGTACTCGCCTGTCTTGGCCAGGGCAGATCCACGGCGCGGGGCACACTGTGCAGCCTGGGACCTGTGGCTGGAGCCCGGACATGTGGACGCAGCTCTGGGGCCGGCGCTAGTCTCCGCGCCTCCTCAAGCCCCAGGGCTCCCTGCAAATGGCACAAGCTGGGTGGGGCGGGGATGAGCAGCTTCCACCCCAGTCCAGATGGCCGCGCCCAGCCCAGCAGGGCAGCCCCAGCAGTGCAAGCTCGCTCCGCGTAGGCCCAGCACCAGGCGGCCGGTACCCGGCACCATCGATAAGCCACCCGAGCTCTGTTATTTTACAGTTTGCTACATCGAAACCCCAAAACCTTGCCACTAAATGACCCTCCAATGTCCTGAGCTGTATGCAGAGCCTTGTGGTGTGGGGAGCCAAGCCCAGGACCCCCAAGGACACCATGAGTCTCTGTGCTGAGAAGAGCTGGGGGCACTGAGTGCTTATCCCCTTGAGAAGTGAGCAGCAGCCCCCTCTGAGAAGGCTGAGGTCTAAGTCACCCCATCCCCTGCCAGCCCCAGGTTCTGGGCCCCCTCAGGCTTCTTGTGCAGTGTCCTAGGACCAGCGCCCCGGGACACACGGGAGAGGCGGGCAGCAGGAGAGACAAACGAGGACACTGAGAAGGTCTCGGGTTCCCCAGAACTGTCCGGTCGACACCGGCTCCAAGTCTACCTAGGCATTTAGGGCAATCCCGCGGCCCCAGCCAAAGGGGGCTTCGTCCCCTTGGTGCTCGGCCACAGGGGTCCTCCTGGGCGAACTCTCCATAGCTTAAAGGCACAGGGAGAGGCAGCAATACAGACAGGGACTCGCACTCAGGTACAACCCCAGCGGCAGCACGAGATCAAGGTAAACAGGAGGAAAAGCCACGGCGCTTAGCGGTCGGCGCCCAGCCCTTGCCCGGCACACGTGTGTCCACGCAAGGCAGCACCTCCACTGTACGGTCACACACGTGCTGCCTGCACCTGAGCCAGGTACCAAGGCCGAGGAAAGCGGTGGTGTGGCGTCTCCAGGGGCCTCGACGAGGACTGACATCACACCATCACCCCCGGCTTTGACTATGGCCACAAGCGCTCTGGGACTCAGTGACCACAGTGACTTTCTGCAGGGCAGTCGTGAAAATGCTGAGGTTCGTGATCTATGAAGATCCCAGGAGAGCTGGGTGGCCCAGCGTGGGGCCCCGATGTGGCCGGCGGGCTGCAGGGACGTGGGCAGGTGCTGGCCTCCCAGGCGCCGGCCAGCTCACGACACACCCCGGCATGCCGGGACGGAAAGTTGGCCAGGGCTGGCGAGGACGTGTGGTGTCTATAAAAATGTTCCTCCCGGGGGAGCCTCTGGAAACAGAGACTCCGAGATACTTTCATTCTTTTCCTTATTTGCCACTCTGAAAAATAAGCTGTTCTTCCTATTCTGAAATGGAATACGGTCAAAACCTTCTCCAGTGATTAGTGACCCAAAGAAAAAGGTCACCAGATCCAAAACATGTCTCATTTGGCCAGGGGCCCAAAGTAACTCTATTCTGTTTATTTGGTTTCTCTCCTGGGGGATAAAAGCGTAATCCAACGCCAAGCTGGCCTGTGCTCGTCCGAGTCTTGTGAAGCCCCAAGACTCAGGAAGCTTCTTGCTCCCTCCAGCAGGTCCTCCTGGGCGCGGCCCCCGCCCAGGCCCAGGGGCTGGTCTTTGTCCCCAGGGGCCTCACAGGGGAGAGAGTCAGCACCCTTTCAGCTGCAGCCATCCAGCGTGTCCACCCTGCGCACTGACCTCCTGCCAGGACGACTACAGAGAACAGGTGACCAGAGAGGCAGAACCAGAAATGGGCGGTAAGTAGGACTCAGCGTCAGCCTGGCTCCACAGCGGGTGTCCCCACCCCAGGAGGCTCCCTCCAAGCGCAAGCTGGCCATCCCTGGGGGTCCAGCAAGGGAGAAGGGACCGTGGGTCCCCGCCTCCCCCACCCATGGGACCTTGGCCCGATGGCTTCCGCAACAGTAGCCACTGGGACCACGCCCGACACCCCAACATCTCAGCAGGCCTTCCCCGGTCAGGGACCCATCTATCACTGCGAGCTCAGAGCCACAGCCTCATGCACAGGGCTGCTGCACAGGCAGTTCCCACGTCTGTCAACCCTTCACTCCAGCGTCACCAACTGCCCCATCCAGGGCGACGGGCCCGCTGCGCGGCCCAGACCCGCATCCCGGTGTTGTGCACAAGGACCCACTTCAGAGGACTCGCTCCCAGGGCGTGAAGCCCACCAAGCTGCCAGCCTCCCGCTCCATCCTGCCAGCTGGCATCCCCTCGGCGCCCTCTGTGCCCACGTTCACTGACAGTGCTCCCCAGGACGGGCACACGGGGGAAGTCCGAGACAGAGGCTGGCACTGCCCGCAGCAGAGGCAGAGGAGCAGCACCAAGCGCACGGGCTTGTGCACACTCCCTGAGGCCCACCCAGCAGAGCCCAGGATGTGTGCAGCTGTGAGATTTCTGTCTTCCCAAACGGTCTCTGAAGACACTCGATCTTGAGTTTGAGCAATGCTTCTAGAACCAGTGAGGGGGCTTTTCAGCCCCTGACGTCAGTCCACAAGCTGGGTGTCCACAGCGTCCCAGGACACACCTGAGGCCGCCTGAAGGGGCAGGGGTTGTCACGTGGGGGAAGGTGCGTGGGGAGACCCAGGGGCCCTCCCTCTGGGTTTCTCCTGAATGAACGCTGCCTCAAAGGCACAAGGGAGCCCAGCTTGGCTCCGGCCCTTTGGGAGCCCCTGGGCTGTGCCCCCTTCCCAGCCCAGGGAGGCAGGAGTCTGAGCTCATGGTCCCTCTGGCTTTCAACTCTGGGCCAGAAAGACGGGGCTTGGGCACAGACAAGGAGGACCTGCAGAGGCTAGCAGCAAATGCCCCTCTGTACTCCCAGGGAGCTCCTAGGCTGGGGTAGGGGGCAGCCTCCATGGGCACTCCATGTGGGAAACAGACCACAGCATGACACTTAAGCATGCAAGCCACAAATGTACCTTACTGCACCTTTACAGACTCCTAAACTCAGAGAAGGACAAGGCAACCCACTCCAGTAGTCTTGCCTGGAGAATCCCGTGGACAGAGGAGCCTGGTGGGCTGCTGTCCATGGGGTTGTACAGAGTAGGACACGACTGAAGCGACTTAGAATGCATGCATGCAGCCAGCTTAAAGCCTTTCCAGAATAAGGTAAACACAAACAGAATAAGTCACCATTCCTGTGCGAGAGTTTTCCAATCGGGCGCAATGCAGTGACTGCACGAATCTGCAGCGGACCCGGTTCCTGCCCGCTGTCCCCGCGAAAGCGGGCCCAGGAGACCCCGCTGTCCCCTTAGCAGCAGCCCTGCCTTGACACTGCTGTCTTCCCCATGTGCACACCTGCCCCCAGCAAACAGAAGCAACTGCCTTTCACAGAGCACTCACAGCTGGGTGAAGCTGGCCCTGTGAAGGCACCTCCTGGCCAGCTGCCGGGGGTGGGGTGCCCCTCATGGGGTCAGCATCCGTCCCTGGACACCAAGAACAGCAGAGAGGCACCGGGCAGACGGGGACCCAGGGCCGCTGCCCGACTTGAGCTGCCGCTGCCGCTCCAAACTGTGGGCACTGTCCCTCCTCCCCCATGGCCACTAGCTCTGATCCCATCCAGAACCGCACACTGAGGGCACCGCCATCGAAGGACAAAGGCCTGCAGGAAGCTTGTAAATGATGAGCGAGAAACTCAGCACACCACCTTACTCTCTCCTCAAGACTAATTTTAACAGGGAGAAGACATAACCGCAGCTACAAACCTGCCCTGGCGGATACTTACAGCGTCATGACTCAGCTGCCCCGACGGCTGACAGGTGAGGTCACCTGGAGGTACGGCGGTGTTTGCACAAGGGAGCTGGCAACCAGCATGGCCAGGAGAGCCGGCTGTGCACCACCCCCGGAACCACCCTCCCTCCTCCAAGGCCCGCTGAGCCCCCCAGGGCTGGCCCCCTGGAGAACCCTTCATGGTGCGCCTGCATTACCCAAAGTCCCCCAGGGAGCACGGAGCATCCTTGGGAGTGGAAGGATGGCCGGGCTGGCACAACAGCCAATTAAAGGCAGTTAACTACAAATAGGAAAATTATGTATTTGGTTAAAGAAGTTATTCTTTGAGGCATCTGGTTAAGTCTGTCAAGAAAACACTTTGGGGAACTTGCCCAGTGCTTCCACTGCGGGGGGCGTGGGTTCAATGCCTGGTCAGAGAACCCACGTGCTGGGCACTTGTGCCCCCTCCACCCCCAAAAAGAAGAGAGAAGAAAGTTCAGACCATAAAAGGCTCACTGTGTGACTCACCAAACCACCCTCCCCGAGAACTGCAGTGGGCTCACGCTGGGCCAGGGAGTCAGGCTGGCAGCAGCCTGGGTGCCTCTGGGCACCAGCTGGCCGCTGCCCGCAGGGTCCCAGGCGGGGTGAGCCCCTTGGTCCGCACGCTGCCCCACCCCCTCCTGTGCTCACAGACCCGACCCCATGCTTGTGGCCCAGCTCAGGGGACACAGCGGACAGCGGCACGTCCACCTGCACACGCTTCTGTTCACACACTGCCCGACTCCACGGCCCTGGCCAGGACGTGCGGCCAAACACGCCGGGCCAGCCCAGCTGCCGGCCCCCGCCAGCCTCCTGCTCAGCCACACGGCCCCACGCTTGGCGGTGCTGGCTCTGCCCTGCATGACAGCACGCGCTCCCACCCCGACCTGGGCGTGCACAGGCCCAGGAGGTCCCATCTCCCACTGGAGCGCATCCCTCCCTCCCGGGAGCCGCCAAGCCTCTCCCTGGCACCGCATCCTCATGCTGTGTGTGGGCGCGTCACGGCAGCTGAAATTCTGAGCGGACCTCCTAGGTGCCAACTACTGTTCATATCGCTTTGTGTCTGCGAGCTCGCTCTGTCCTTGCAACAGTCCAATGCGATGAAAACCGTTCTTAGCCCCAGTTTGCAGATGGGAAAACTGGGTCGCTTGCCCAGAAGCTGCAGGATGGTGACTGCTGGGCCCTCAGGGGGACAAACAGCAGCCCCGATGGCAATACTGCGTCCCAGCGCTGTCCTGAGTCTGTCAACAGTGTCGCTGCTGGGCTGGGAAAACGAACGGGAACCGGCGGGGAGAGGCCAGAGCCCCATTCTGGTCTTGCTTTTTCGTGGGAACCCTCCCCCAAAAGCAGGGGTCAGGCGGTCGCGGAGACCAGCAGCTCATGGGGTGGGCCGGGGAAAAAAAATTTAAAAAAGAT
>SJYR01000303.1:178233-200335 GCA_006410655.1 Kobus ellipsiprymnus | reverse complement strand
CCCCCACGCTAAGTGTGCCCCCCGCTGCCCACCCCCTGCCCTTTCCAGCCCTGGAAAGAGTCCTAGAGAGGATCTGGACCAGAGGGCCTCCTACTCGCAGCCTGACCCACGCCAGGGGCATCAGTCCGGTATCACCCAAGAAGCAGAGTGGCTATAGTCCCTAGGATGGGACTTCTGGGAACCCTTGGGGACAAGGTCGGAGGAGGCAGCTTGATAAACAGAGAAACGGATGATATATTGGGCTGAGGTCAGACAGCCCTGCGCCAGTGCCAGGGTTTAAGTGGTGCTGGAGAAATTACTTCACCTCTCAGAGCCTGGATGTTCTTGTCTGTAATGTAGAGATCACAAAATCCTTCTCATGGGGTTCCTGAAAGGATTGAGAAAGTGTACAGGACAGCCTACAGAGCAGTAAAAATGGAGAAATCTGACAATATTAAGTGTTGGTAGGGAAGTGGAGCAACTGGAACTCTCATAATCCTACTTGGTGGGGATGCAAATTGGTGCAGCCACCTTGGGAATCTGTTTAGAAGTACTGGATTCTATGTCAAACCTGTGACCTCCTTGATGCATACTTTCTGTGATCCTATTTTTGTGCACAGCAGCACTGTTTGTAATAAACAGAAAGTGGAAATTACCCAAATGCTTATCAATCATAGAATGGATGTATGAATTGCGACATACTCATACAATGCAATGACAACGAATAATCTGTAACTATAGACAACAATATGGGTGACTCACACATGATATTTTTTTCTTTTTCTTTTTTTTTTCTTTTAAGGGAGTGTGTTGCCATTTCCTACTCCAGGGAATCTTCCCAACCCAGGGATCAAACCCGCATCTCCTATATTGGCAGGCAGATTCTTTACCGCTGAGCCACCCTTACACACGACTTTAAGAAGAAAAAAAAACCCAGACCCTAAACCTTATAGAATTCTATGTGGATAAATCAGTAGAAATGTACAAATGGTGGTAGAAGTCAGGATAGAAGTTAATCTTGGAGTGGGGAGTGCTAGAGCCGGGACACAGAGGGAATATCTGGGGAGCTGATGAGGTTCTGTTTCCTGATCTGGGTGCTGGTTACATGGATGTATTCAGTTTATGGAATTTTCTCCAGCTGCGCATTCATCATGTGTGAACTCTTCAGTGTGCATGTGATGCTTCAATGAAGAGTTAATAAGAATATCTGGCGTGTATGTAGTAAGAACCCAAAGTTGCCCCTGACACACTGAGGGTGCTCATCACTACCTATCCTTCCCTGTTGGGTTTTGGCTCCTATGGTCAGAAGATGGAGGCGGAAGCAACTCCAGCTGCATGTCCTGCATGTCCTCCAGCTGCACGGGCACCTTATTTCGCCTGAGAGTCATCTTCAAATGAGACTTCTAACAATACCCAACTCACAAGTCATCTTGAGGATTCAACAATGCTATTTATTTATTTAATTTTGGCTACAGTAGGTCTTTGGAGAAGGAAATGGCAACCCATTCCAGTATTCTTGCCTGGAGCATTCTATGGACCAAGGAGCCTGGTGGGCTACAGTCCATGGGGTCATGAAGAGTCGGACACAACTGAGTGACTAACACAGAGTAGGTCTTCATCACTGTGCAGGCTTTTCTCAAGCTGTGACGAGTAGAAGCTACTTTCCAGTTGCTTTTCGAGGGCTTCTCATTGTGGTAGTTTCTCTTGCTGTGGAACAAGGGCTCCCAAGCTCAGGCCCAGTAGTCGTGGAGCATGGCCTAGCTGCCTCGTGGCATGTGGGATCTTTCCAGACCAGCAATCAAACTCCTGTCTCCAGCATTGACAAAAGAATTCTTAACCACTGGACCACCAGGGAATTCCAAATAATGCTTCTTTAAAAAGACTTGAACTTCCCTGGAGATCCTGTGGTTAAGACTCCGCAATTCCACTGCAAGGGACATAGTTATGCTCCCCAGTCAGGGAATTAAGATCCCACATGCCGTGTGCCATGGCCAAAAAATTTAAAAAGCAGAAACTCGATACAGTAAGAAGAACAGCCTAAGGACTTAATAACTTTGTTTAATTATTCCCTAACTGCTGGTGTTTACTGAATCTTCTTTATTTTCATGCATTCAGCAAGTAATTACTGAGTGCCCACGATGTACCATGTACCATGGCAGGTGCTAGGACCAGAGCTGGCAGCAAGATGTACTCTCTATCCTTAAGGATCCCATGGTGGAATGGGAAACACAGATGGCCATCCACCACAGGACGGATACAAAAATTGTGAGATAGTCCCAGGTGGCGCTAGTGGTAAAGAACCCGCCTGCCAATGCAGGAGACATAAGAGACACAGGTTGATCCCTGGGCCAGGAAGATCCCCTGGGGGGAGGGTGTGGCAACCCACTCCAGTGTTCTTGCCTGGAGAATCCCATGGACAGAGGAGCCTGATGGTGATGGCCCTCAGGGCCGCACAGAGCCGGATGTGACTGAGCCACTAGGCACGGCCCACGATGGACTGGTAGCGATGCACTGCACCTTTCTAGTGCTGTGGCCATGGAGCCCAGCGCAGGATCTGACCTAGAGCAGGCGCTCCTAGTGGGCTGTAGTCCATGGGGTCGCTACTAATCCGACATGACTGAGCGACTTCACTTTCAATTTTCACTTTCATGCATTCGAGAAGGAAATGGCAACCCACTCCAGTGTTCTTGCCTGGAGAGTCCCAGGGATGGGGGAGCCTGGTGGGCTGCCGTCTATGGGGTCACACAGAGTTGGACACGACTGAAGCGACTTAGCAGCAGCAGCAGCAACAGGAGGCTCTCCATGACTGTTTCCGCAAGAGTAAATAAACGCAATCGCCTCTGTAATCTGGAGCTCCACAGAGAGATTAGACGGAGAGCAAAGTTAAGGAAAAGCACGGCCCTTAGTGTGCATGGGCCCAACGCTCTATGTGTGCGAGTATGCCTGTGTACATGTGTACCTGGGCACACGTGCATGAGGGCCAGGGGCAGGACCACTCTGCCAGCACTCCGATCTAGCCTAACCAGCTGGGTCCTCATCCAGGAGTCACCACCAAGTAAGATGTTGTGGACTGCCTGTTTGTGTCCCTTCAAAATTCATCTTGAAGCCCTACCCTCAGCGGGATGATATTTGAAGATGGGTCACGGGGAGTGAGACTTCTTTGGTGGTCCAGTGGTTAGGACTCCCCCCTCCCAGTGCAGGGGGTTCCATCCCTGGGCAGAGAACTAGATCCCGCATGCTGCAGCTGAAGATCCCGTACTCTGCAGTGAAGCCCCAGTGCAGCCAAATAAACTTTTTTAGAAATAAGTACTTTAGTTTTGGCTATGTTGGGTCTTTGTTGCTGTGAGTGCTTTCCTCCAGTTGTGGCGAGCGGGGCTACTCTCTGGTTGCAGTTCTCAGGCTTCTCTTGTTGCAGACCACTGGCTCTAGGACACAGGAGCTTCAGTGGTTGCAGCGTGTGGACTCAGGAATTGTGACGCACAGGTTTAGTTGCTCTGTGCCACGTGGAATCTTTCCAGATCGGGGATTGGACCCGTGTCTCCTGCATTGGCAGGTGGATTCTTTACTACGGAGCCATGAGAGAAGCCCCCAGATAAATAAATATTGAAAAGAACTCGTCAGGTCACGGGGCAGAGCCCTTCTCATGGGACTAGTGCCCTTGTGAGAAGATGCGGGAGAGCTGGCTCCTACCCTCGCCGAGCGCATGCAGCAAGGAATGCGGTGTGAGGGCACAGCCAGGGGGAGGGCCCCCAGGACCCTCATCTCAGCCCACAGCATCCAGAACTGGGGGAGACAGGTGTCTGCTGAGGAAGCCGGCCAGTGTGTGGTCTTGCAGTAGCAGCCCAAGCTGCCCAAGACGGGCTGGGGGGTGTGTCTATAGCCCGTGGCCACAGCATCCAGCTCCCCAGGGTGACCTGGGAACGGGGCCAACGGGGATCCCACCCACCTGGATTCTCCTTCCCCCCTCTTGAATGAGTGGACCACAGTCCTGTGAGGACAGAGCAGGACACGTGTGCAGCTCTCTTGGCCTGGACTCGGCTGGCCTGGCTCTAGATCAGGATGTGCGTGGGCACCTACCCATCACAGGTGTGCAACTGGAAGGTTGCAAAGGCCCTGTGCTCAGAAGAGTCCCACGCCTGCTTACCTGCTCGGGTGCCACTCTGTATGTGCTTACACAAGTGACGGAGCCAGCCCTGCGTCCTCATTTGTGAGCACGTTGACCTGCAAGGACACCTGCAGGAGCCCAGGGCCTGACAGCGTCTCCAATACTGCCTGTGCAACCCTGCCTTCTCCCCTGCTCACCTGGCGACCGCTGGAGCAGGGCTATGCCCCTCTCATCCGTGGAACCCCCAGGGCCTAAGAACGGAAAACTTTAACCATGACCATTTCTGGAGGTTTGCCTGGAACCACCTCCTCCCGGAAGCCTTCCTAGATGCCCTGCCTTGGAGAAATGAGTGCCTCCTTCCCATGAGCTCTGAGGCACTCTGCGCCTTCACCAATCATTCTCAAGTGTAACTGGGTATTATCTGCCTCTCTAGTGGTCTGTGAGCCCTAGCCAAGGGATGGGTACCAGGCAAGGTTCACGGATACGTCCCAGAGCCTGCACACAGTAGGGCTGCAGACATATTTGGATAGAGAAGGTGACAAAGAAGACAGAGAAAAGGAATTTTTAAATTAGGGCCCATGCAGAGGCTCTGGGGAGGGGGTGTCCACAGACCCCTGAAACAACATGAGCCAACCCTGACAGGGTACTTGCTGAGGATTGGACTCACCACTGTTTCCCACAGTCACAGGCCTATATGGGGCAGGAGTGTTCATCTTGATCTTGGGACCCCACTTGGTTCAGGGCACCTGAAGCAGAGGGCATGGGGCCCATGTGACCCCTTTTCTTTGGCCATGCCATGAAACTTGCAAGATCTTAGTTTCTCCACCAGGGATTGAACCTGCACTGTTGGCAGTGGCAGCATGGAGGTCTAACCATTGGACTGCCAGGGAACTCCCCTCTATGATGTTTAGCATCCCTGATCCTGGTGCTAGGAGGGGACCGCAGGCCTGGGAGAGGTAGAGGGAAGGGCAAGTTTTGGGGGCAGGTCCTATGGACGGAGGAGCCTGGTAGGCTGCAGCCCATGGGGTCGCTAAGAGTCGGACATGACTGAGCGACTTCACTTTCACTTTTCACTTTCATGCATTCGAGAAGGAAATGGCAACCCACTCCAGTGTTCTTGCCTGGAGAATCCCAGGGACGGGGGAGCCTGGTGGGCTGCCGTCTATGGGGTCGCACAGAGTCGGACACAACTGAAGTGACTTAGCGGCAGCAGCAGGGTTTGAGAAGTGGAGGGGTGATGGGCAGACAGGCTCAGAGGGTTGCAGGACCTGGGATTGAATTTTGACCTCATTATAAATGAGCCTGAGTGTGTGAAATGGAGGGGAACCTTACCTGGAGAGGGACTTCCCAGGTGGCGTTAATGGTAAAGAATCCATCTGCCAATGCAGGAGACATAAGAGACAGGAGTTCAATCCTTGGGTCAGGAAGATCCCCTGAGGAAGGAAATGACAACCCACTGCAGTATTCTTGCCTGCATGGAGAAAGGAGCCTGGCGGGCTACAATCCGTGGGGTCACAAAGAGTCTGAGCCAAATGAACACAAACACTTTCATACCTTACTTGGAGAAGGTGACAGTCAGGAGCGCACCTAGGAGTCAGCCAGTCAGCCTGAGCTGAAACCCTGGTTGTGCTGCTGACCAGCTATCTGACCTCAGGCAGGTCCCCTCAGCCCCCTGGACCTGGGTATCCTTAGCTTCCAGGAGGTAGGAGTGGCAGTTCCTACCTCCTGGGGCTAAGAGAAATGAATGAGCCAGTGTCCATTAGTGCGAGTGAGCAGCGTCTCCGTGCCTGAGAAGCACTTTCCAGGGGCGGGACCGGGAAGGGAGCTGGTGTGCTCGGAACTGCATGGCCTGGCATGGCTCAGATTTCACTGTGATTGAGACAATGAAGCTGCTCATTAATTGAGGTCCTACTGTGCACCCGGCCCCTTGCCTGCCTCGCCAGCTCTCTTTAGGGAAGGAGGCAAGAAGCTCTCTCCTGAGACAAATGAGTGCCAGCTGGACGTACTTACTGGATGCCTCCTCTCGCCTCTGTTTTTTTAAGCAACAAATAGTTATAAAAACAAACTCGTTTACAGAGTCCCAGGATCTCAATTAGTGTGCTCATTTATCACCACGTATTTCTGAGCACCTGTTCTGAGCCAGGCTGGGTTCTTGGGGCACTGGGTGGCAGTCGTCCACCTGACAGCCGCCCTCCCTCCAGAGCGGGGCGCACAGGGGCAGGCATCCCCCCTCTGCCACTTCCCTGCATGACCCTGGGAGAAACCTCATCTCTGTGGACCCAGAGGTGAAACGCAGAGGCTGGGCGCCCCAGGGCGTGGGGTGCAGACTTACAAGGATGCGAGTCAGTGGGCCCATGCCAGATCTTCAGGTGCCAGATCTTCAGAGAGGCAGAGCCCCCCAGATGCCCACGACAGATCCCAGGACCTGAGAAGACAGCGCCTAGACCAGCCCCAAGGGGGACAGATCCATGTGGGGCCTCCAGGTGCTGGAGTTGGCTGGAGAGCGGCAGGCTCCCTGAGGTCATAGAGGTGCATGGGATCACAAGGCTACCCACAGTCATAGGCTTCCTAGGGTCACATGGCCACTGAGGGCGATATGGCTGCCCAGGGTCATACAGCCACCGAGGTCCTACAGACACCCAGGGTCACACAGCCTCTCGAAGTCATCCAGCTTCCCGAGACTGTACTGCCAAGTGGGTCATATAGCTCTCCAAGGCCATATAGCTTCTTGAGGTCACAGGGCTTCTCGGGGTCATGTGACTGCCTGAAATCATACAGCTACGTGGACCCAAAGGCTGCCCAGCATCACACAGCCTCCCATGGCCATAAGGCTGCTTGGGGTTCTTATGGCCGTCTGGGATCATGTAGCTTCTTGGGATTACAGGGCTACCTGGAGTCATACGATCACCTGGTCAGACAATTGCCAGGAGTCATATGCTGTCTGGTCAGTGGGTGACCTGTGGCCGTGTCCACTCAGAGTCACAGAGCTACACAGGTCATATGGACACCCAGGGTCCCAGATGCATCTCACTGGAAGTTTAGGCTCCTTCCAGGCCACCCTCTTGCCTCTGTGTCCTGGGTGAGCACACACAGACACATACACATCATGGCTGGAACACCAGCCTCTCAATTCCCTTTCCCACTGGGGCCTAGGGAATGACCCATGTCCTTATTAAGGGATCCGTTCTGTCAGATCCCCTGGGGGGCCTGTAGTGCCTGCTGGAGCCCCAGGGAGAAGGCAGCCTGGCAGACAGGGACCCAGGAGTCCTCATGTGGGACAGGTGGGCGCCAGCCCGTCTGGGTTCCAATCCCAACTTTACCCCTTCCTTGCCAGCTTCACCTGAGCCCTACACTCAGAAGGGCCCCGCACTTGGTTTAACACTCTGCCGCCACTTGTGAACAAAGGAATTTTATTTTTCATGTTACCCAGGGGCCCCAAAGTTGTGTAGTCAGTCAGTGCTAGCTATGAACCAGTCTCTGCTTCTCCATCTGTAAACTGGGTGCCCGGGTTCAGTGCTAATACTTGGAGCCCAGAGGCGGTGAATGGCAGTAACCATGCTGGACTGAACACGAGCTGGGGCTCAGCCTGGTCAGGGTCGCCTCACGCCCACAGCAACCCTGTGCTCGATGTTAGTGTCCCCGTCTGAAAGAAGAGGGAGCAGACGCACAGAGAGTTAAGGCAGCAGGCCTGATGGCACGGAGGGGCAAGTGGCCGGGCTGGGATTTGAACCCCTAGTGCCTGGCTCTGAGTCCTTGTGTCCTTTCCTCAAGGTCATGGAGCAGAGAGCCCCTAGGCTACCAGGGTAGGGAGCGGCTGCAGCCCCGCTTAGCGTCTCGAGTCCACTTGTCAGGACGGTGGGGGACGAGTCTCTTCAGCTCAGCTGTGAACTAGATGACCAGGTCACCTGGAGAGGAGGTGGGAACCAGCCGCCCACGGTGGGTGGAGGGTGGGGTGTCTGGCAGGACTTGTCGGAGTGAAGGGTGAACAGCAGGTGATGCGTGGGACCGCCCCGACCCAGGCCTCTGGCGCGGGCTGCACCTGCTGACTCAACAAGGGCAGGGCGGACCTCTGAGGTGCCTCAGCCAGGCCACGGTCCTCAGGTGGAACTCCCACCCTCAGCCCCGCGTTTCAGCAGCCCCCTCAGTCCTCTGGGTCCACTCGCCCCTCCTGCCTTTGTTCCTTCTATCAGCAGTGCCCTCCTTCCTCCTTGGGTCTGCCTTTCCATGCTTGCCTCCTCCGGGAAGCCCTCTAAGACCACCCCAGTGCAGAGTCATCCTTACCTCCCTCAGCTTGGCCATAAGGCTGCTTGGGGTTCTTATGGCCGTCTGGGATCATGTAGCTTCTTGGGATTACAGGGCTACCTGGAGTCATACGATCACCTGGTCAGACAATTGCCAGGAGTCATATGCTGTCTGGTCAGTGGGTGACCTGTGGCCGTGTCCACTCAGAGTCACAGAGCTACACAGGTCATATGGACACCCAGGGTCCCAGATGCATCTCACTGGAAGTTTAGGCTCCTTCCAGGCCACCCTCTTGCCTCTGTGTCCTGGGTGAGCACACACAGACACATACACATCATGGCTGGAACACCAGCCTCTCAATTCCCTTTCCCACTGGGGCCTAGGGAATGACCCATGTCCTTATTAAGGGATCCGTTCTGTCAGATCCCCTGGGGGGCCTGTAGTGCCTGCTGGAGCCCCAGGGAGAAGGCAGCCTGGCAGACAGGGACCCAGGAGTCCTCATGTGGGACAGGTGGGCGCCAGCCCGTCTGGGTTCCAATCCCAACTTTACCCCTTCCTTGCCAGCTTCACCTGAGCCCTACACTCAGAAGGGCCCCGCACTTGGTTTAACACTCTGCCGCCACTTGTGAACAAAGGAATTTTATTTTTCATGTTACCCAGGGGCCCCAAAGTTGTGTAGTCAGTCAGTGCTAGCTATGAACCAGTCTCTGCTTCTCCATCTGTAAACTGGGTGCCCGGGTTCAGTGCTAATACTTGGAGCCCAGAGGCGGTGAATGGCAGTAACCATGCTGGACTGAACACGAGCTGGGGCTCAGCCTGGTCAGGGTCGCCTCACGCCCACAGCAACCCTGTGCTCGATGTTAGTGTCCCCGTCTGAAAGAAGAGGGAGCAGACGCACAGAGAGTTAAGGCAGCAGGCCTGATGGCACGGAGGGGCAAGTGGCCGGGCTGGGATTTGAACCCCTAGTGCCTGGCTCTGAGTCCTTGTGTCCTTTCCTCAAGGTCATGGAGCAGAGAGCCCCCAGGCTACCAGGGTAGGGAGCGGCTGCAGCCCCGCTTAGCGTCTCGAGTCCACTTGTCAGGACGGTGGGGGACGAGTCTCTTCAGCTCAGCTGTGAACTAGATGACCAGGTCACCTGGAGAGGAGGTGGGAACCAGCCGCCCACGGTGGGTGGAGGGTGGGGTGTCTGGCAGGACTTGTCGGAGTGAAGGGTGAACAGCAGGTGATGCGTGGGACCGCCCCGACCCAGGCCTCTGGCGCGGGCTGCACCTGCTGACTCAACAAGGGCAGGGCGGACCTCTGAGGTGCCTCAGCCAGGCCACGGTCCTCAGGTGGAACTCCCACCCTCAGCCCCGCGTTTCAGCAGCCCCCTCAGTCCTCTGGGTCCACTCGCCCCTCCTGCCTTTGTTCCTTCTATCAGCAGTGCCCTCCTTCCTCCTTGGGTCTGCCTTTCCATGCTTGCCTCCTCCGGGAAGCCCTCTAAGACCACCCCAGTGCAGAGTCATCCTTACCTCCCTCAGCAGGCAGCAAAAATAAAGCTGGGCTGGGAAATTCTTGGTGGTCCAGTGGTTAGGATCTGGTGCTTCCATTGCCAAAGGCCCGGGTTCAGTCCCTGGTCAGGGAGCTAAGACCCCACAAGCTGTGAGACCAAAAGAAAAAGGAAAAAAAAGCCGGGCTGTGACTATGTCCTCAGTCAGCATTTACAGAGCTGTCTGTACTTTATAAGGCACTTTGCCTGTCCACGGTCTCATCTGGAGCTCACAGGAATCCTATGGGGTCAGATTTTTTTGTCTCCATTTTGCAGATGGAGATCTAAGAGGCAATGGAAGGGCCTGAGCTCACAGGAGGGTGTAGTTGCACCAACGACTGGCTCTAACATGACCTTCCTGGGTGCCAAGCGCTGGCCCACGCGACTGTCATTCATTTGTGCAATAAACGTGGACTCGCACTTGGTCTGCGCCAGTCGCTATTGCAGAGGCTGTGGAAGCAGAGATGAGAAACAGAGACCAACACAACCCTTCCTCCTGGAATCTGCACCCCAGTCAGGAGATGAGCAGTGAATAGGCAACACACAGTAGGAGCTGCAGAAGCAGGAGGGAGGAAGTGCCAGGCTGGGAGAGGTCTTGCAAAGGGCCCGAAGCTGGGGAAGGGATGACCCTGAGGCTGTCCATCCTGAAAGCAGCCTGGTCTCACCCAGGGAACTGGGGAATCCCTCCACCCCTGCTAAGTGCAGGGGCGCCTCTTACCGCTCCTCGCTGTGGCTCTCTCTGCCTGGCCGGCCTGCCTGGCCCTCCCCCTCGCCCTGGCCTCTGGTCCTGGGACCTTCAGCTCTGCAGGATGGGCACCCCCTGGTTCGCTCCTCCCTGGCTCCCTGCCTTGGGCTGGCATGAACGCAAATGTGGCCACTGCACAGCAGCACGGCCGACAAGAGAATGTGTGGGCACCCTGCTCAGAGGGGCCCGGCATCCGGGGAGTGGAGGCCGGGGCCACAGAGGAGCTCATCCCCTCCCAGGCCAGGTGGGAACCAGCACACCGTCTAGAAGCTAGCTAAGCGGGGCCCCCTCCCGGTTCTAAAACTCTTGAGTCTATTCACACATCCTCACGTTCACCAGTTCACATGGCCACTGATTCAGCAAACAGAACAGATTGTCCACACAATGCCGGGGTCTCACTGAGCCTGTGTGATGCAAACAGACTAAGTCCTCACTCTCAGGGGACTTATATTCTGGTGGGGAGACAGCCCATGGTTATAAATTCTATAGAGAACAAGAAAGCTGAGGAAGGCGGCCAGGGAGGGGGTGCTGCTGTCTGGGTGATCACAATGGCCCTCTGAGTGGGTGTGGGAGTCAGGAGGGTCTGGCCAGAGGGGGGCACACAGACTTAACACTTTAAAAGGTCCTTAGGACAGAGGCAGGGCAAGGGGATTAAAAGGGGCTCCTGAGTGAGTGTAGGTGAGAGCTGCCCATGGCAGTGAGGGGAGCAGTGGCTGGACGCACCTCAGAGCCACAGGATTGACAGGTGGCCCGGCCAGGAGATGCGGAGTGAAGTCATTAACCGCAGTGAGAGTCTGTCAATAAGCCTCCTCAAGCCTCAGTTTTCTCTCCTGGTCCGTGGGGCGCTAGAACCTCACTCTCTGCCCAGGCTCTGTTGCGGAGCAGCCAGGGAGCCTTGCTGAGGTCTGGTCAGTGCTGAGCCCTGCTCTAGCCCAAGGGCACAGCACGTGGTGGTACTGGTGGTGGTGGTTTAGTGGCTGAGTTGTATCCGACTCTTGTGACCCCATGGACTGTAGCCTGCCATGGTAGGTGCTTTGCAAATGGTGATTCCTTTATTTTATTTATTTTTGACTGTGCTGTGCATGTGCAGGGCCTCAGTTCCCTGGTCTGAACCTGGGCCCCTGGCCCAGAATGCTAACCCCCAGGCCACCAGGGAATTCCTGGGCTTAATTCTTTAAAGGAGCTGATAGAGGGCAAAGGCGACAAGGGGCTGGAAATGGGACTGGGTCGCCATGCATGGGGTGGAGGCAGGAATTTGAAGGACAAGGGCGGTAGCCCCATTTGGTGGCTGCTCCCCGCAGGGCGGGTGCTGTCTGACCATGTGGTCAGAGGGCCTGAGAGAAGTTGCCGGGGAAGTTTGGGGTCCAGACCCAAGCTCTCGGGCTGCCAAGAGTGCTGAGCCCACTTGCCTGGGTGGCTGTGCCAGGGGGCCTGTTCTCCATGGTGTCTCCTGAGCTCCCCCAGCTCCGAGGAGCTCTGAGTGTCGGGGCCAAGGTCCTGGGATCACCCCTCCGGCAGCCTTCTGGGGGGCAGGGAGCAGAGGGGGTGGCTGAGTCATGCCACCTTGGCCGGTGGGGTCGGGGTCGGGGGCTCTTCGGCCCTTCCTGAATTTGCAGGTCTGGAGAACACCTCAGGCCTCCCACTGATCTGGGCTCAGAGCTGGGGGCTGGGGTGGAACCGAGCAGAGACCCCTTTCTCCAGGCTGCCTGGAAAGGAGGGAGCAGACCAGAGGCAAAGGGGATCTGACTCAGGAAACAGGTACAGGAGTGGTCAGGGGCAAAGACGGCAGGGTTCAGTGGGTAGAACTAGAGTCAGGGTGAGAGATCAGGACTGAATGTATAAGCAGGGTTAGGATTTGATGTCTGACCAAAGTTCTCAGAGTGTGAAAAAGGATTAGGGCTCAGTGAGTGAGCAGGGTGGGGACTCAGTCCGCAGGCAAGGTCAGCATTCAGCCTATGAGTGGGATCAAGGCTTCGCGTGTGATGAGGATCAGAGTTCAGCGTGGATCAGGGCTCAGTCAGGTACTAGCTTCAGGACAAGTCTCCAAGCAGTATCAGCTCAGCAGACTCAGTGTGGGGCTGGTGCCTTGAGGCCGATGCGGCTGCTGCAACTCTGGGGTGGACTCAGGGTTGCCGGGTCTTCTCTGCACAGTTCAGCTCCATTCAGCTTCTTCTGTCTTTCATTTATCGTGTCCAACTCTTGTGACCCCATGGACTGTAGCCCACCAGGCTCCTCTGTCCTTGAGATTCTCCAGGCAAGAATACTGGAGTGGGTTGCCATTTCCTTCTCTAGGGGATCTTCCCGACCCAGGGATCAAACCCGGGTCTCCTGCATTGCAGGTGGATTCTTCACCAACTGAGCTATATGAGGGAAGCCCGAGAGGCCTCCACTCGAATCTAAAAGAGAGTGGATATCTGTATATGTAAAACTGGTTCACTCAACGCCTGGAACTAACACAGCATTCGTAGTAAACCAGCTACACTCAATCAAAAAAAAAGACTGACCATTATAAAAAAGAGGAAGACTCCTCTGCTCTGTGCCAGGCACGGCTCTACTGCTTCCGACTCCAGGGCCGCTTAGCTTCAGTCCCTGCCCCAGTCCATGCCCCTGGTGGCTTAGCCAGCTCTCCATCGAACCAGGTACTCTGGGGCCCAGAGAGGACCAGCGACCTGTTTCTCTCAGGACTCCGGGCTTCCTAGAGAAACCTCTGAAGGCTGGTTCTTTCAAGGGCGTGGGCAGGAGGGCATTCCAGGCAGAGGCCACTGCTTGAGCAAAGGCTTGGGGGCTGCTCGGCTCAGAGGAAAGGAATCTGGTTGCCGAGGAGAGTGCTTGGCCAGTGTCAGAGCCGGGGGCCTGGCTGTGGACCAAGAGGGCTGGGGGTTCAGAGGGCGAGGTTCAGAGCAGCCCTTTTGGGACGCGCAGCCTCACTGGCTCAGAGGTGGCCCTGGCCGGTCCCGCCAGGTGACAGGGTGGTTGCTCTGGTGGGTCCTCCCTGCCCTGGAGTTCGCACACAATGGGTGGGCCAGAGGCAGCAGACAATGGGAAGAAATGAAGGTGTGTGAGGCCGACCAGGAGGGCTGGTGGGAAGGGGCGGAAGGGTGAGAGAGGGAGGGTGGATGGAGGCCAAGGGTGGCAGAGTGGCCAAGGCCGCACACAACCCTGGGAGGGCCACCGTCAGCAAGGGACACGTAGCGGGGGCCTGGGACACCTGTGGGCCTGGGCATCATCTCCGGGTGCTCGGTCCACCGGCCGGGTCCTTGCAGCCTCAAGGCCTCCCTCACACCCGCCCCGAGCATGCAGACCCAGGCCTGGGGACCTCCCCCTTCGCTTGTGTCATCTGTTCAGAGGTGTGCAGGACTGGGAGGGGGACCCTGGCCCACTGGCCCAGGCTGCAGCCCACCCAGACCGTGGCTCTGACCCCTACTCTGGCCTGCTTCATCCCCACCGCCACAGAGCTTTCCCGAGCACAGCAGGACCAGGTCCTGCCCTGCACACCCCCTCCCAGTTGCCCTGCCCCCACCCCTATTCCAGGCCACCAGCTTCTCTGGCCCCTTCCCACAGCCTGGCTTGTGCGTCCCCACCCTACCTGAGGGCCGCTGGTGTGAGCAGGGCTCTGGGGTGGTGGCCGGGCTATCAGGGGGCCAGGGGCAGGTCTTAATTCAGAGGTGACTGGGCAAGGGGGGCTGACGGGTCCTGCCCAGCACTTACCAGGCACCTCACACTGGTGGGTTCGTCGCTCTCAAGGAGATAGCGTCACTGAGCCTGAAGTAACCACAGCCAGCCTTTGCTGACCGTTTACTCCGTGCTAAACCCGTTCATCGCCCGCTGGGGTGAGCATCACCCCACAACCTGGGGGCTACGTCCTGAGCACCACCAAAGGACGTGGAAGAGAGTTTGAGAGCAGCATGGTGGCTTGGCCCCATGGCAGGTGACGGCTGACCATCTGTCCACGGCCCCAGGCCTATCCTCCAGGCCAGGAATAGGTCACACTCATCCTGCATGGGTGGGGTACAGGGATGGGACCAGGCCCACCCAGTTCCTGCCCAACCTGCTGGGTTGGTTTGGCCCTGCCAGAGCCCTACGCCTGGGGAGCCCTCCGGTGCCACCCTCCCCACTGGCTGCCTTTAGGAGCTGGGACTTTTAGAGCCAGCTGTGCCCACAAGGGGTGCAGGTCCTTGGGATGCCCTCCTTAGCCTCCAGAGGGGACGAGTGAGGTTTGAGGAGCAAGGTAAAGCCTCAAGTCCGCCAGCCTGGTGGGTGAGTCCAGGTGAGCCTGGGGGCGGCCCAGGGCCCACACAGACCTGGAGGGAGCTATGTCGTCAGAGCCCTGCCCAGAACATGGACAGCCCCGTCTGGACCCAGACAGGCCACCTTGTTGTCTGGGGCCTTGGTTTCCGTATCTGCCACTTGAGGCTGTGAGCCCCCTCACAGAAGCCCGGGGAGAGGACCTTGGGTTGGCGGCTTTGAGTGCAGGCCCAGGGCCCAGCCCCCAAGAGGCTCGGCCCCGAGTGCCCCAGTTCTGGGGTTGGAGCCAAAGGGCGCAGGCTGCTCTCAGATGCAGACGTCCCCGCGCCCCAGCCGCCTCCACCCGCCTGAAGCCAGACAGCGGGCGTCCCGCCCCATGCCTTGGAGTGCCCGTGGGTGGCGGCACAGGGCACTGGCACAGGTATTCGGAGGCCTTCGATTCTCTGACGCCTCCCGGGGGTGGGGGTGGGGGGACCCCAGCACCTGACGGGGATCCACGCCACATGAAACACACTCTAGCCTCAGACCCCATGGTGAACATGCTCACACACATGCGCACACTCCAGACGTGGGCACATGTGTGTCCATGTGCACAGAGCCCGCCTGGAGGCCGCACCCGCGGGGAGTGCCCGCCCCCTCCCTCTGCAAACCGGCTTGCACGCTCGTCCTCTCCCTGCTTGCCCTCGCCATCTTTCTGCCTCCCCTCTTCTGCTGCCTGATCCCACCCCCACGGGGCCCCCTGGCCTGACAACCCTCCCTCCCAGGGGTCGGGGGCGGGTGGCCAGGCAGGATTAACTCATCTGTGAATGAAGAACCGGTGGGGGGTGAGACTCACAGAGGAAGGTCGTGGGCCCCTGGCTGAGTTGATGGGGGCTCTTGGCTACCGCCTGTGTCTGACCGGGCTCTCTGTGCCTCGGTTTCCTCACCTGTGCAATGGGGCAGGATTGTAGGGTGGGCAAGGGCAGGGCCAGAGCTTGCTGCTGCTCGTGAAACTATGACCAGGGCTCATTGAGGCCGCCTCGTGTGAGTGTTGCTGAGCCAGGTGGTGAGGTGATCTCCATTAACAGACAAGACAGGGAAAAGCATTCCAACAGAAGGAACAGCATGTGCAAAAGTGTTCAGGCCTGGAGGCCTGCTCAAGACCAGACAGGCCCCTGGGAAGCCTGGAGCCAGGGGAGGGTAGGATGGGGTGCGGGGCTGCTCTGCACCAGGAAGCTGCCCTGAACGGTGCTCAGTGGTCAGCCACACTCCCAATCACACATGCCATTCCTTCTGCCTCGATGCCACCCGGCCCTGCCCACATTCTCCACTCCGTCCCCCTGGCTCACCAAGGCTTTCCTCTCCACCACCAAAGTGCACGCAGGAGCAACACCAGGCTTGGGCCAGCTCAGGACACACAGCGAGGGGCCTCCTGGAGAGGCTTTCCTGGGGGTGTGACTCCACAGTTGGGACTCAGGGCAAGGAAGGGACAAAGAGGGATAAGGGGTGAGGATCCTCAGGTCGGGCTCATCCAGGCCCGGGGTCCAGGCCTCCTCTCTGAGCCTGATCACCACTAACTGGTGGTCTGGCAGCCCGCAGAGTTTTTCTGATATTAGAGAGACCGCCTGAGCTCAGCAGAGTTGAGACCACAGTCCACAGTGGGGTTTCCAGCTGCCTGCTTCCCCAAAACTCCTTGGGGCCCTCACTGTGGCCTTTCCTGTTCCTCAATCCTCATCACAGCCCATTCTACAGACAGGCACACCGCGGAGAGGAGAGCAGCACCCCAGCCCTGAGGTCGGGCGGCCCAGGCTGCTCCCTGGGCAGGGCGGGACCCGTGCAGTCTGTGGGAATGACTGCCCTGGACCTGGAGGAAAAACATCGATACCCGCCCGGGGGCCCATGGCCAATTAGTTGAGGAGGAGGAGGTTGTTGCAAGGGCCTGGATTTTGAAATTTGACTGTGACAACCGCCCTGGTGAACTTGATTCGCCCACAGGCTGGGAGCCACCTTCTCCTGGGCCTCCCTCCCTGCAAGTGACACCACTGCCCCCTGCGAGGGGTCCCGGCCCCCTTCCTAACCACCTCCTCTGGATTGGGGGGGTATAGGTCTTCCCTTTTGGGGGTGTTATGGGTTGAACTGTGACCCCAAATTCATGTGTCCAAATCCTAACGCCTAGGACCTCAGAGTGGGACCTAGTTTGGGGATGGAGCCTTATAGAGGCTGTCACAGTAAAGTCAGGTAGGGCAACCCTAATCCAATCTGACCAGCATCCCTCTAAGCAGAGGAAATTCTCCCACAGCTATGCACCGTCTCTGAAGAAGGAAATGGCAACCCACTCCAGTATTCTTGCCTGGAAAACCCCATGGACAGAGGAGCCTGGTAGGATACAGTCCATGGGGTCGCAAAGAGTCGGACACGACTGAGCAACTTCACTTTACTTTATGCACCGTCTACAAGCCGAGGAGGGGGACCTGGAACCGAACCTCCCTCAGGCATCAGGAGGAGCCTGACTTGATCTCAGACTTCCGCCTTCAGAGCCCTGAGACAATAAAAGTTGCCCTTTCAGCCGCCCCTCCTGGGTCCCTGTGGCGTGGGTTAGGCAGCCCAGCAAACCAACCCAGGGAGGTAGTTAAGATCATCTACATTAACATCTGGCAGATGCGTGCCTCCAATAAGTGTGGGCGACTGCATTAACATTAAAAAGCCCATCACTCTCTACAAAACAAAAAACAACTTAAGATCTGTATTCAGCCGCTGGATGAAAGTGGGCTTCCGGGTTTACCTCTGAGATCCTGGCTGGAAGAGCAGCTGGGAGGCACCCTGGAATCTGCTCCACCCCCGCCCACCGCCCGGGGAGCCCAGTGCAGGGCTTGGGAAATTTGAGAAAATTCCTGGCTCCATCTGGGAGGGTGGCTGCCCCATTGTGGGCTTCCCAGGTGGCTCCATTGTAAAGAACCCACCTGCCGGTGCAGGAGACTGAGGTCAATCCCTAGGTTGGGAAGATCCCCTGGAGGAGGAAATGGCAACCCACTCCAGTATTTGTGCCTGGAGAATCCCATGGACAGAAGAGGCTGGTGGGCTACAATCTGTGGAGTCGCAAAAAGTCAGACATGACTGAGCTCATGTTACTTATCCACTGCCTCATTGGTTTCCTGACTTTAACACCTCCGACCAAAGGTTCCCAAGCACCTACTGTGTGCTTGGGCCCCAAGTGATTATCTGAGCACCCTCTCTCTGAGCTGTGCCTTGGCTTGTGAAGGGGGGTGGGGGACACTTTCCTTTGCTCCCATTTTTCAGATGAGCAAACAGAGGCTCAGAGGTGAGTTATTCAGCCTGACCTTGGCACCGGGTACCCACCTCTTTGAGCCCAGTCCAGGGGGTGTGGCAGGGGCTGCTGGAGTGGACTGGACAAGAGAGCTGGTCAGGGAAGTGTCAAGGAAGGGGCGACATTCATAAAAAGGGGAGCAGAGATCCAAGAAGGGCATTACCCGGAAGGGAACGGCTCATGCTGGGCCCGTAGGTAGGTGCGGCTGTGGCACAGCGGGGCAGATGGAAGGTGGGGTTAGCAGTTAGAAACAACCCTGAGTCACAGGAAAAGTCCACACTGAGCGTGAAGGACTTTCTCTGAGTCCTTTTCTAATGGCAACCCACTCCAGTATTTGTGCCTGGAGAATCCCATGGACAGAAGAGGCTGGTGGGCTACAATCTGTGGAGTCGCAAAAAGTCAGACATGACTGAGCTCATGTTACTTATCCACTGCCTCATTGGTTTCCTGACTTTAACACCTCCGACCAAAGGTTCCCAAGCACCTACTGTGTGCTTGGGCCCCAAGTGATTATCTGAGCACCCTCTCTCTGAGCTGTGCCTTGGCTTGTGAAGGGGGGTGGGGGACACTTTCCTTTGCTCCCATTTTACAGATGAGCAAACAGAGGCTCAGAGGTGAGTTATTCAGCCTGACCTTGGCACCGGGTACCCACCTCTTTGAGCCCAGTCCAGGGGGTGTGGCAGGGGCTGCTGGAGTGGACTGGACAAGAGAGCTGGTCAGGGAAGTGTCAAGGAAGGGGCGACATTCATAAAAAGGGGAGCAGAGATCCAAGAAGGGCATTACCCGGAAGGGAACGGCTCATGCTGGGCCCGTAGGTAGGTGCGGCTGTGGCACAGCGGGGCAGATGGAAGGTGGGGTTAGCAGTTAGAAACAACCCTGAGTCACAGGAAAAGTCCACACTGAGCGTGAAGGACTTTCTCTGAGTCCTTTTCAGTCAAAGACTGATTTAGATTTGGAAAGTTCCCTCTGTTGGTGGTGTGGACAATGGTCTCCAATAGGAATCGCCTGCCAGACACATAAGCAACTTTAAATTTTCTAATAGTCATGCTATAAAAAGGTAATCATGCAATTTATTTAAGTAATATATTTTAGTTAACCTAATATAAATAAAAATCATTGAGATATGTTACAGTATTTTCCTCATACTTACAGCACACCTCATGTCAGACTGAAGCGTTAGTTGCTCAGTCGTGTCCGACTCTTTGCGACCCCATGGACCGTAGCCTACCAGGCACCTCTGTCCATGGGATTCTCCAGGCAAGAATATTGGAGTGGGAAACCATTTCCTTCTCTAGGGGATCTTCCTGATGCAGGGATTGAACCTGGGTCTCCTGCATTGCAGGCAGATTCATTGCAGGCAGATTCTTTACCATCTGAACCACAAGAACTCAGTAGCCACCTGAGGCTGGTGGCCACGGTCCTGGACAGCACAGGTGTGGAGGAGGGGCTGCAGGGGCTGGAGTGGAGGCAGGGAGGCCACTGTGTGGAGAGTCGGGGCTGGTGGGCCGCTGCCTCCGTCGCAGCCCAGGTGGGGCATACAAGGACGGACTTGCAGCGACCAGTCCCAGAAGGCACCAGGTCTGGGCCCTGTCGCGCGTCCAGCAGGCAGGTCACAGAGCAGCACAAGCTGGTTTCAGCCCAGACAGCTGGTGTCCCCAGCTGGCTGGGTCAGTCTGCTGGCCCCTGTTTACCCTGACTCCAGATTAATGGGAGGCTTCCTGTCGCGGCTGGAGGGTGACCCGAGGCCTGACCCTGGTGGCCCTGGCGGATGAGCCCGGAAGGAAGGCCTCTTTCTTGATGCACTCCGGGGCGGGTGGCAGGCGGGGGCTTCCCTGAGGACTCCCTCGGGAAGCACTTCACACGCTGGTGGGCGCTGGGCCAGGGTGGCCCCCAGCAGCTGTGAAGATGCGAGGGCCTCTGGGGCAGGGCTGGCCAGCACCAGCTCCCTCCTGGAGCTCCTGAGGAGTGTCCACGGCACCCGGGTCTGGGGTTGTGTCAGGGTTAACCCCTATAAGACGGCTGAGGCTCTCAGGGAACACGCAAGCAGTCCAGGAGGCCAGCTGCCCGTCAGCCCAGGCCCCTGCCCCAGGATGTGTGGCAGCAGAGATGGGGTCAGCAGCACCTCATCTCGTGGGGCCCAGATGAGGCACTTCACCTCCCTGGCCTCCACTTGTTCCTCTGTGAATTGGGGGCATGGGGACACCTCTTTTGTGGGCCAGGGTGAGAATTCAGCGCGCTCACGTGTGAGAGCTGCCTGTGACCACATGATGGAAGTTTTGGGCCGCTCCTCATTTCTCCTCTCACCTGAGCTGAA
This sequence comes from Kobus ellipsiprymnus, assembly GCA_006410655.1. Lineage (NCBI taxonomy): Eukaryota > Metazoa > Chordata > Mammalia > Artiodactyla > Bovidae > Kobus > Kobus ellipsiprymnus. Next base: position 179,873 of record SJYR01000303.1, on the reverse strand, counting down.
CTCCGCCCAGTGTGTAAGCCCCACCCTGCTTCGCCAGTTCACTCCCTCATGCTTTGTGCGCCTTCAGAATAAGCACTCAGGGTCCTCCAAGGACCCCACAATGCCCACCCTCGGGGTTCCCCCTCCTTCCTTTCCCCTTCCTCCTCACCCCCGAATATTTATTGAGCACCTACTAGGTGCCAGGTGCTATGATGGGCACTGGGTATTGACCTGGGAAGGAAAGAAAGCCCTGCATTCCTGAAGGTGAGGGTTTGGGGGCAGACAGTAGTGACTTGCACACAGTGTAAATGTAAAATTGTCACTGTCTTCAGCCCTTTGGGCTTCTCTTGTGGCTCAGGAGTTAAAGAACCCGCCCGCAATGTGGGAGCCCCGGGTTCGATCCCTGGGTCAGGAAGATCCCATGGAGAAGGAAATGGCAACCCACTCCAGTATTTTTGCCTGGGAAATCCCACGGACAGAGGAGCCTGCCGGGCTACAGTGCGTGGGCTCACAGAGTCAGATAGGACCGAGTCAGTAGCTCAGTCCTTTGGAGAGATACTTGGCTGGCAGAAGGAAGGAAACAGCAGAGGGATAATCATTGACTGGAAGAAGCATGGAGAAGTGGGTGGGATCAGGAGTGGGGGTGGTGGGGCAGAGCAGCCAGTGCAAAGGTCCTGTGGCCAAAGCTCCACTACTGGGCATGGAGAGGAGCTGGAGGCCAGGGCAGGGCTGAGCAGGCAAGCCCCCGGGAGCGGACTGGGGATGTCGGTCTTGGAAGGACTGAGCCGGGTTGGTATGCTCCGATTGAAAACATAGGCCTGACTCCTGGGAGAGGCCTCGGAAGGGGCAAGTGTGGGGCCCAGATTGGACAGGAAGGCATGAGCAGAGGGGGAGACGTGGGTAGCTGTGGCCCGCAGGAGGCAAGACCCTCTGCCAGGATGGCCAGGAGGCTGGTGTTGGGGGTGCCAAGGGCGCGTCCCCTCCACTAGGGAAGTTCTTGCACGTAGAGGGCGCTCTCCCGGCTGCTGCTCCTGGCCGTCAGCACCTCCCGCCTCTCTTTGCCGCCCCCAGACTGATTGTTGTGCGCAAGCTCCTGAGGGAGCCCCTCCCGCAGGCGGTGCGCCCTCTGCGCATGCCCAGCCCCGAGCCGGGGCTGCAGGTGGCGCGCCCTCTGCGCATGCCCAGCCCGGGACCCCCGCCCCACTACGGGCGGTGCGCCCTCCGCGCATGCCCAGCCAAGGGACCCTTGCCCGCGGCGGCGCGCTTTCTGAACTGATCTTTAAGGCCGCTGAGATCAGTGGACCCTCGGGGTTAGGCTTTTTTGCCGCGTCCTGGGGAGGATCGAGAGGGAGCCTACTGTGGCCGTACGCCCGAGGACCCTTTCCAGTATGGGCGGACTCAGAAATAAAGGTGGCGTTGGCCTTTCCTAATGCCTTCCTCTTTTATCGGCTCACCGAGAATTAGTTGGGGCGCGTCGGTGGAGGGTGGTGGGGAGGAGCTGAAATCTAAGTCCGGACCTGGGCGGCAGGTGAGCTGGAGGGGGAGGTGTGGTTACTCTCCAGGACTTGGTCTCCCCTTAAAGTTCTAGAGTTGATGCTTCACGTCGGGGACTCGAAGCTGCATCCTGGTGGGTCCAGGCCCTGCCTGCTTACCCTCCCCCC